>LPNX010932409.1:145476-201773 GCA_001517045.1 Pseudotsuga menziesii
ACCTAGAAGTTCGAAGGATTCACTGTAGCAGTAGCCGGGAACTCCAGCATGGAGTGCAACTATTGGATCCCAAAACTGAATGTTGCCTTAGGTAACTATCAGATGACAGACTCTTTCTATGTAGTGGATGTAGCAGATACTCATGTGGTATTGGGTGTTCAGTGGCTTTATTCTATAGGGAAATACACTACAGACTACAGGGCAATGGAAATGGAGTTCCAGGGGCCAGATGGCAAAAGGGTGGTTTTGAGGGGCATGAACACTTATCCCCCAAAACTGGTCTCATCATAGAGAATGGAGGCAGTGCTCCGACAGGATGATATAGAATGGGTTGCAGAATGTTTGGTCACCTTCAGGAAACCCCCAGAGACCAGCACACCACACCCAAGTGACATTCAAGCCTTGCTACAGAAACATGAAAAGGTTTTTCGGGACCTTCCGTCAGGTAGACCACCAGACCGAGGTTTTGAACACATCATCGAGCTAGAGGAGGGAACACAAGCAGTCATCACTACTCCTTACCGGCATCCCAAAAGGTACAAGGATGAGATTGAGAAAACCATCAAAGAATTACTGGAGCTTGGATATATTCGGCCCAGTTCTAGCCCCTTTGCATCCTCAGTAGTAATGGTCAAGAAGAAGGATGGTACACTGCGAATGTGCATCGATTATCGAGCACTTAACAAAAAGACCATTAAGAACAGGTATCCAATTCCCAGAATTGACGAACTCATGGATGAGCTTCGGGGAGCTCAATACTTCTCCAAGATCGATTTTCGCTCGGGGTACCATCAGATCAGGGTAAGGGACCAGGACATCTCCAAAACAGCTTTCCGCTGTCATTATGGTCACTATGAGTTTTTGGTCATGCCCTTCGGACTTACCAATGCTTCGGCCACTTTCCAGTCATGCATGAACCACACCTTCAGAGCACAGCTACATAAGTTTTTGCTTGTATTCTTTGATGACATCCTGATTTACAGCAAAACCTGGGAAGAACATCTGAAACACCTGGACGAAACATTGAGTATTTTAGAAGAGCATTCGCTATATGCAAAAATGTCCAAGTGTGAGTTTGGCATGAAGGAAATGTTGTACTTAGGACACGTAATCAATGCAGAAGGAGTACAGGTTGACATGGAGAAAATCCGAGCTATCAGAGATTGGCCTGCGCCAAAAACAGTTACAGAGTTGAGAGGGTTCCTAGGTTTGTGCACTTATTATCGTCGGTACGTTAAGGGATTCTCCCAATTTGCAGCACCCCTCACAGATCTCACCAAGAAAGGAGCGTTCACTTGGACAGACTTAGCACAGAAAAATTTCGAGGAGATGAAGGTTATTATGAGTTCTTGTCCAGTTCTAGCATTACCAGACTTCTCACAACCTTTTGTGGTAGAATGTGATGCCTCAAGGGAAGGGTTTGGAGCAGTGTTGATGCAGAATCATCACCCTATTGCATTTGAGAGCCGTAAACTGAAGAACTACGAGCACCATTACTCCATATATGACAAGGAGATGCTGGCCATCTTGCATGCTCTCACAAAATTCAGACAGTACTTGGTGGGCAGTAAGTTCAAAATCAAAACCGATCATGACAGCCTCAAGTATTTTCTGGAGCAGAAGGAACTGAATGAGCGACATCAGAAATGGGTCAGCAAGGTACAAGCCTATGATTTCGAGATCGAATATGTGAAAGGTAAGACTAATGTAGTAGCTGATGCATTATCCAGGCGTCCAACCCCATTATCTCTCAGTAGTATATCCACAGATTGGAGGGCACTTCTCTTAGTGGAATACTCCAAAAATAAATTCGCTTGCGAATTATTGGACGGGCAAATTCAGGATAACAGGTACAGGATTGTGGATGATATCATCTATTACAAAGACAGGATATACCTCGTTCCAGAATCCACATTGAGAAAAAGATCATTCAGGCAGCCCACGATTCTCCTTTATCCGGGCATCAAGGTTTCTTAAAGACCTACAGGTAGATCACAGAGAGGTTCTCATGGAAGGACCTCAAGGGGGAGATTATGCAGCATGTCCGGGAATGTAGCATCTGTTAGCAGAACAAGATTGAGAACACCCATCCAGCAGGGTTACTCCAGCCATTGCCAATTCCAGAACAGAAGTGGGAGAGCATCTCCATGGACTTTATTTCAGGCTTGCCCAAGGTCCAAGGGCGAGATTGTTTATATGTAGTAGTTGACAGACTGACCAAGTTTGCACATTTCTTCTCGATATCATCAGACTACTCGGCAGCTCAAGTAGCTGAGTTATTCTTCAGGGAGGTCTTCAGGTTACACGGGTTACCTAAGACCATTGTCAGTGATCGAGATAGCAGATTCACAGGTGCCTTCTGGCAGGAGCTGTTCAGATTGGTGGGGACCGAACTGGCTACTAGTACGAGTTATCATCCCCAGAGTGACGGGCAAACAGAAATAGTCAACAAGTGGATTGAATGGTATTTAAGGAACTATGTAGCAGGGCAGCAACAAACCTGGATCAAATGGCTACACCTAGGAGAGTATTGCTACAATACTACCTATCACATGTCTATTGGGATGACTCCTTTTAAGACATTATATGGTTACGAGGCTTTGGACTATGCAAATTTGGCATTTGGAGATAGTAGGGCTCCTAAGGCTAAGGATTGGATACAGGACAGTCAAAACATTCTGAAAATATTGAAGGAGAATTTACAAACAGCCCAGAATCAACAGAAGTTGTATGCCGACAGACATAGGATTGAGCGGAGCTTTGAGGTAGGGGATTTAGTGTACTTAAGGCTCCAGCCTTACAGACAGTCCTCACTTAAGAAGAAAGGAGCAGAGAAGTTAAAACCCTGCTTCTATGGACCATACAGAATAATCAGGAAAGTGGGAGAGATGGCATATGAACTAGAACTTCCACCGGAAAGCAAAATTCACAATGTGTTCCATGTATCTAATCTGAAGAAGACCCTTGGGCAACACATTGCTCCATCCACCGAATTGCCTCCTTTAGATGATGAGGGACTGCTGATACTGATTCCCGAACGGATCATACAGACTAGAGAGAGGAAGCTCAGGAACAGGATAATCAGAGAATACTTGGTTCAATGGAAGGAACTACCGCCAGAGGATGCCACCTGGGAAGGTGAACAGGTATTGCAGCATCCTAGTTTGAAGTTGCTTGAGGACAAGCAATCTCAAGCGGGGAGGACTGTAATGTCCCCTTCCAATTAGGCCTTGAGGCCCAAAACCGCTAACCTATGTGATTCCTGTGGGTTCGAGCGGTTACTGACAGCTAGGGGATCAGCTAAGGACTGATGCCATCCATAGAAGATCTAGGGCATCATCATTAGGTCAAGAAGGGCCACTGGGGCCAAAGGCCACCTTCGTGCATGTCATCCCAACATTATTTAATGATGCATGCACTCTTTAAGTCTCCATTCGCATGCATGCAAGTCAACGTCAAATTAGAAGATAAAGTGACCTAATTAGGTCAAAGATTAGGGTTTTCGCAGTTGAACATTATAAATAAAGGATAAAGCAAAAGGAGACTTCACTTTTGGATTATGATTATTTTTGGGAGCTCTTGGATAGCAGCACAGCGTGCCGCACAGCAGTTGGGGTTGGAGACAGAGTCTTCAGCTAACGGGATTTCGGCAGTGAAACATCTGTCCTAGTCTTATTCAGGGTAAACCATACAGGTTCACCACTTGTTCTTCATTCATTCATCAGTTATCTAGCATATGGTATAGATCGTTGCAGGGACACGTGTGCAGCCGTAAAAGGGGGGTTTTCAGCCGGAAAGCCCTAATCAGCTGTGGGGCCTTCAGATCTCAGTTTCCTTCTGAAACTCAGGCACCATTCTCATCATCAACATCATACTCCGGTACCCGGTGATTATCAGATCCATCCGTGCTCATCCAGAACAGTTATCAGCAGTTTTGGGATTCCAGGAGCGTGAGCAGCTGTCTCTCAGAAGCAAGTCGCTATCCTGCCTAGAGGACTCAGAAATCACTCTTGTATCAGGCATTCTCTCCGGCACGGGAAGGCTACCAGTTCTGCAAATCGGCAGCTTCATCGGACACCTCCTTCACTGATAGCGTCACCCTTTTCTGATTGGGGTTCTTGCTGTTGGGGGTTCACTGTGAGCAGAAGAGGTCTGCCCATCTCCGATCCAGTTCTCGGGGCTTGCATACTTTATCCGAAGCAGTTTCACCGGCTTATCAGTGGTAAGTGTTCATTCTATCTCACAAACCCTAACCCTAATTTTTCCTATAAAATAGGGATTTTTGCATGGCAGTTTGCATGCCCAGTTGTATCAGCCTTTTTGCTTAGAAATAGAAAATATCGGGATTTGGGATATTTCATTTTGTATTTTCACTTTGACTCCTTAGTGGTCCAAGGGTCCTTATGTATTTTTTACTTTCACCTTTAGCCTTATTCAAGCGCCTTGTGGTCGAAACAAGTGGTCATTGGGGTCCTTCATCCCCACTCAAAGTACATCATCATAAATAGAGAGAATTACTAATGCTTTTATCTCACACTCCTTGTGCCACCAGGATCGGGTACTAGGTGTCTTAACCAAGGGTAGCTAATCCTTGGAGAAGATCACAAAGCCCACAGATCGAGGGTAGGAGTGTCTCACATGCCCAGACCAGGTGATGCCCTGGTAACTGACCGGGTGCCTCAACCATAGGCTGCATAATTTGACCCAAGGTCAAATACTTGGTAACTGACCAAGTGCCTCCATTCTCTCGGAGAATGGCCCTCTGCCCTAGGCTGAGTCTCCCAGTTCTAGACTGGTTCATCTTCCCAGTAACTGACCAAGTGCCTCCATTCAAATAATGGCCACTCAGGTCTAGGTTGAGTTCCCCTAGTGCTAGACTGGTTCCACATCGTGGTCCTTGACCAGATGTCTCCATTCGACAGAATGGCTACTTAGCTCAAGGCTGAGTTCCCCCAGTGCTGGACTAGTTCCACGTCTTGGTCCTTGACCAGATGTCCCCATTCTCCTAAGAGAATGGCTGGCTCTCGATGTTGCTTAGGAAAAATCAACAAAAGGTATATCACCCCATAGAAAACATTTGGCCAAAGCTCGTTGGCCTCCTCCTTCTCCCTTAATTTAATTAATGACAAAATAGAAGGTTGCCCCTAGGTGTTGTCCTCGACACAAAGAAAGGTGGGGATGCCATGGGCATTGTAGAAGCTATGGGTTGTGTGGATGAGGAGAAGGAATGCATTTCACCTACCCCCAAAGGAACCTATGGCTTTCATGCTTCTTGATTGTGTTCTAGATGCAAGTTCAACTCTCAATTCTGCCTCATCCCTCTTCTTAGCCATATCAAGAAGGGACTGGTTTGCAATACACATAACTTCTGGGTAACTGCAGAACAAACTTCCACTTCATGCCCAACCATGTTGGCAAGGTGGTATTTCAAGCCGTTAATTCCACTATAAATCTCCTTGCCACATAATCTGCAATTCAACCTTTGAGGGTCAATTGGTTTGCCATACACTCACAGTGGATGCAATGGCTTTGGCATTGTTTGAGTTGAGATTAAACATATTGCACAAATATAACAAAAATAAACACAAAAGAATGCCTGAAAACGAGTTGAATGATCAAATCTTCCATTTAATGACAACAAAAAGAGGTATACATAATTGCTATTGAAAACCCTACATTAAATCTAAAAATTAAATCAAACTTCAAGCATAAAATTTAATACATTCTTGGAAAAATGGAGAAGATGGATTGTAGTGAATCCCCACTCCTCAATTGCTATGCTAATGGCAACGAGAACTCTGGATTTCCCCTTGTTCTATTGATGCAAAATGGTCACAAACCTTCTTGGAGCTCAATCCCCTTCTTCAACAGTGCACAATGACTCCGAAAAACCCTACCCGCGGCCTTATTTCCCAATTTTCACGTATCTTCAGTAAGCAGGGCAATATTTCTATTGACTCGCAATATATTCTGAATTTATCACGAGTTAATGAATGTGTTGTGATTTATAGGTGCCGATATATCACAGCACTAGTCATATTGCGATATATATAATATATCGCCGATGTAAAGAAACAATATGTTGCAACACTGTGGAAGTTTTGCACTTCAAAATGCAATAAATAGGGTGTGTATGTGTGAAGCAGCATGGTATACGATAAGTAAGATCCAACCATAGAATCAAAGATGAGTTCATTAAGGAATATTTTCAGTATATGATAAATATTAACAAATTTCAGAAGTTACATCTTGGAGCTTCCACACAAATTTGCACCAGTCTGAAGGTAATTGTCCATCGAGTTGCTAGATGAGTGAGAATAAAGGAAAAGAGCCAGCCTCACTTGTGATTTTCCATCTGCTTTATGGATTATAGGGGAAGATTTGACTAGATACTGGCTGGAGAATGTATTTTCTGTGAAACGTTAATTTGATATATAATGAATTTTAGATGATTACAATTTGTGCTAGATTTTCCTAATGTATAATCAACGATGCCAAAAATAGCTGGTGCTTTGCCTTCTTTGACCTTGTTGCACATACCAGGTTGATGTTACTACATGATTCTCGTAACGAGGATGGAATTAAGAACTTTTTCCAGGAGGTTCATGAGCTATACATAAAGGTAATATCTTGACTTTAAAATCTTAAGCATTTTAAGGAATTATTTATTTATTTTTTATAAAATTGAGGTAATTAGTTTTGAAGGTGAAATGAACAACTTTTCCATCTTCCGATTTAAGACTCAGTTTTCATAAATCTTGGTTGCTTTTGGCATGATGGTTGATGCCAAAATTTTGAATTCAGGGTATTGCAGTTTCGCTCTATAAGGAATGCAATGTCTTAATCTTCGAGTTTCAAAAATTAAAATTTGACTAATTGTAACGAATGCTAATTATATCAGCAGCCCAGCAATCAATACTTGAGTTAATACAGAGAGATTCATACTGTCAAGACAGTTTTCCACCCTAAAATACTGGATTTAATTGCCAAGAATGCATTTTTGTTCAGTTAAAAATAATTTATTTTTTATTTGATTGAAGCTTTTCCAAGATGCAAAAAGATTTGAACTAATTATGCTCTCTTGTCTGGCAGATTCTGTTAAATCCCTTGTACATACCAGGGTCTCGTGTAACCTCATCTTATTTTGATACTAGAGTGCGTGCACTTGCCAGAAAGTACCTGTAATTCTGCTATCAGCTAGGTTGATGGGATATTGAATGGAAGTTGAGAAGTTTCTGCAAGAATTTTCATATTCTAAGATGATGTTATTTCTATTGTTCAGAATATTGGTTAATAAGATTTGCAGGAAATTAAAAGTTATATCTCATACTAGTCTATCTTGTTGGTTCAAAATTTATCCCTTCCAGGGCCTAGTGCGATACCTACTGCTTTTGTCTGATGATCAGGGTGTTTGGCTGTTGCTTAAAATGTATTTATAAGCAAAAATTCTTATCTGTCACTGTAGTTGTCATTCTTTTGGATCTCTCTTAACTACGAACTGTGAATTTAATTTCTGAAACATTTGATTTATCAACTAATTTTATAAGTAGTTATGAAATTGGGCCGTGACATTTGGTTTCTTGTTCATCTTATGGCTTTTAGAATCCATTGACTTAGGTGATATAGTACTTTGAAATTATTGTAGTGCAAATGTATCCAAAACATGGGTGATGCAGTACTTGATGGTATTTTAATAAAAATGCATATATCACATGGTATTAATATGTCCCCACGAAAAGATTCAATGGTGTGATCTGCAAGGTTGGAATCTGATTATACAGGGCAGGGGGTCTCAATTGTAACTTGCAAGGAGCACCTTGTAGTTCCTTTTGAGTGGGATTCAGCTAATGCGTAAATAAAACAGGGTGTTACAAAGACGCAATATGTAGGGGATTCATGGATAATTATAGGGAATCGGGATTATAGAGAGCAAATTGAAGGTATAAAACATTAATGTTGACAGGACGATCAGACAGATTTCATGTTTGAGGAATACTTCGGAAATCATTACTCTTTCATGTGATGTGAAATCTAAATGAGAAACCAGATTAGTTGGCAAGGGACATGGTATTGTGAGACGCTGGTGCAGTAATTATATAAATTTATATTTAGTGTTAAATTTTAGGCTTAAAAAGATTGGGAGAGGTGCCCAAGAGGACAAGATTCACTATTTTGGCTTAAGAGACTATTCTCTATTGGTTCGGAGGTTATGACGAGCTTTAACCTTGTTTATTTTGTTCTTTTTGTTTTGTTCTCTTTGTTATGCAGAAGATTTTTAAGTTTACTATTATAACCCTATGATGCTATTATAGACAATGCAGAGTTGAGGAATATTGTATATAATTTTCTGGTTTAACACCATGTATAAAACAAGTGGAAAAAGCAGCATAGCTGCTTAGAACCTGCCTTTTATACATATAATAAATGTAGCAAGCTAGAAAAAGTAGTAATGCAATTATTTTATGTTTATGTTTGTCAATAACACTTACTCTTACCTTTAGTTTTATATGTAAATTAAGCTTTATAAGTTAAATACATAAATTAACTTTAAATGTTAAATAGTTATAAGCATTTTGGATAGATACGTTTGATTAGATTAAAAAATAATTCTATACTTTATTTGCTCAAGACCTTTTAATTTATTTGCAAAAAGCTTAGATACGTTTGATTAGATTAAAAAATAAATCTTTACTTTATTTGCTCAATACCTTTTAATTTATTTTTGCAAATAAAATTTTGTAATGTACCAGAAGTGTTTTGAAAGTTTCAAATATTTCAAGATTGTGGAAAGCAAGGCTACGTAGAGCAGATGTTGGGGGATAAAATTAAGAAGGCTGCAAAACCCCTACAAAAGTTTGATGTTGCATACGAGAAACAATTATTACATGAAGGACATGAGGCAGTTGAAGAAGTACAACAACGCATGGGAGAATTCTCATCTGATGGAAACAAGGAAAGTGATTTTAATAATTGTTTAAGTGATTTCTTGCATTGTTGTGTGAAAGTACTTCATGATTTTCCAGTACCTAGAAAATTGACGCAATTATTAACGAAAATGATGGTTGTAAGAGAAGCATAAATTTTGATTGTTGCGTCGTTGCCAAAAAGCAAGGTGTAGCATGTGAAGAAGAAGATAACATAGAGAGAATTTAAAATGAAGATAGATTTAGGAGTTTATGAAATGTAGGATGTGATCCTATATTTAGGGTCGGAGAAAAATATTTTTCTCAAGAAGTCGTGGGAGTTAATGGGTAGGCCTGAATTGGTTTGGTCAACAATATAGTTGAGACTAGCTAATCAATACAAAATGTGTCCAGTAGGAAGTTTAGAGGATGCGGAGGTAGATGCCGATCATGATTAAAACTCAAGCAGACTTTGAAGGGATAAGCATTTTGAATGGATCAGATCCTTACCTAGCACTATTGAGTATTGACTGGGCATTTGAGAATAATGCTATTTTGAACTTGAATCACAAGACTACGTCGTTTGAAGCAGAGGACATGAGAGTAATAGTTCCCTTAGATATAAGAGAGGGAGAAAGGTATTCGAAACCTGTGAGAGACGCAACAAAAGATGGGGAGATAGGAAATATCTATAATATTACAGGGAGAAAGGAAGATTATATAAATTCCACAACTGGTGGAGAAATCAATTGGCGAAACATCTGTTCGTTTGAAACAAATTCAAAAGAGGCAATGGAAAGATGGAAAAATAGACTATATGAAGTATCAATTTGCAGGTGCGCAAGAATTGAGAAATCATTGTGCTGGGTAGGAATAGAATTGCATGATCCCCCATACTTTGATGGGACGAGTATAATATAATAATTTATACAAGAAATGGAGGAGAAGGCTCCGAGAGCTATGAGAATCCAAGCGTTTAACATTGCTTTGAAAGGAACACCTGTGCGATGGTGGGCGAACCATAGAGAAAATTTGGACAGTCGGAGAAAGTGGTCAAGTGTATTTTTGTAAGATTCCAGCCAACAACTGTAAAGGAGTTACAGAGTAGGTACAAGTGAGTGTAGGAACCTAGGGAGCATGTATGGTTCTATGAGAGAATAAGGAAAGAAAAGAATGTCCCTGTGGAATAATGGGTACATAGGTTCATTCACATGTTAGATACTATACCGAAGAGTTGTTATGTGCAACAAGAGGTTATAAGACAAACTCTAGGGTGGAAAGAATTGGGAAATATCTTTGTGAAACATTCAGTTTCTCTTTAGAAAGTGTAGTATTGAATAATATTTTAAGAAAAATGAAGAAATTGATTTTCTCATAAAAAAACACCAAGAATAAAGGATAACGTGGTTTGTGCAACACATAGAAAGTTGATAGACCTCAATAAGCATGTGTTTTGTTGGAAAATTACCGAAAGACAGGAAGAGGAAGATGATTCGAAAAAAAAATCATTAAAGAAGCAGAATGCAAGTGCACAGTACAAGATATTGGTACAGATCATACTATGTAGGAATATTTGCAGTTGTTGAAGACAAAAAAAATACAATATTGGTATATAGGAGCAATCAATTATGGTAGTAATAGGAGATTATTAAGACTAGGAAACCTTGACTTGGGTAGTGGATTATTAAAAGAATATGAGGATTTATTTCCCAGAAGTTTCTCGGAGATGAAGGGTGTTAGATTTTCATCGTTTAATCAATATGATCTAGGATCTTATCTGAGAAAATAACATGCACATCAATAATCACAAGAGACAAGAGACAACGATTTTCCTCGGGGAAACCATAAAGGAGAAAACCCCGCAACTTCCTTAGAGATAGAAAGAGCACCAATAGAAAAAACAAAACCCAAAAGAATAAAGATGATCTTCGACAACTGTTCTCTCTCATGCGCTAGTCCTCTCTCTCTCTCATGCACTATTGATGAGTGTGTGTTTCAAATAGAGAGTCTCACTCTCTATTTATACCTAATTTCCACTTGACATTTTCTCTACAGGGTCGATTTCTTTAGGAGAGTCTAATAACCCTAATATAACTCAACTGAGGGGTCTAATGCGCCGACATACAATGGAGGGTTAACCTTAATGAATTTACATGACTTAATTACATTAATGACTCTCCCGATCGGAGGAGCAAACATCTCCATCAGGGTATAATTAAATACAATATGAAATATACAAGTGAATACATTTCGAAGTTACAAATACATTAACACCCCCTCTTAACTAGGAAGGTATCCTCTTGACATAGTTCATCAGTACAAGTCTTCGTCATTGGATCATCATCAAAGTTGGATCATCATCGTCACTGCTGCTGCTA
The DNA here is from genome assembly GCA_001517045.1 of Pseudotsuga menziesii. Taxonomy (NCBI): domain Eukaryota; kingdom Viridiplantae; phylum Streptophyta; class Pinopsida; order Pinales; family Pinaceae; genus Pseudotsuga; species Pseudotsuga menziesii. Next base: position 156,758 of record LPNX010932409.1, read on the forward strand.
TCTTGAGCAAATGGTGCTATCTCTCAAATCTACTCGTCATAGGAAGTTCTACAGAGCCAACCCTTTTTCATGTTGGATGTAGGCCTAGCCTCCATGTAGGTCTTTATCATTTCTGTGAGCAAGCCATCAAGTAGGTACATCCCAAGACTTATTATATGCCTCTTGCAAAACCTATAGGATCTCCCAGGACTGATCTCTTGCGAAACCTGCAGGATCTCCCAGGACTGATTATATACCACTGCAAAACTTGAAGGAGCATCCTAGGACTAATTACATGCCTTGCAACACCTGTGTACCCTACTGTTACCTCATCATCTTCAGATCATCTCATTGTCACACGGAGCACAACCCAGATACACATAACACATCCAAGGAAAGGCTCAACATTTACATCAACGACCATGGGAGGACCAAACTACCACCATGTCGAAAAAACTCCAGCACTTACATCAACGACCATGGGAGGACTAACCTACCACCATGTCAAAAAGGCTCCAACACTTGCATCAATGACCATGGGAGGATCAACCTACCACCATGTCGGAAAGGCTCCAACACTTGCATCAACGACCATGGGAGGACCAACCTACCACCATGTCGGAAATGCTTCTGTGTATTTGCGTCTTCTGGACTCATCACTTCCCCTTGGAAGGAACCTCGATATGAAGTACACCAAGCTTCTCTCTGAAGTACTCAAACTTCACTCTGGCTAGCGGCTTGGTCAATACATCGGCTATCTGCTCGTCCGTCGCAACATACTGGAGCTTCACTGCTCCTCTCTGTGCAATATCCTTTATATGGCGATACTTGATCTCAATATCCTTCGACTTGTCATGGAACATCGGGTTCTCAGACAACTTCACACAACTCTAGTTGTCTCAATATATAGAAGTAGCATCCAAATGGAGATCAAACAAATCAGACAGTAGCTTCCTCAGCCATACTGCCTCACAACTAGACGAACAAGTTGTGACATACTCTACTTCGGCTGTACTTAGTGCCACGTAGGACTGCTTCCTGCTAAACCAAGAGATCACACCTGATCCTATACTGAAGCAGCACCCTGAAGTGCTCTTCCTATCAATGGCACTGCCTGCCCAATCTGAATCCACATAACCCTCCAGGTTTATCTTCTGATTCGCATCATACTTGAGCCCATAATCAACTGTACCCTTCAGGTACCTCAGAATATGCTTTGCAGCAATCAGGTGAACATGTCTTGGATTCGTCGGGAACTGGCTTAATGTGTTCACAACAAAGAAAATATCTGGTCTTGTATTCGTCAGGTACATCGAGGATCCAATCATCTAATGATACATCGTGGAATCAACCGACTCTGATGAAGCATCACTCAACAGCTTCAGGTTCGATGCCATAGGTGTGGCCATGGCCTTGCAGTCCATCATCCTGAACCTCTTCAAAATCTCCACTGCATACTTCCATTGTCTAAGGAAGATTCCATCTGCACTTTGCAACACTTCCATGCCTAGAAAGTAGTGCATCATACCCAAGTCCTTCATCTCGAACTTGACAGCAAGCTTCCTCTTTGTGTCAGCAATCAACCCATCCTCACTTGTCACAAATAGGTCATCTACATATAGTAGAAGTATCACTGGGTTCCCTTCCTCAACCTTGTAATAAAGGTTGGAATCCACTTTACTCTTGGTAAAGCCCAAATTAGTTAGGAAGCATGTTTCAAACTGTACAAGGCCTTCTTCAATTTACACACATGAGGTTCCCTGTCATGTGTCTCAAATCCGAGTAGCTGCTCCAAATACACTTCCTCTTCCACTACACCATTCAAGAACGTTGCCTTCACATCCATCTGGTGTATCTTCCATTTCATCACTACAGCCAGACAAAGTATTGTTCTGATGGAAGTGTATCTGGCTACAGGTGCAAAAATCTCCTCATAATCTATCCCTTCCTTCTGGGAGAAGCCACATGCCACAAATGTTGCCTTGTGTTTCTCTATGCTGCCATCTGCAGCGGGCTTGATCTTGTAGATCCACTTGGAAGTCACAATAGACTTCCCTACTGGTGTCGGGACTACATCCCAGACATCATTCTTCATGATCGATTGGTATTCTTTGATCATGGCATCCTTCCATTCTTTCTTCTCAGCTGCTTCGTCGTAGTTGGAAGGTTCTTTGTCAATGACGTCACACAACAGTATGGCCTAGGCCTTTTCCTTTCTCTTTGTATTCCTTCTGGAGCGCCATATCTCTCTGCATCTAGGATAGCCTCTCGTACCCATGTTGGTTTCCTCTTGTAAGTATTCTTCTCATGGGGTAGATCTACAGGTTCCTGAGGTTCTTCTATTTCTCGATCTTCTTTTGGAGTTGCTTCATTCATTTTTGTATCTCGGATCTTGGGTACTTCTGGTTCTTCAATGTCTTCAATAGGTATTTTTCTGGATTTGTTGTAAGCTGAGTCTTCGTAAAAAATGTCACGTCCCTACTAATGTCGATCTTCTTGAATCCTGAGAAATATATTCTGTAAGCCTTCGAGCTTTCACTATATCCCACAAATATACCCTTCTTTCATGAAAGATCTAACTTCGTCCTCTTCTCTTTCAAAATGTGTATGTACACTGGGAAACCAAATATTCTGAGATGGTTGACTTCTAGTTTCTTGTTGGAGAAGGTTTCTTCTGGTGTGTTGTTCTCAAGTACTCTATGCGGAGTACGATTATGTACATACACAGTTTCCCTAGCAGCTTCTGCCCACAGATGCATATGAAGATCCTGATCATGAATCATTTCCCTTGCTGCTTCCATAATCATTCCATTCTTCCTTTCTGCTACTCCATTCTGTTGTGGATTATATGGAGTGGTCAACTCCCTCTTAATCCCTGACTCTCTACATAATTCCTTGAATTTTTCTAATGAGAATTCTCCACCATTGTCTGATTGAAAGGTCTTGATTTTCTTCTCTGTGTGGTTCTCGATCAAGGCTTTGAATTCCTTGAACTTACTGAATACTTCATCCTTGCTCTTCAAGAAATATATCCATGTATTCCTACAAAAATCATCAATGAAAGAAACATAATATACATATTCGCTCAATGCGCTGGATGACATCGAAGTGGATAATTTCCAAGATTCATTTTGCCTTATTCTCGCTACTTGGAAATGTCTTCTTTGTGTTATTTCCCTTCGTACATCCTTTGCAAATGCCTTCATGCTTTGCCTGGATTTCTGGAAGACCTTCAACAACTTTGCTTGCAAGTGGCAGTGCCCTATAGTGCACATGTGCAAGCCTTCTATGCCAAAGTTCACTTGGCTCTACTGAGTCATGGATCAAAGCTTGTTTTGGTTGGCCCTTTAATTTGTATAAGCCTCCCTCTTGCTCTCCAATCACTACTGCATCATCTATGGTCTTTCCCTTTGGCCACATAAGGACTTGGCCATCTACAAATGCAACCCTCATACCTTTTGCATCCAGTGCAAATCTAGAGAGAAGATTATTCTTTAGTCCTGGTACAAAAAAGACATCTTTCATCTTCATAGACTTTCCAGATTCTAGCTTATAGGAAGCTTCACCACTTCCTTTTATATGATATTGGTAGTCATCCCCAAGTTTCACTTTGTGGGGTGACTCATGTTCAGATAGATTCACAAAGTATTTTTTAAATCCCGTCATATGCTTGGAATCCCCACTATCTATGAGCCAAACATTGCTTCCATGTGTAACAGTTCATGTGAGGGCAGAAATCAAAACATACTCTTCATCGCTTGAAGAATCTTCACTTTCTTCTTTGGCTCTCTTCCTGGGAGGTTCATCATCCTCTACAGTGTGAGCATGATGTCTTCTTTTGTTGTTCTTCTTCTTGTGAGAGCCACCTTTATTTCTAGGACAATCTCTGGAGAAGTGTCCCTTCTCATCACATGTATAGCATTTGACATTAGATAGATCTCTAGTAGATCTTCTAAGGTTATCTTTTTTATTCTGGTGATGATGCTTTCATTTCTTGTGATGATAGTGCTCCCTTTTGTGATTCTTGGTGTGTTGTGAGAGCTTGATCTTCATTTCCCATCTTTTCTTCTTGAGATTCTTCTTGTGAGCATTCCTCCCATAGCCTACTGAAGGTGATTAACTTTCTTCTAGCACAAATTCCTTGAATAAAGGAGTCCCATGACCTGGGGAGACCATTCAAGGTGGTCATCAAAATTTCTCCATTCTCTACGTCTTCTTCCACAGCTTCAAGTTGTTCTTTGATTTGAGAGACCTTTGTAAAGTATGACTGTGTGGTCTCTGCATTCTGGATCTTTACATTCTTCAACTGATTTCGCAAAGTCATCTTCCGATTTATATTCTTCCCTTCAAATAGCTTGGTCAAGGTATCAAACATTTATTTAGGTGTCTTTAAGGAAGATACATGTGGTATAAGGTGATCCTTGATAGAATCAACAATAATCCTCTTGGCCTTGACCAAGTTCTTCTTGTGTAAGGCTTTAGCCCCATCTCCCTCTAGAACTGGAACCTCTCCACTTATGTAGGTGTCCAATTCATTTTCTTCAAGAACAAGTGAAATTCTATACTTCCATGCTCATAAGTTATCAGCTCCTTCAAGCTTTTCATCAAGCTTGGCGTGATGAGACATCTTAAATGAGAACCTCAAATGGAAATAAAAAATATTTAGATCTTACCACTTTGAGATGCTCGGACTGGATTTGGAGCTGATCTTTTGCAATGTTGGTTTTCTGGTCCGGGGTCAAATTAGGGTTTGACTTTCTCGGAGTTTTACCAAACCAAAAATTTTGATCTTGGTCTCTAAATTTCGATTTTGAGGAGGAGAACAATCCTATGCTGAGCTCACTAAAAAATTCCACTTCTGTGAAAAGCCCTAATTTCCCGTAGTAGTGATAAGACAAAAACTGAAAAATGTCTGAAATCAGATTCTGCTTCGACAGGAACATGTGCCCTTCAAATGAGAGTTAACCTAGCCTCCTTTTGTGGACGATCTATGGAGAGAAACCCAAAAATTAAGAAGCCCTAGCTTCCACAGTTGCGCAATGTCTTCTTCTCAGGTTAGCTGTGATACCATGTTAGATTTTCATTGTTTAATCAATATGATCTAGGATCTTATCTAAAAGAATAGCTTGCACAACAATAATCACAAGAGACAAGAGACAAATATTTTTCCTCAGGGAAACCATAAAGGAGAAAATCCTGCAATTTCCTCAAAGATAGAATGAGCACCAATAGCAAAAGTAAAACACAAAAGAATAAAGATGATCTTCGACAGTTGTTCTCTCTCTCACTTGTGTGAGCTAGTCCTCTCTCTCTCTCATGCACTATTAATGAGTGAGTGTGTGTTTCAAATAGAGAGTCTCACTCTATATTTATACCTAATTTCCTCTTGACATTTTCCCTAAAGGGCCGACTTCTCTAGGAGAGTCTAATAACCCTAATATAACTCAACTAAGGGGTCTAATGCCCCGACATACAATGGAGGGTTGACCTCAATGACTTTACATGACTTAATTACATTAATGGCTCTCCCAATTGGAGGAACAAACATCTCTGTTGGGGTATAATGATAAAAAATTAGTTAAAACCAGATGCCAAACCAATCAAGAAAAGACCATACAAATTAAATCCAATCTACAAAGAAAAAGTGCGCCAAGAGTTGGATAGGATGTTTGAGGCAGGAATAATAGTGCCATTGGAGGAATCTGAATGGGTAATTCCAGTGGTAGTGCAAGATAAAAAGTCTAGAGGAATTAGAATCTATGTGTATTTGAGGGATTTAAATGTTACATGTATAAATGATCCATTTCCCACTTTGTTTATGGATGAGGTTTTGGAAAATATTGGAGGATGAGAGGCGTATTCCTTCACCGATGGGTTCTCACAATACCGTCAAGTGAAGATTGTGGAAGAGAACATAACAAAAGCAACATTTGCAACAAAATGGGATTCTTTTGCATATACAGTGATGTCGTTCGGTTTGATTCTTGGAGGTGTACTTGGATTACTAGACGATATTTAGCTTATTGAGGGATCATCTCCAGGTACTTGCATCAATGTTAGATAGATGTAGACAATTACAGATTTCTTTGAATTTTTAAAAAATGTGTTTTTTGTACACTAGTAGGAGTGTTTTTGGGTCATATAGTTTGAAAAAGTAGGGTTGTTGGTAGATCTAGCTAAGGTGGCAATGGCAGTGAATCTATCAACACCGGCTTTTGTAAAGATCCTACGCACCACTCTAGGGAATACTATATATTATAGGAAGTTGATAAGGAACTATGCCAAGGTTACTGTGCCATAGGAGAGATTATTGACAAAAGAGAATAAATATGAATGGACCTTAGAATGTCAGGAGGCATTTGATATGTTGAAGGAGAAGTTGGTGACAAGACCGATACTATTTTTTCCAAATTGAATGAAGATATTCCACATACATGTGGATACCTCATCTATAGCTTTAGGGATTTTATTGGCTTAGTCTAGAGAAGGAATTATAGACCATCCAATTTCTTTTGAAAGAAAGAAGCTCTCAAATGTAGAAAGGAATTACATCATTAAAGAGCGAGAAGGACTAGTAATGGTATATGCACTGCAAATTTTTTGACATTATCTCTTGGGTAATTTCCTTAATTTTTTTACTGATCACTTTCCTTTAAAGTACTTAGTTAATAATCCAGTGTTGGGGGATAGAATTTTTCATTGGTTGTTGGCATTTCAGGAATTCGACTTCGAAGTAATGGTAAAGTCTAGAAAATATAGTGTGGTTCCATGTCATTTATGTAGATAGAAAATGGTGAAATAGAAGGAAGCATAGATGATCAGTTGTCTGATGCACAACCGTTTCATGTAGATGTCGTGCCTAGCCAATTTATAGAGATTGCAACATTCTTAATGATAAGGAAAGCACCAGAGGACTATAAGTGGTGTAGTGATAGAAATTGGTCACAAGGAGTGCAGATTAACGGTTGATTGTTGGTTAGTTCTATAAGCTAGGAGTTGATGGTATATTGTGTAGATGCATGATAGAGCATGAATGCAACGTAGTGTTGTATGAAGCACATGAAGGCATAGCAGGAGATCATAATGCAAGAAAGGAAACAGAAGCAAAAGATTAATGTAAATGGTGTGATGTGTGTTAGAGTGTAGGAAAGCTATCAACATGCGATGAATTACCGTTGGTTCTAGTTACTGCATTGGAGCCATTTGAAAAATGGGTTATTGATTTTGTGGGTCCCATCAACCCACTAGAGAAAATATATGGCATGAGATATATCATCACAACAACAAAATATTTGACGCGTTAGGTAGAGGCAACACCGACAACACCGATGAACGAGTGTATAACATAAGTTGTTGCACGGTTTATTTTTTAAAACATTATCACCATGTTTGGTTGTCCTAAAATTTTGATGAGTGATCAAGGAACACATTTTTTGAATGCTACTATTCGTGAGTTGACGCAAATATTTATGATTAATCATCAAAAGAGTACACCCTATCATCCATAGGTGAATGGGACAATTGAAGCATTTAACAAAGTATTGGAGCGTGAATTGACAAAAGTTTGTAACTTTGAATGTGATGATTGGGATCTAATAATTTCATTATTTTTATGGGAATATTGTACTACTTGAGTGAGACTAACAAAATTCACACTACTTCAATTAGTTTATGGAAAATAAGTTGCAATGCCGATGGAATTTGTTGTTCAAAATTTACGTATTGCACTTGCCACAAATATGACCAATAATGAATCTCTACAAAGTTGATTGTATAGTTTGATGAAGTTGGGGGAGAGGTTACTTGTTGGATTTAGTCAACAGGTGGAAAAGCATAGGTAGAAGACGTGGCATGATAGAAATATTCGGAAACGTGAGTTGGAACCTGGTTCTTTGGTATTATTATATGATAACATATATATTACACATCTAGGGAAGTTGCATATGTGATGGATAGGTATTTTTTGTATTTCTTACATCATTAAGGCTAGTGATGTAAAGCTGCAAACTTGATGGGGCTATCCATTGAAGGGACTAATTAATGGCGTTTAATTGAAAGCGTACTATGCCCCTCAAGGGTCAGAGGTATGAAATTAAAGGAAGTGATCAGTAATTATGTACATAATAGCTTAAGTAGGAGGTAGTCAGTTTAGAAAAGTATATTATTTATGTTCATTTATGTAAAGTTATGATAGTTGGATAGTCATAAAAGTAGGAAAAATTTGAATTTTGAAAAAGTACAAAGTACATCACATTGCATATTTATGGTAAAGTAACTAATGATGAGACTTACTAGAAAATAAAATCAAGAGATGTATTGATGAAGGGATCAAAGTGACAGTTGGATGATTGGTAAGAAGATTTTGTAGATTTCATATATTACAGATGTTACGATTATTCAATAATCCTCCCTTGTCCACCTTAGTTATTTTAACAGTTTCCTAGTTTAGGATAATGTTGTTGACCACCTAATGTTATGCAAATGTTATATCGGGCCCACTAGCCACTTGATGCGCCCTCATGCATGAGTTTAGGAGCTCCATATATTAATCCCTAGATTTTAGGATCCCACTCCGAGTTTTGGGAGTCTCACCTTCAGTTCACCCTCACCTGAGCAGAGTTATGCTCTGATGGCCACCTTCAATTCACCTTCAGTTAGCTAATGCATCTCCCTTGCATGATTTAAGGATAAAGGCACCCATGCACATCTACCAAGGGTCAGTTAACTGATTATTAACTTATTTAGATGTTTGGAGTGCACTGGAGATGTTTACATTGTTGATTTTTCCTATGTTAGTCATGTCTCAATCAGGGATTCAAATCCTCATTGGGTAATTTGAATTTCCTCCTTTGTACTACATGGTTTTTATACACAGATTAATGATTATTGTTACCAGTTATGGTTGCCAATTTGGTTTTTCTTCCATGTTTAATTTCATGGTGCATTTATACCAATTTTAACACTACAATTCATCATTCTTCCTAATTCTTTCACTATAAGGTATTATTCAGCCTGATGATCTCCTAATATGGTTCATAATTTCACATGGTATCAAAGCTCTACAGAGCTGGTTTATCTTCAATATGAGATTTTTATACAGGTTTTAAGAATATTTCAGTAAAAATTGTGTTGTTGTTGCAACTGCAAAATGGAGACTTCGAATCCTTTGACACCAAGAATCCTCACACCTTTCAATTATCTGGATTGGAGGGATGATATGCAGATAGTCTTGCGAAATAAGTTTTTGTATAGGGTCACACTGGGAAAGGAGGTCAAACCCCAGGTAGCTCTAGAGAAATCAAATTACTTGAAGAAATTGGATGAAGATTTTGGTTTTGTGTGCATTCATATATCCCAGGGAATTGCTCTTCGATCTTGATGGCTTAAAATCCCTAAGGGAGGTCTAGCTAAAACTTGAATCTATGTTTAAAAAGAAAGATGATTTGAGAGGCCACAATTTTGGTGAATGAATTAATTTCTCTTCAACCCAACAGTTTCAAAACCATTATGCAGTTCTTCACTAAATTCAAGTATTTGGCCATTGAGTGCAAACAATGTGGAATTGACAAGAATGATGAGCATCCAATGCTATCCATTCTGAGTAAGCTTGGACCTGAATTTTTAGTATTTGTGTCCACTTTCACCCCAGGAGATTGACAACTCCAAACTGGTGAATGCCTTCACTTGAAACATTCATTGAATCCCTAATCCAAGAATTATACAATCTAATCCAAATGGGAGCCTTAAAAGCTTCCAAGAATTAGGCTCTTTTGGCTGGGGAGTCAAAGAATTTGAATTCTAAGGGGGAGTAGAAGGGAAAGGACAAGAAAAATATTGAAACCAAACCAAAGGAGAATCCTAATCCATCACATGCAGCCCCAGGTTCCAAGAAGGATAAGCATAATAGGTTTGAAAAGAACAAATGTACCTATTGCAAGAAAGGAAACCATCCAAAGAATCTATGTATGAAGAAAAATATAGATCAAATGGACAAACCTCTTGAGCAGGACCATATTTCCCTCCCAAAAGGCGCAAGGAAGTAAGAGAGATGACATGCATTGAAGGCTGGATTTTCACAATCTCAAACTTTATTCACTGATTTTGGAGCCTCCAACCACATGGTTTCCTCCAAAGATTCATTTTCTTATTTATATCTCACTGATGGTCCTAGCATTCACACGGGAGATGATACTCAAATCCAAGCTATAGGGAAGGGCACAAATCAATTCGAGCATGGAGTGTTCAACAATGTCCTATATGTACCCTCCTTAGCAATAAATTTGTTATCTGTTTGTCAGATGACACACACTGGTTCACCAAAGAGAGTTTTTTTTCGGAACCTGACACAGTTGATATGTTAGATATCTCTACTGGGAAGATGATGGCTAAAGGTGTTGCAAACCATGCCTCCAAGGCGTATGAGTTATCACATTTTTTTCCATGCTCACATCAAATTGCCCCATTGACCCATGACAATGAGACAAGCAGACTCTGGCATGAGAGATTCATCCATATGAAATTCAAGTACCTCTAGCACCTTCACAATGAATATATGGTTGAAGGATTTCCCCTCATCAAGTCCTCTCAAGGAATCTGCAACGGATTCTTGGTAGGGAAGCATCCAGATCGAACGCATGATGTTGGGGAGGAAAGAAGAGATACCTTCACACTTGATTCGATAAATAGTGATGTCTCAAAACCAATGCCTACAACATCTATGACTGGATCTAGATACTTTCTGACCTTCATAGATGACCACTCCAGGTATTGTTGGATCTACTTTCTTAAGCAGAAGTATGAGGTGTTTGATACTTTCAAAGTTTTCAAGGCCTTAGTTGAGAATAATCTTAGGAAGAAGATCAAAGCACTTAGATATGACGATGGAGGGGAGTACATCAAAAGAGAGTTTCAACAACTTTGTGCTTCAGAGGGGATCCAAATGAAACATTCAGTCCCATACACACCACAACAAAATGGTGTAGCTAAGAGGAAGAAATGGTAATTGAAAGAGATGGCCACTTTCTTGCTTGAAGCAAGGAATCTTCCACCATATCTTTGGGTTGAAGTAATGAATTGTGCTTCGTACATCCAGAGTATGGTACCCCACAAGTTAGTGGTTGGGGTCACTCCATTTGAACCACTAATGGGACATAATCCCGATGTCTCACATATGAGGGTTTTTTGCTCTAAGGCATGGGACAGAATCCCATCTGACAAGAGAAAATCCCTTCAAACCTAGAGTAGATAATGCATTCTTCTAGGATATGCAGAAGATGAAAACTATTACAAATTGATGGATATTACAACCATGAGATGATTCATAGAGAGAAGATTCAGATTCAATGAAGATACATTACAATACCTGCAGCCAGTTGAAGAGGAAGGTAGATATGATCTACCTAAACCATTTTCACATGAGGAAGATCATAATGATGTTTCTTCTCATTTTTCAGATCCAGAATTTGAAGATGAGGACCAAGAGGAACCAGATCTTGAAGTTGAGTATGGAGATCAAGCATATCCAGATCCAGATCGATCTACTGCTCCCAATAGTTGGCCTAAATGGGATCAAAAAATCATTGAAGTTGTTAAGGACATGGTTGGGGATCCATCTAATAGAAGGAGAACTAGATCTCAATTTCAAAATGAGAACCTTGCATTATGTCATACAGATCCACTTCTCCCAGAGAGATGATACATGATGGTGGGGTCCATTCCATAGTCCTACAAAGAGGCTTTCCATGATCCACCATGGAAGGATGCCATGGATGAGGAATATGAATCAGTGCAGAACAATGAGATATTGGATCTTGTCTCTCTACCTCTAGAGAGAAGAGACAAAAGTTCCCTTCTACATGATAACTTGAAAGAAAAGATCTACATAGAATAGCCTAAGGGGCACATTGATGGTTCTTCCTTGGTATGCAGGCTGAGGAAATCATTGTATGGGATTAAGAAATCCCCCGAGGCATGGCATGCCAAGATAGACTCTTTCTTAATTTCACATAGATTCGAAAGATGCAAGTCTATCTCCAAAAGCAACAACTTTTCCATCTCTATCTGGCATTAGATTGGAAGAAGGTGGTTCCACTCCATTGGTTTATAATACTCTATACAGATAGTTGATTGGTATCTTATTGTTCCTGACTCATTCAAGGATAGACTTGTCATATGATGTTAGTGTTGTTTCTATGTTCATGCAGGAGCCACATGACCTGCATTGGAGGGAAACAAAGCGCATCTTGCACTATGTGCAGGGTACTAGAGAGTTTGGGATTCATTATTCTCTTGGTGCTCAGTTAGATTTGGTTGGTTTTACTGGCTTAGACCAGGCTGGAGACAATACTCAAAAGAAAAACTTCAAAATATGTGTCCAGGTTGGGATCAAGACCAATCTGTTGGTCAAGCAAGAAGCAAACGACTCTTGCACTCTCTTTCACTGAGGTAGAGTACAGGGGAATCATGAATGCTGCCATTCAGGGAATTTGGTTACATGGGATTCTGACATATTTTGGCATTCACACTTCTCCTTTAGCAGACATTTTTTGTGATAATCAAAGTGCAATTAAGATTTCTAGTGATCTAGTACAGAAGCAACGGACCAAACACATAGAAGTCCATATGCACTATATCAGAGAACTATTGCACAACAAGACCATCACACTGCATTATTACCATATAGAGGAGTAGATTCCAAACATTTTTCACAAAGTCTTTTACTCAAGAAAGATTTGTCTATCTCAAGTCTCTGCTTGATGTGAAGGCTTGATTCAATTTCGTATTGTTCATTTTTTAGCGGGGGTTTTGTTCTCATGTGGTTTTCCCCATTTTCTTAGTTTCATGAGCAGTTATTTTTTCATTATTGTTGTATGGGTGACCTTTGGTCTCATTTTCTAGGGGCCAAGTTGTCCAAGTTTGGATTAAGGGGGGGTGTTAGGATTATTCAATAATCTTCCCTTGACCACCTTAGTTATTTTAGCACTTTCTTAGTTTAGGATAATGTTGTAGACCCCCTAGTGCTATGCAAATGTAATCTAGGGCCCACTATCCACTTGATGCGCCCTCCTACAAGATTTCAACAGCTCCAGAGACTTATTACTTAGATTTTAGGAGCCCACTTTGAGTTTTGGGAGTCCCACCTTCAGTTCACCTTCACCCGAGTGGAGTTATGCTCCGATGGCCACCTTCAGTTCACCTTCAATTAGTTAATGTGTCTTCCTTGCATTATTTAAGGATAAAGGTTCCCATGCACATCTACCAAGGGTTAGTTAATTGATTATTAACTAATTCAATTGTCCGGAGTGCACTGGAGATGTCTACATTGTTGATTTTTCCTATGCTAGTCTTGTCTCAGTTAGGGATTCGAATCCTCCTTGGGTAATTCGAATTCGCTCCTTTGTAATATATTGTGTTTATACACATATTAATGATTATTGTTACCAGTTATTGCTACCAATTTGGTTTTTCTTACATGAATAATTTCACAGTGCATTTTTACCAATTTTAACACTACAATTCATCATTCTTCCTAATTATTTCACTCTAAGGTTTTATTCAACCCGATGATCTCTTGTGGTTCATAATTTCACAACAAAAATAATTAAAACATGGAGCAATGTTATTATGAAGATGGGACACCATTAATGACAAGTAAAATTGGGTTAAATGAATCTTACTAGTTGTATAATTCATTATGTTGGTTTGAGTATCTGAGCAATGATTAGGAAGATCGGTATAGGATTGAGTTGCAACAAGAAGGTTTTAATATTATATAAGTGAATTTGATAATATATACATCATAAAAACCCAAAGAATAACCTAAGGTCAAGATGCATATTGCCGAGATAGATCACAAAGTAGATAAGAGGTTAGTTGCTTGGGAAGGTATTGTTGATGTTCTTGGACTTCAATCTGCAAGATATTGAGAGGTTTCCTATGATGGAGGAAATTAATTATGTTGATTTTTTTGTTTGAGATGATAGTACAGAGATAGTAGTTCCAAAACCTTGGGCGCGAAAGATATTCTAGTAAGGGATTGTGCCTCTATTTGATATCCCACATTTTGGGAGGAGTCTGGGTATAACACATTATATATGTAGGCTTATTAAGTTGGGTTCATGGAGGATATTTGTGGCTGGATAAACCTTATCCAATTGATGTGGATGTGATTCAAAAAAATTTAGGATTGGCACGTACATGGGAGGATCTAGTGGAGGAAATTACAACCAGAGATATGAAAGCAAATGAAGCATATATAAAATATGGCACTCATAGAGGCACATGAGGCATAGTAATATCGACAATTATAAACCAGTAGGTCATATTTGCAACACATATATTGACAGGAAAGTGGTGAGGAAGTGTAGAAAAGATGAGCTCCCTATAGGAGTATTATATATTGTGGAGCATTGCACCCAGGGAATTAAGATGAACTAGGTAATGTACTTACTAGATAAATTTATGCAAGACTTCTTAAACACAAATTATGCAAGTAAATAATCTCATTTGAGTTGGGTCCTATTATTGATAGGAATGATTGAATGGAGACCAATAGAAGGAAAACGCTCGATAGAGGAGGTTATAGAGGATATTTTTAGTGTTACAAGATTGGTAAAAAACTCAAAAAGACCTCTGCTACAACCTTTGCAAATGGTACTAGATGTTTTAGCGGAAGTTATTACGAAAATGTGTCATAACTCAAAAAACTCAGCGGCTAGAGACTTTTACTGAGGTTTTTTTCAATGCGCTTAATTCAAACAAACGCACCAATGCAATAAAATTAAAAATGCACCAGTGCATTTAAAAGCAACATATGCACTAGTGCACACAAAAAATTGAAACAATTATATGCATCGATGCTTGATAATACATATAGCACTAGTGTGCACCCAAATTATCAAAAGAACAAGTGCTTATGACATTATATGCATTGATGCATTGTATCAACAATAGCACCAATGCTTACAAACTTTCAAAATACACCAATGTATTATATCAAAAATAGCACCAATTCTTACTAACTATTAAATAACACACCAGTGCAAACTAACTCTTACAAATCACATATTTGATAAGTGAAGGAAAATATAGCTGTAAAGTTTACTAAGTCATTGACTATCACTATATTTTTTTAAATTTAACGATGTGGTTAATACATTGTAACGCATTAGGGCGTAATAATACAAAAGCATTGAGGTATGCAATAAGTATTATGATGCATCAGGTCGTTGTTGTTTGCAGGGTACCAATGCTACATTTGCTAAAACACAATGGTACTACATTGCCTCAAACGCACTGGTGCGATTGAAACAATCGAAAGCACAAACGATTATTTTATGTTTGGTGAACAATGGTTACTAACATCGCACTGTAATGTCTATATTTTATTTTTATTTTGTTTGATTCTATTATTCATCAGAAATTGAAATATTTTTTTATAGTAGTAGTCATTTGAATTTTAATTATTGTGTTTGGATATGATGTTTGGATTAATTTGTTATCTCATAGATTTTCAAATCTATTGTAATATTTAATCATCCATATATTTAATTAGCGATGTAACATTTCACAATGTCATTGGATAATGCAATAGGATAAAAAAATTATTTATTTATATATAAGTAAGAGGCCCTTTATCATACAAATGGCACAACATAAACTCCACGATAATAAAAATGTCAACGTGCATGTAATTGTTATGTTTATTGGTAACCCGTTGTCTTTCATTTGGGACACTATGTCCAGTACATTATACAAAATGTCTAATTTTCACAAACAATTATTTCAAAATATACATAAGATCGCATTAACATCCAGAATATATGGATAATCATTCTTGACTGGAACTATTGTCGGTGCTCTAGCCACTTGCTTGACTTGGGTTATTTGGATGAATGTTTTGTCGATTGCCTTGATTGTTTTCCTCTTCTTCGGCTTCCATCTACAAACATAAAAATAAAGTTTAATGAGTGTATCTACATTGGTGGGAATAACAAAAATTAAAATAGATAGTATACATAAATGTAAATTGAAAAGCACCCAAATGCGGGTGACATGGAATTACACGTGGGAAGCACCAATGAGATGGGCCTCCCAGGTGACCTGGGAACCCATTTGGCAAGCACCAGCGGGACGGACATGGCATCGGCAGGACGCCACACCCCCACACTCTCCAATGCCAGTGGCCATTAAATTCGAGAGGGTGCATGGCTGTCTCAAGGACTACGGATTAGATAGCGCCATAATACCGCAGCTGGCCGGAGTTATTTCACCACTTTGGATCATGGAAGGACGCGCCAACAGGTTTAAGCTTCGGCGGGGCTGCTCTCCAGCTCATTTTCTCTAGGTTTACCCTCTACTCCACGCTTTGCACATTCCTGTACATTCGGCTCCTAGCTCTGTACCTTGTAATCCCAGCTCCCCGCTCCTTTGTGTTGACTCTTGGCTCTCTGCTCAGCTACTCTTCATCTTAGCTCTTCTACACCCTATTCTCTATGTCCCAAACATGTCGCGAAGGCAAAGAGGTGTTCCGTGTAGAGGCTGTGCTGGGAGAGGAGCAACGAATGAGCACCCTGTTATGCTCACTGCTCTCGCAAGTGGAGAAGGTTACGATGATGAAATTCCTGATCACGTTCACCAAATTGTGAACGACTTGGGAGGATGAACTTACAGGGGCCGTAAATGTTGCGGGGCGCTTAGTGAACCAGCGCCGACATTATTGGGTAATAAAAAATCTGCTTATTGGGCTCATCCTTCGTTTTAATTCTCAGCCCTTGGTTTTGGTTCAACTAGTTGTTCCTACTCCTCTAGCTCTCATCGCTGCTTCGATGCACAATGTCCCTCATGTCCCTCCTCCTCCCCATCCTCCCCCTCAGCCTGCTTTGGCTGACTCCTTTGTCACCCCTTATTCAACCTCCACCCCGACTTCCTCTACCCCCTCCCCAACCATTCCCATGGATTGTGAACCCCCACCCCCCCCTCTCTGGGTCGTATAAAATCCCTATCAACAGAGAAAAGCACCCCCACGCCTGCCCCTGCAAAAAAATACTTCCCCCCNGCCTGCCCCTGCAAAAAAATACTTCCCCCCTACTCGTAAAGCAACCTTCTGTAGGTGAAGAGGACGAGGACAAAGATGTCTCTGACAACAGTGAAGACTCAGCCTCGCCAAGTGAGGACACGTTGGAAGTTGGAGACGACGGCTCTGTTCCACCACCCTTAGGCTTCGGATGCCCCATTGATGAGGAACCATATAGAAAACCTTAGTCAGGTTCTCTGCTTTGTTTTTATTTCTAGTAAATCTCATAACAATATGGGTGTACTAAGCCCGAACTCGGTTTGTCTATTTTTTTCAGTTTACTATGGTTCTTAATTTACTATTAATATTTTTGGGACCCGTTTTCCCTTTAATAGGGAGGGTCCAACTCCATCTTTTTGGACATGTTTTCCCTCTTGGAGGGAGGGTCCATGGCTACAATCCTGACTGGTTCTACCTTCTAGTTATGCTGGGCAGGTCTGTTTCCATGATCTGTAATATTTTTTGTAACTCTATCTCCTTATTTCAATAGATTAGTCCTTTAATTTACCAAAAAAAAATGTAAATTGAAAAGCAATGTACCATATAAAGAATTGAGTTATTAATGAGACACCTTTTTTCAAAACCATGTCTCATGTCTTCTCTCAACAACTCTTCCGTTGGATCCACCCCATACTTTATTTCCTGCAAATTTTATTCCCTGTAAAATATCATAGATCTAATATAAAGGATTTTTTTATTCTATCACTTATAAAATGAGAGAAGTAAAACAACATATATAGTTGCAAATTCCACAATGAATTTTTGATATGCCAAAATATACTCACAACACATACTTAACCCAATGCGAATCAATTCTTCTAATGGATCTTCTTTATATGTTAACACCTATTAGAAGACATTCAAGGATGGTCAGTGTAAAAAAAAATGTAAAGATCACAACCAATATGAAATCGTAAGCTATTATAAGGAAAATCATAACTACTGACAAACTTTTTTATCAACCCATTTTTTCCTTATCGTCTTGTCTTATGTGCTAAATGGGTTCCATTTTGTTTTCTTTTTTGCAACAAAATGATTGTAAATTAATATTTAATGCTAAATTAATGAATTGGATGTACATAATAGAAAAAATCAACAATTTCATACATTTGAAGCATGTTTTTGTTGATATTGATCCTCTTGCAATGCAATTATGTCCATTTCCTTAACCATCTTATTGTACATTTTTTTGACATCCCTACAGCCTACAGGCATATGGGATTTTCATATTCTTCCTCAAAATGTAAAATGACATTAAACTATTTTTATGTTGATATGAAAAATAAATATAGCAAAATTTATATTAATAAAGGAATGCTTTATATTAGTAGGTACATATTTTATAAAAACATGTTTAGGAAGATTACTTTTTGAATGATTATTTTGTTGTTGTATTTTTTGCTATAGCAAGCTTGGAAGGTCTCATTGACCATTGCTTTGGAAATGCATCCAGTAGTTTAGATATAACCTGACTCTTGGACTCGTTGGATTGATTTCTATATTATAAGTGGAATGTATGCCTATAAGTTATTTCCACTATATCACTCATAGTTTTATCAAATTTGTTTCCCCTTTCATTCACTTCCAACACCACTCTGGATGAACTAAGGACTAATTCATTGTCATTTAAGTCATCCATAATTTATTTTTTCTTATGATGACATTCCCTTCTGTTGTTTCCAGTCCCTGCATAACATTCAACATATGTGAATTACTTGTTTAAAACATATTAGTGAATAATCTTAAGTACAAGAATAATCTTAAGTACAATATTACTATAAATTCAAGAAAAAAATCATATTGATTTCTTATTTATTCACCTGATTCATCCCTTTACAACTTTTCCATCAAATTTTTAAGCTCTTCCGCACTTAGATTATAAATAATCTTATCAAGCTTCCTCATTTTTTGGCTCTGCATGACACACATTAACCAATACATATTACTTAAACTTACATATAATTCAAACATATTGATTTAATATAGAAATTAGAAAGAGCTTGCCTTCTTTGCATTTTTGGATGTGCACCTATCATCTCGATTAGAATTATTGCTCATTAAACTCTTATCACTCATTTTTTATCAATAAACAACCTCGCCATTAAATATAGAAGCTACTAAATATATTATACAAATAAATTACATATATTCAAAATAAAAAACAGTCTACCATTTCGGTGTGTTTCCGTACACAAAACAAACTAGTGCTTCTAATACATGTATGCACCGGTACACCATACTTCAACACACCATTTACAAGAAATAAATAAAAAAATATTCATGTACATGTTTATTGGTATGATATATTTATTTTAAGCACCAATAATCAAAACGGTGCACTTGTACAATTAGCGCACCGTTGTGTTATTACAACTTTCCTGCATCGAGAAATACATAAGGATTTTTTAAAGTTCAAATATGAAAAAGAATAACATATCCGAACACTACCAGTGCAC
The DNA here is from genome assembly GCA_001517045.1 of Pseudotsuga menziesii. NCBI lineage: Eukaryota > Viridiplantae > Streptophyta > Pinopsida > Pinales > Pinaceae > Pseudotsuga > Pseudotsuga menziesii. The sequence continues at coordinate 176,267 of LPNX010932409.1, forward strand.
TTTAATTAAAAACGCATCGGCACGTTAAAGCAACTCGAATGCATCAAAAATTGCGTAAACGTTTTGAAAAGAAAAAAACTTATAGAGCTGACACAGTTTTGGATTCAACCCAAGAAGTGGTCCCAAGGCACTCAACACTTTGTATATAAAAGCACAAACCCATTAAATCTAAAATCTCTAAAACCAAAAATCATAATTCTGAAACAATAGAGGGATTTAAATCTTAATGTAAATTTTTACAACCACAGAAAACAAAAGGAAGCAATAAGAAAGCCAGTGTTTCAACATTGAGGGTAACTATGATTTTTTTTGAATTCATTTAAAATTTAAATAGGAAAATACATAAACCATGCATTGTGACCAATAGTAAAAATTTACATACTTCAAATTTCTACTATGCAGTGTTTTCTTTGATTCACCATAGCTTACTATGCAAGGTTTTCTTTATTCACCATAACTTATTGTGCAATGTTTTCTTTGATTCACCATAGCTTCAAATTTCGATCTTGGGAATAATCTTGTTGTTCCAAACTCCTCCCTGGTAAGTCTCTATTCCAAAACTCTCACTTTGAAATTATTAGGAATTTTATTTATAAACACTCTATAGAATTAGGTTTTGGAAAGGGATTTTCTGCTTTTTTTTCAATTTATGGAAAATTAATTTGTGCAATTTTTTATTTTTTATTCTCGATGTTTCAATGTGCATGTTGCACAACCGCACTAGTGCGTAAGAACAAAAATACACCATAAAGATTAAAATTTAAAATTTTCACAAAATAGCAGTGCGCTAGAAACATATGCAAGCCTCGGAAAACATATATTTTTAGGAAGCATCGTGGTGGCATATAATAGAAAATTTTAAGAAAGTATATCGTGTTGCAGTGTTAAATAATGATTGCATTAGTGCACCTTATTATACAAAGTGCATCAACCTCAACAATATTGAAAATTGCATATATTGTTAGGATTAATTAATCCTCATTTGTCCAATATAGTTTATTTGGTCATTTTTCCTAACTTAGGAAGTTATTATCACTATACTAGAGTACGGGGACAGGCCTAGGGGTTGTCTTTCACTTACTGCATCTTCATGCATGAGTTTATGTGCCTCTGGGACTAATCCCTACATTATAGGAGTCCACTCTAAGTGCCACCAGTAGTCACCTTCAGTTGGTTGTGGTAGGTAAGAAGTTATGTTGAGTTATCCTCCAGTTACTTTCAGTTAGATCACTATTAGTTATCCTAGCGCTAGTTTTGCATGCATGCAGGGAGTGTGGCGCCTTTTGTCCACCTACCTCATCATTTAACTTATTGTAGACTGATTTAGAATTCCGAAGTTAAACTAGTGAGCTCCAGATGTGATTTTTCACACTAAGTTAGCTAAACAGTTAGTTAGAGTTAGTATATTTGAATCCTATCCACAATATTCGAATTCTATTTATCTTACTATCATTGTATTACTGATTAATGAATGAAGATTGATGTTGTGGTTATCTAAGCAATTCTTGTCCGATTAATCTGAAATTTGTGTCATGAATTCTTTGCTCAATGTACATTCATCTTAATTATTCCACTGCATAATTCCTTTCCAATAGCTCTCATCATAGCCTGTAGAGCTATGGTTCTCAAATTTAACATCGATAATTATCTAATATCCAATATAGCAGATAATTTCGTTTCTATATATTTTTACAGATGTTCCAACATGGTGCATACATGGATTTGCAGCACTAGTGCGTTTTGTTAGTTAGAATGCAATGGAACAATTGTATTATTAAGGTGCATTGTTTTAATTAAAGAACCCTATGATTTATGTTTCAACTTAAAATGATATATTCATCTCAAATGTTCTTTTAGGATTCAACCATATCAATTACAATATTTCATAGTATACATATGCTGCTTGAACTCACGTTATTCTTACAAAATGGCTTCAAAAATATAGTGGACGTAAGATTGTGATATGGTCTCAAAAATTATTTTTCGAAGTGTCTATGTGTATTGATTGTTGATTTGACTCAAATTCAGAGATAAAATGTTATAATATGAAATGGCCAGTTCTTCAAATTCCAACTCATTGTATATTGTTCAAAGTTCAATGATTTCTCCCTTTCCATTTCCAGTAAGTTCAAATGTTATTTATATTTTAATTATCTAATTGAATTTATTTTTGCTTGTCCATGTGAAGTTGACTAGCAATGTATTCTATTTTGTATGATCTCGATTCATGATTGAGTTCAGATGCATAAGATATTCCACCAATTGCAAAATGTCCTAAGTTTTTACCAAGAGAAAGATACTGCAAACAGTTTGTATATGAAAATGTGCAGTTGCTTTACCCTACCAATTTTAACATGCCATCTTACATCCACAATCCTTGGTCATTGATGCTAATTTGTCATGAGCTATATCTCTTTTATGACACCCCAGTAGTATGTGGTTGTTCAAAATGTCAAGGATTATATAAGGAGAACCCTCAACGTGTCACACTCACCCATTATACTCATGATTAAATACCCAATTTTGATGGTGTAATACCCCCTACTGTAGTAAAAAATATGATAGGTGATATAGAAAAGGCATGTAGAAACACTTCCCTATGCTCAATTTTGGAAAAGTTGGAAGCTAAAACAACTATGTTTCATCCTAATTTGACCAACCCATCTTATTCTTTTCAATCAACTAAAATTTCTAGTGATCCAAAGTATGATATTAGTGCCACCCAAAACATCTCTACAAGGAGATAAAAAAATGTTGCATGAGTTGAGAGAAAAAATGTCTGAGTACAAACCAAGATCAATCCAATTGTTGTGGGGTAGAGATAACTTCTCTCTTCCTTTAAATTTGTGAAGTAAATATCAAACTTGTTACAACTATGCTTTGTATGGCTCTTGGCATCTTCTTTACCTGTTCTTGATGTTGGAACCAAATTATCCTTTTGTGGTAATAGTTTTATGATTTCCAAGTCTAATATAGATGTTACAAATATTGGGTTGTTTATCCTTTCACATGTACTCATTCCCCCCAAACAATCAATAACACTTATGGAATTTTGTGGACCTATGTATTGTTGGTAAGATTACTTGAATTTAGTTAAATACAAACATAGAATTTCCATGTGTAGTATGTGCATGAATGGTTATGTTTCTAGAAAATTTAACAGGAAGAACGTATTATTTATTGTTGGTTGTCCACTCACTTATGGGAAAATTGAAGGGTTCATAAATAGTTCAATGACCAAGGGTTATTTATGAAAAGGAAAACATGTAGATTTGTTGTTGTGCATGCAATACGTAGTTTGTCTCCTGGTGACAATTGTTAATAAACAATAACTTATGTATACCACCAACCACCTGTCGGAGCTTCCTTGCATTGGGACTACCTTCAGACATCTCCTTGGGTTATAAGACAAAAAAACATTGATTAATTGTATATTTTAATTTTCAATGGGTTGATGTTAATGTATTTCTCAATTTGAACTTTTTTTTTATAAATTGTTTCTGGTTGAATATTTACTATTGGAAAAAATTATCATGCATCTATAATAATTGTTTGGTATAATGTTGGAACAAACCAATTGCATTATGCTTACTAATATCATCAATGTAATGTTCAATATTTTTGGAATCAATATTCTAATGATGAGCGACCTGTCTATCATCTTCTATTGCACCCCACTATAATGTCAAATTGAGAGAATGATACAAAAAGAGCGCAACTCGAAGAGGAAGCATACCAAGCATGGTTGAATCAACCACCTATTCAATTCCCACTACATCCAGACTTGCCAATTAGGAATGGATACAGTAATAGTAGTTATTCACATGTTGGAGGCATTGAAATAGAGTTTGGTATGGATGAGTTATTATGACATACGAGTGCCATGGACAAAATGTTGTTACATGCATTCTAGGAAAGTGAGCTAGAGGATGATGCTCATATCACTAATACCTTCTTCCAAAGCCTTAAATCGACTTCCACCAACCCTCTCTTTGGAATTAACTAGTCAAAGTCTACCCAACTGGGGACAACAATGTTCCTATACAACTTGAAAGCAATGTATGGATGTTAGACATGTGTTTCTCAACACTTTTGAGGTAACTAGCCATCAAATCCCTTATACTTTTAGGAATCTTGTCACACAATCAACATTAAAAATGGTCAATTTTATGAACATTAAATGACATTGCACATTTATATTTCCCACTAACTACAAGTTATTCAAAGATAAGGTACTTACGAGTGACAATGTATTTCCTGGAAACTACAAAGAGGCAAATCAAATGTTGAAAATGTTGGGTGTTGAGTACATATAATATCATGCGTGTCTAAATGATGGTATTCTATATAGAGGTGAATATGCAGAAAAAAAACATATGTCCAAAATGTGGGCATGATAGGTGTCATGAATCAAGAAACAAGGCTAAAGCACACGGTATTCCTCATAAGATATTGAGGCACATGCCTATAATCCCAAGGATTCAAAGGCTCTTTTGTTGTAAATAATTAGCTATGTTACAAGGATGGCATGCCTCGCACTGAAATGAGGCAGGAGTTATGCAAATGCCAACATATTCAATAGTCATGAAGCATATAGAGGATACATGGCCCAATAAATTCAAGTATAAAGTATGGAGCCTTCGATTGAGCATATCCATGGATGGCATCAACGCATATTCCCTCCAAAACACCAGCTATTCTATTTGGCCTATATTAGTGATCAATAACAATACCCCCCATGGTTGTTCGTGAAGAATGAAAATCTCGCGTTGGCTCTCATGTTGGCTCTTATAGTCCCTGGTAGAAGACAAGTGAATAATATGGATGTTTACCTACAACCATTGATCGATGAATTGAAGGAATTATGGGAAGGGATACAACTATATGATGTATCAAGTCCCATCCTAACAGAGAGGATTTTTACGTTGTATGGAATATGTGAGTACACCACACATTATTATCTGGGATTAGGAGTTTGATCTGGTAAATATGTTGTTTGATTTGTTTATATTTGTAGCAATATTTTTTGACATTTTTAATTCAGCGCAACTATATTGACCTTCAACACTAGCATGCTATGTATACCGTAATACCACAAGTCTTGTAGCAAAATGGTATTATGGGTGTAAATGTTGTGGAACTTGTATGAATAATAGGTGGTCCATATACCTATGAAATCCAGTGTATGACTGCTCAAGGGAATTCATCCCAGAATACCACCCTTATAGAAGAGAAGCGTCTGTTTTCAATGGTAAACCAGAGAGAACCCAACGACCTGAAATAATGACACCGACTCACTAGCTTAGGAATATGACAGAGTGAAGGAGAAGGAAACGATAGAAATGTTCAATTCAAATGGAAAACCTATGATTGATGATCTTGAATTCTTCAACACCTATGATAGGGAAATTTCCATCATGATGAAAAGGAAATCATTATTTTATGAGCTCCTATATTAGAAGCGTCTTAAGATTGTCCACTTACAAGATCCCATGCATATATTTAAAAATGGTTCATATTCTTTGCAGAGGCACATATTATTGAGACAAAGTGATACATTGGTTGTAAAGAAAGATATTATTTGTTCAAATACTAAAAAGAAGCATTGGCCAAGACATGAAAATAAAGGAGAGATTGACCCCTCTTGGTCGTTTAAGGAAGGTGATGTCCAATGGGTTTTGAAGAAAGATGAACTTTCTTTGGAAAATAAAGTTGTACTGGATGTGAAGGTGCATTTTTTATATGGATCTACTCTACGGTATTGCTTCACTGTAGATGAACATTTGTCGGATTTGAAATCACATGACCATATCAACCTTCTAATGGTATGTATAATGTCAAAAATATATTTTTATTTTTTATTTATATCTTCTACTACCAAGTTAAAATTCAATTGAATTTTTGTGTTCAGTTTGTAGTGTCATTATCCATTGCTCGTGCATGCATGTGTGAACCATGACTTTCTCGAGGTCTTGCGATGTCCCATCTCTAAACTATTTGCATTTTTATGGTGGATCACGTCAAATGAAATTGACATCGCTAGCAACCCATGGTGGCATCAAGAGATAACTGAGATTGTTTGTATGTTCAAGAAGGAACTGTCAACTAGTTTAATGAACTTGTAGGTTCATCTTCTAATTCACCTAGTTGATGAAGTTGAATTAGTTGGGGTGGTCTCATGTTTTTGGATGTTATTCTTATAGAGGTACATGAAAAAATTGATTGGATTTGTTTGACAAAGGGAAAACCTCAAGGAGTATATGGAATAGGGGTACATAGTATATGACTCACTCTATTATGCCAGTGAGTACATCAAGTAAATCGACCACGGACCAAGCACTATGATTTGGGATTATGAACATGATGAGGACAAATGGTACAAGGAGATACTCCAAATGAACAAAAAAAAAGTGCATGATGAAGAGTAAGTCGGTTATCTTTTCTCACTTAAATTCACAATGAACTTCATAATCTATATTTGATCTCATATGTATTATATGTCAATTTGATTTCGTGAATACAACAACAAATTCGGAAATTGATGCCATCAATAAATTCATTATTTAAAACACGGAGGAAACACAATCATGGGTTGCATTGTATGAAGAGAAGAGGAGGACATGAGTCATAGATATGAAAGAATTCAAACGGTTGAACTATAGAAGCATGCCTTATCCAGATCATTTAAAAGAAAATATTCTAATGATCTTTCCCAACAATTGGGTTGTTGACCAAGTCAGAGAGAAATATGGTGCATCTTATTGTTACCAGCATACCGAGGAGGATGCGCTAAACATAGGGATCGAGTGCAACAACTTAGCAATAATATCTTTATGTTATACATTTGTAACTTTCTAATGCACCTTTGAATTATATCATCTATATTTTATATATTGATGGTCGAGTTATTATACATATGATACTGTCATTTTTTCACCTTTTTACAGGTGCATTTGTTCCCATCTATGTGGGCACACGGGCATCATTTTCACACCAAGGATGTCAATTATGGACATCTTACACAAGAATGTGGAGTGGAAGTCGAGTTCGACCAATCTAGTTGTCGTAGCCACCGCGATGAAAACCTAGAATGGGGAAAGTTGGGTTATGTTGAAAAGATACAAGAGTTTATTCACGTGGACTTCTCATCTTTCCTATCTGTTATTTTTAGGTGCAAGTGGTGGGACACATTCAACAAGAATAATGTAAAGGAATATTGTGGCAGTGGGTTGATAGATATCAACTCTAGAAGGATGTGAGATGAAACTAAGGATCCTTATGTTTTCCCAGAACACTACAACTAAGTGGTTTTTAACTTGGATGTGTTGGATAGGGACCGATGGTTCATATTAAGACACAAACCTAGATCTAAACACATTTTGTAGAATATCAATGCTATCATACCAAGTGAGGGAGATAGTGATGGCAATAGAGAGAGACATATACATGTTTTATTTCATGATTTACAATTTTGATATATCATTTTATTAATGTTATCTTTAATTCTTTAATTATATTGTTATTTTTTCATATTATGATGGTGGAAATGGAAAGTTGATTACATGATGTTTTAAAGAATTTGAGTTGGTAACACTCAATCTAATGCGAAATGTGTGTGTCTATAAAAATACTTGTGACTGTATGGAATGATTGTATATGATTGTCCATTGTTCGAGATGCTCTTTCCTTATTTACATCTAATTCATTCTAGTGTGGTTTTTATCATTTAATTTATTGTATTATAATTACAATTGGATCAAAATCAACTAATTAGATTGCAAATTATCATTGATGTTGTTGTAATTTCAAGTACTCTCATTTGAATAACAAGGTGGATTTCATGAATATATTATACTTAGACACTTGTACTTTGCTTTAATATGGTATTTGAAGCATAAGAGTTCCTTTTATTATTTTTCAAACGAGATTTTTATTGGAAGTTCCTCATGGAATTTAGCTCGAGATTGTTTATTTTTACCATTGTTGCTCTTTCCTTTGGTTTAATTAATTCACTTTCTATTTACCATGGATTTTTGTCTGTTCATTCATTATTTACTATGTCTTAAATGAAAGCAATAAAGCAATGACAACACACATTAGAAAGAATGATTTGATGGTACGTCAACGAAATATATATTGTTATTTATGACACTATCATTGAATAGAAAGCACTTACTTGTGAATCTTTATCATATATGAAATTGAAATTGTTAAGATGTAATATGTTGATCTATCATACTATGAATATTAAATCTTGTTAATTAAATTGTGTTAATAAATAGGAAAATATAGAAGCAATTTGAATTCGTATATTGTAAATATTTGTCCCCCAATTATGAAGTTAATTACAACCTGTAAAAAAAGTGGAAATACCCTTAAAAAAATATGGTATAAGTATTGAATCATACTGAAATTGGGAATTTGTGTCTACACTTACAATCCATTTATGGTTAAATCGAAATAAAGAAATGTGTCAATTTACGAATGAATCTCACAAGATCTAATGTATTTTAGTTGCATCATTTCAATTTCATATATTATTCATATGATTAACTATGATTTTCATTTAATTACATGTAACATTTCAATGTGTCAATTTACGAATGAATCTCACAAGATCTAATGTATAATAGTTGCATCATTTCAATTTCATATATTATTCATATGATTAACTATGATTTTCGTTTAATTACATGTAACATTAAGATGCATTAAATGCAAATTTTAAGTTCACAATAAATTAGTATTAACAAATATTTGTTATAGGGAATGAAATGCATTGTATTATCAAAATAAATTTTAAAATGAATTAATTTAACTAATTAATATATAATTACATGTAAAATATTTTTGACATATTATATTTTATAATATAAGTTCATAGAATTGTTTACGTTTATTGTAACACTATGATAGTAAGGAAGAAGATATTATTGATGTTTTTTAATAAACACCTCTCACAATTTTTCTAAATAAATATGCATGATGTGTTTTCTAAAAATGTTGTGTGTGTGTGTGTGAACAATAACATCAAACTAATTATACATGCAAAATATATATCTCCAGTCCAATAACTGCTATAACATATATGGTCCATCTCTGGAACCATAGGAATTATCTCTCCCACGAGAGACAAAGGAATTAGCACCTCCACCAGTAGAGCTAGAGGCATCAACACCTCCACCAACAAATCTAGAGGCTTCGACACCTCTGCCATTAGATTCATAGGTATCAATACCTCTACCATAAAAAAAAACTGAAGAGAAGCTTGGATAGGTCAATCTAGTTGAATCATACCCCCTTTGAGCATTGTATCTACAATCGAGGTGACTAGAGAAGGAAATGGTAGATAGTCGAGTTGATGAGGAGGATAGCTTGGTCGATTGAGTAAGAGTAGTTGAGGAGATGGACTTGGTGGTCCAAATGGGGGTATATGATGAGATGAAGGAGCTGATGGAGGAGGATGTGGAGGAAGAGGAGGTGAATGAGATGCCAAGGCTTATGGAGAAGGAGTAGGAGGAGGAGGAACTAGATGAGTTGTCAAAGTTGATGGAGGAGAAGGTGAATGAGTGTAACACCCCAGTTTTGACCCCGTTGCATTAATGTATATGATGTAAATATTATATGGAATCATGACAAGGAGCTCAAGGCCAAGGCCCTGTCATTGATTAATGTTTGGTATATAGGAGATCATGGTTGATGCCTATGGTTTCTGTGGTAAGTCAAGCACGTTTGTAAACATCATGTAAATATGAAAATTAATGAAAAACTCACAACCAACTATGTCAATGCAACAAATAATGAGACGGGGGCATGATTTTCCTAAGGAGCAGGTGGGAATGTTAACCTTGAGCCAGTTTGAGGTAAATCCATGTGTCATTGGGAGAACCCATCAAAACTATCCACTACCCTTTTTCTTGTCTTCTCTTCCCAACCATTTATTCTGCTAGAAGGTGGTTGAGGTAGTTATTGCTTGGAAGGGGAAGAGTATGGGCAATTCGAATTAGGAAGAGCACCCAGTTTTGGAATGTCGTGTTTTGCTTGCATGGACAAGAAAACACTAGAACGGTATGCTAGTTTGGCTCACGCATTCATGTTTTGGTTTTACTCTCACGTTTTGGGAGCTGCAGGACGTTGTAGCTCATACACCATCTTCGATCTCCATTGGAGTGGAAGCTCTTTAGTAGTTGAGCTCTTCCTGTGTGTATCCTTTGCATTCTATGAGTGTTTTTCCCTTGGGAAGACTGTGATTTTTGTGTTGCAGCGTTATCTTAAATACAGAGTGTATGAGACCCTGTTACTCGTGTTCCCAAGTAAGCCTGAGTTGTGGAGTCTCCTTGTGGTTGTTGTGTTGTGCACCCTGGTTCAGGTCTGAACTATGCACAAGACTTAGGAATGGGAGAGACATAGAATGTGCTTGAAAAACCTAGTGTGGAACCTCATAATAAGATAAGAGTGGCTGGTAAACCTGCTATGCACATCTTGAAAAGCACTAGAAGGGAAGGTGTAGCCTAAGGGACTGTGGAGCATAGAAGGGGAAAATTCCTTGTGTTGGGTGTGTAGGCAGTGGGAAAGCCAGGCCAGATAGGTCTTGTGAAGGTGTTCTTAGCTCTATAGATGAGCTCACTAGCTTAGCAGTTATTCCTTCCCATTGCCTTAGAATCCTGATAAACCCAACTGGAGAGATGGCTTGGCTGGTAGCCTGATAAACCCATATGTAGGCTTGGCTGTGTCTTGTTGAGTTTGACCTTGTGAGTAACCTTTGGTTAGACAGTCTAATAAATGCAACTGTGAATGTTGGATTGGATAGGTAGCCTGATAAACCCAACAGTGAAATGGTTTGACTATGTACAGTCTAATAAACCCATATGTTGGCTTGACTGGTCCTTAGAGGTGAATGTTGTCTTGACTGTGTTCAGTCTGCGATACCCAACTGTGAGATGGCTTGGCTGAGTGGCCTATGAAACCCATCTGTTGGTGTGTTTTCCCCTGCAGCCTGATAAACCCAACTGTGTTGGCTTGGTTGAATGTTATTGCACCCTTGGTTATGTATGAGTCTGCTAGTGTTCCTTTATTCCTTGAGGAAATCATGCCCAACTTGGGGGTGGCGGTGTCGCTAAGAGATTGATGAGCGCACTGGCCTATGGTTGAGTGGAATATTGCAGCGACATATCTGGTTGCGGGACAAGTTATGTTCAAGATAAGTGTTATTGTCTATATAATTCTCTGCAATTGTATTTCTTGCATTGTAATTGCTTGATGGAATGTGATGAACATGTTGTTGTGTTGAATTGATGCATTGTTCCTTTGAATAACTGCAATTATAGGAATCTATGTATGTTTTCCCTCAATGCGATTTAAACTAAGTTGCAGGGTAGATTGGCCAAATTGGTAATGGCATAAATGATCAAATCGATCCAAGACTTAAGTCAAAAAGTTGAGTTTCCTGCTAGAAATATTCCTTTCCGCAGTCTGCGGGATGTCGATTCGTAGATTTTGGTTTCCGCAATTTTCCCTTCCGTAACTTGCAGGATGGGGGGTGTAGGATGTATTTTTGGAGAATTATGACTTTCTGCAGTTTTTGTTCCGCAACGGTCCTTTCTGATGTAGGATGCGGGTTGCAGGAAGTGAGATTGCAATTTTTGTAACTTTCTGATCCCACAACTTGGCCTTTCCGCACCGTTGATTTTTGCAGGTGGATTATGAGTCGTCGATTTGGTTCCAGCTGCGGGACCATTTGGGATCATTGTTTTCTTTCGTGTTTTCTCTCTGCCACCCGATCTCCTCTAAAACCTTTCCTTGCAGATTGTCAAACTGCTAAAGGGAATCGTGACAGTGTTGGAAATGTCGAGAAGTGGTTTGCGGCCATGCCCTATGTTTCGATGAACGGTAAAGGTTCTCGATGAAATTTTTAATTCCGCATGATAATGGGGTATGGGTACGTCACATTGTGGTGCCATAGCTGCGGGTTGCAACATTGGGCCTAACAAATGGTGTTAATAACACATTTTTTAGAGTCATAGTACATTTTGGAAAAGTGGGTTTTGGATCAGCCATGAGAACCTATGACAGATATGAGGCATAGGATTCCTACAAGCGCGTGCAAGACACTATGGGGGAAAACATCTGAGCTGGAAATGATGATATAGAATCTAATGAAACGAGATATCAAGAGACGTTGCCGAACATTGCAGCCACCATGAGAATCTTGATTAGAGCTTAGGAAGAGAAACATCAACTAAATGCTGCCATGTTGCAATGTTTGACAGACATCCAACGACGGATGAGCTCGGGATGACGTCCAACAAAACCAAAAGGTAGTAAGATTAGTACCCTAGGAAGAAGATGAAGAAGAAGGTTTTCTAGTAGATCTCCTGACTCAGAAGGATCCACTGAGGATTCCAGCTCTTCATCTCATGGAGAAAAGAGAAGGAGACGTTATAGGAATAGCTCACAGGATGAGTTTAAGAAGGCAAGGCCGCCTACCTTCAATTGTGAGACAAAGAATGGTCAAGAAGCTCAGGCTTGTATTCTTGGGATGAGGAAGCATTTCCAAGTCCAAGATTATTTTGGATATATGAAGGCTACAGTAGCCATATCCAATTTGACTGGAAGGGCATCCATATGGTGGGAGCACTGCATGTAAGTGAAGAAGATTAATGAAAGGAAAATTGTGTGGAAACACTTCCAGAAGTATTTCAAGCAGAAATACCTCTCTGAAAAGTACTATGATGACAATATCAGGGAATTTCATGAGCTGAGGTTGGGACAGCAGACCATGGAAGAGTACGCAAACAGGTTCCTAGAACTATTGAGATATGTCAGGTACATCAAGGACGAGAAAGTGAAAATCCAGCCTTTCCTGAGTGGATTGCCTCAGTCTTACAAAGACATAATTGAGTTTTATGAGCCTAGAACTCTGGAAAAAACAATAAGGAAAGTTAAGTATTTCTATGAGCAAATCAGAGAAAAAAATGACTATCAGAAGACTTGGAAGGAAAAGAAGAATGAGAAGTCTGGCTAAAGGAAGAAAGGTTTTAAACCTTCTAACTTCAGGAATCAGCAGAAGCAGCCATCCCAAGCTGAAAAGCAGACAGCTAGAGTGGTGGGAGAAAAGCCAAGAGATCCACAGCAGATCAGAGAACCACTCCAATGTTGGATATGTGGAGGACCCCACATGCGCCGATATTGTCCACTCAAGAATGAGAATGCAAGGCCAGCTTACAACCTTCAAGAGGTAGAAACAGTGGGTCAAGTAGCGAGGGCCGTCCCTAGGATTTACGCAGCACTGGAGGACCGCCAGGCATATCACCAGTCAACTGTGGTTGAAGTTGATGGTAAGATTATTGAGCAATCTGTTTCTATTTTGATTGACCCTAGTTCTACCCACATTTACATTGCTCCTAGAGTAGTGGAGATTTGTGCTTTCAAGAAATTGAGGCATAGCAAGTCATGGTTAGTTCAGCTAGCCAATGGAACTAAGAGAAAGGTTAGTGAAGTGGTAGAGAAGTGTCCATTAGTGATGAATGGATGGGTCACTTGTGTAGATATGAATGTTCTACCCCTTGGTTCCTATGATGTTCTCATTGGAATGGATTGGTTAGAAGCTCACAGGGTAAAGCTTGACTGTTACCATAAGACTTTTGAATGCATGGATGAAGAAGGGAACTCGAGAGTGGTAAGAGGCATTCCAAAGTGATTTCTGTGAGGCAGATTTCAACAATGCAGCTGAAGAAACTTTTGTAGGAAGGGTTGTCAATTGTATACAACTCATATTGTGGAGGTAGCGAAGAATGAAACTATTAGGTTGGAGGACTTCCAGGTATTGCAGGAATTCAGATATGTTTTTCCTAATGAGATTCCAGGGCTTCCTCCAAAGAGGGACATTGGTTTCACGATTGAACTTGTGACAGGAGTAGCACTAGTGTCCAAGACACACTACAGAATGAGTACGACATAAATGTTAGAGCTAAAGATGCAGCTGCAAGAGTTGTTGGAGAAAAAGTATATCAGGCCGAGTGTGTCTCCTTGGGGAGCACTAGTTCTGTTTGTACAGAAGAAAGATGGTACAGTCAGATTGTGTATTAATTACAGACAGTTGAACAAAGTCATAATAAAGAAAAAGTATCCTTTTCCTAGGATTGATGACCTCTTTGATCAAATGAGAGAAGCAAAGGTATTTTCCAAGATTGACTTGAGGTCGGGTTACCATCAGGTGAGAATCAAGGATGAAGACGTAGCCTTCAAGACAAGGTATGGGCATTATGAGTTTGCAGTGGTACCATTTGGTCTCACAAATGCACCTACTACATTTATGTGCCTTATGAATAGTGTCTTCAACAGGTATTTGGACAAGTTTGTTCTTGTTTTCCTTGGTGACATTCTTGTTTATTCTAAGAATGAGGAAGAACATGAAGATCATTTGATATTGACATTACAATTGCTTAGGGAGCATCGGTTGTATGCAAAATTGAGCAAGTGTGACTTCTATAGAGATAGAATTCAGTACTTGGGTCATATTATCTCAGAAGAGGGTATATCTATGGACCCTGACAATATTGAATCCATTATGAATTGGCCTACTCCAAGAAATGTGACGGATGTAAGATATTTTATGGGACTTGTAGGATACTACAAGAGATTCATTGAAGGATTCTCCAAGGTTGCACATGCCATTACTTCTTTGAAAAAGACGGGAATAAAGTTTGAATGGACAGTGAGGTGTGAAGAAGGCTTCCAGCGGTTGAAGAATCTTCTCACAAGTGCACCAGTTTTGAAATTTGCAGACCCATCGAAAGATTTTGTGGTGTGTACTAATGCATGTGACTGATGACATTGCAAAGATATTCATGAAGAAGATTTTCAAATTGCATGGATTTCCTAAGGCAATAGTCTCTGATAGAGATGTTAAGTTCACTTCCAATTTTTGGAAGGGGTTGTTTGCAGATTTGGGTACAAATCTGAACTTCAGCACTGCCTACCATCCTCAGACTGATGGGCATACATAGAGGGTAGATCAAGTGTTTGAAGACATGCTATGCATGTATGTGATGGACAAACAAACCAAATGGGAAGACTATTTACACCTGGTAGAGTTTACATATAACAATGGACAACAAGCATCCTTGGGGATGAGTTTGTATGAAGCTTTGTATGGCAGGAGGTGTAGGACACCAGTGACTTGGGATAATCCAGTGAACATAATTGTTATTGGCCCATAATTGCTCAAGGAGATGGAGCAGGAGGTTGTAAAGATCCGACAAAATATGAAAGTAGCCCAGGACAGACAGAAAAGCTATGCTGATAAGCATAGGGTGAACAAAGAGTTCAGTGTTGGGGATCATGTTTACCTCAGAGTGAGGGAAAAGAAGAGTTCCTTGAAGCTTGGAAGTTGTTCCAAGCTGTCACCCAGATATTGTGGGTCGTTCGAAGTGCTTGAAAGAATAGGGCCAGTTGCATATAGACTTGCATTGCTTGCTAGCACTAAGGATCATAATTTTTTTCATGTTTCTTTACTTAAGAAATATATACATGACCCTAACCATGTGATAAATTGGGATGTGATTCAGGTGGAACCCAAGGGAGAGTTCCGAATCGAGCCAATTCGCATCCTCGACAGGAAGGTCACCATGCTCCGGAACTGATCCATAGGACAGGTAAAGGTGCAGTGGGAGCACTACGGTCTTGAAGAGGCTACATGGGAGCTGGAGGATTCCATGTGATTGGCACACCCATTTTTGTTCGAATCTACAGAGCATTGAGGGCGATGCCAGTGTAGTATTTTGTTCAATTTTGTAAGCACTGAAGATAGTGCTATTGAAGGGGGAGGGAAATGTAACACCCTGGTTTTGACCCCATTGCGTTAATGTATATTATGTAAATATTATATGGAATCATGACAAGGAGCTCAAGGCCAAGGCCCTGTCATTGATTAATGTTTGGTATATAGGCGATCATGGTTGATGCCTATGGTTTCTGTGCGAAGTCAAGCATGTTTGTAAACATCATGTAAATATGCAAATTAATGAAAAACCCACAACCAACTATGTCAATGCAATGAATAATGATATGGGGGCATGATTTTACTAACGATAACAGGGTGGGATAGTTAACCTTGAGCCAATTTGGGGAAAAGCCATGTGTCATGGGGAGAACCCATTAAAACTGTCAACTACCCTTTTTCTTGTCTTCTCTTCCCAACCATTTATTCTTCTAGAAGGTGATTAAGGTAGCTATTGCTTGGAAGGGGAAGAGTATGGGAAATTCGAATTGGGAAGAGCACTCAGTTTTGGAATGTCGTGTTTTTCTTACATGGACAAGAAAACGCCAGAACCATATGCCAGTTTGAATCACGCATTCACATTTTGGTTTTACTCTCACGTTTTAGGAGCTGCGGGACATTCTAGCTCATACACCATCTTCGTTCTCCATTGGCGTGGAATCTCTTCAGCAGCTAAGCTCTTCCTGTGTGTATCCTTCACGTTCTGCGAATGTTTTTCCCTTGGAAAGACTGTGATTGTTGTGTTGCAGTGTTATCTTAACTATAGAGTGTATGAGACCCTGTTACTCATGTTCCCGAGTAAGCCTGAGTTGTGGAGTCTCCTTGTGGTTGTTGTGTTGTGCACCCGGGTTCGGGTCTAAACTATGCACAAGACTTAGGAATGGGAGAGACGTAGAATGTGCTTGAAAAACCTAGTGTTGAACCTCACAATAAGATAAGAGTGGTTGGTAAACCTGCTATGCACATCCTGAACAGCACTGGAAGGGAAGGTGTAACCTGAGGGACTATGGAATAGAGAAGGGGACACTTACTTGTGTTGGGTGTGTAGGCAGTGGGAAATCCATGCCAGATAGGTATTGTGAAGGTGTTCTTAGCTCTATAGATGAGCTCACTAACTTTGAAACCTAGTTTATTAGTGCATTATGAAATTACATCGCATTATTTTCGTGGTGTGTGTCCTTCCGAAATGCACCGCATATAGTGCACCCTATAAATTTACAAGGTGCACCATGTGCAGTGTGAGAAAAAAGGTTAATTTCCAATTTTAATCCGCTCAAAAATTAAATTATGAAATAACAAAGAATTTACCTAGACATTTACGCATCGGGGAGGCATGGTTGTGATGTATGTCAAATTTGAAATTTTGCACAACGTTTGGAAAAATTCAAAATCTAATCATCTAACAATGAAAGCATGTGGTGTCACCATGTGGAGCATGAATGTTATGGTATCTGAGTAGGGGATGTACAACATTGGTGTTGTAGGGATCAAAAGCACTACAGATGTGATGAAAATGATTTTTTCATGCGGTAATTTTTTTATTAAACCTTGTTCTAGTGCGCTTGACACTATAATGCATCGGTGCAAACAATAATATATAACACATCAGTGTGGTTAATTATATATAATGTACCACTAATAAAAGTTTAAAATAAAAAATAATATAGTTTGTGGTTTGAAATTCAGATTTGTTTAACCCTAAATCAATGTGTCTTGGGTTATACCACCCTGGTGGTGGAAATTAAAACTAAAAATATATAGTAATCATGTGCTTTCGATTATTCATTTACCCTATTTTGATGCTTTAAAATACATGGTGCATTGGTGCGCTTTCCTCATTCAAACGTGCCACTTGTAAAATTTGATTAAACCCTCTTACAGTACGCTAGAAAATATAATGCACCATTTATTTGACTATATAGAATGCACCACTAATAAAAAATTAAAATAAAAAATAATATAGTCAATGGTTTTAAATTTAGGATTTTTTAACCCTGATGCAATGCAGATTAGGATATACCACCTCGGTGTAGTAGTTTAGAAGAACCGCATTGACGTTGGAATAAATAAATAAAAGCTTTCCAAGTAATTGTAAATAAGGATGGGGTCTCCTTATGGGATATGTGAAGAATTATCACTCTATCTTTGTTCAAGAAAATTATAACTTGGTTGTTGGTTGCATGCATAAATATCAAGGGGTTGCTAGAATTACTCATTTATACGTTTCCCCCCTTAAAGATGCATGTGAATAGGAGTTTATTTTTCCATAAAAGATTATTGTATGATGTTACCCTAATTTAAAGGTTTTGTGATTTAATGAAGTATTTGATCTTTCCTCACATAGTATTGGTTATATTGATTGTTATTAATCTTCAATATTAACAATCATAACGCATACTCCCAATGCAAGTAAATGATGCCTTGTGCAAATTCTTAAGGAAAGCATTGATTCATCATCAATCATTGATCACTCTTCAATCAAGATTCATCTCCAATGCTATGGTTATTTTACTTTTCTTGTTTATGAAGGAACTTATATGAAACCATAGTTGTTTATGCCTGCAAATGGAAAGAGAACCACATGGGTCTATGCTTGGTAAGAGCCTACGGATGTTGGGGAATTACTAGAATGTCCATTAAATCTACAACCAAGATAGTGTTGCTTATTGACTACTGTGGACCAAGTGATTCTTCTCTACGTAAATACTAGTACAAAATCAATGATTTGGACTCTTTTGTCTGTGATGAGGACCACCAAAAGGGAATAAAATCCCTTAGATATTGTTGAATAGAGAAAGGGAAGATATTCCTTGTGTTGTGTAGGACAATGTAAGTAAGTGCCATGGTTGACTGATGGTTGCAAGAGGGCATGGAGTGCTCCATAGTGAGAAGTTTGGTTGCATCATGAGAGCAATGGGTTGGGATAAGTTATATGAGAGCTTTATAGGAGCTTAATTTGCACTATTGGTATCCTTTTTTATCTTTCCTAAGGAATCCTTAGTTGATTCCTATGATTGGGTAATAAATGACTCCCCAGTAATCAATTTGGTGGCCTTTTCTTTAATTACAGATACGTATTGATCAAAACTAGCTCTGCGCATAAGGATTTATGTGTACATTATGTTTTGTGATCCCTTGAATTCAATGGGTGGTAATTAATTAATTCATTATATGCAAAGGTAATTTCATTGTTATTTGATATTGAATATAAATTTTGGACTGTAATGTTGTTAGACGTAGAAGTAAGCCTCAGAGTTGGTTACATAAGATTAATTTTTGTTATGGATTACTTGATGTCCAAGTGAGGCATCCAACATTGTGAAAAATTGTACAAGTATGGGTCTTTGATTTGGGTTAGGCAAGTTTATGTTTGTCACTCCATATCAAAATTATTATTTTTGTAATTGATCAATTACAGTAGTTCATAACACAAATCACATCTTGATTAATCAAAATACAAAAACTAGAACACATCCCTCATCAAAACTCATGTTTCAAGATCACTCTTCTCTAATTTTTCCCTCTCCCTTATGTTTATCCTAACTTCAGTTCAACCAACCCCCAAATTGTTCTTTGTTGAAGTATCTATCATCATCAATTGCTCCTTTACCCATTAAAGGAAACATAACTAATTTCCTTTCCTAATCTTAGGAGTTTGATTCATATCTTTCCTTTCCCATTATAGAATTTGATGCATATCTTTGATTTCCCATTATAGAAGGCCTTTAATTATTTGGAATCAATGGGAGGTGCCTTGCTTGTTTGGGTATCATTATAACAATGGATCTTTAATTTTTCTCAAGAATTGGATCGTTGGACCTGTCATAGTTGTTAAACGAGCAAGTTCACAAGTCTTTAAAGTATTTTTTCTTTACCTAATGATTGTTTTAACTTCAAGTTTTTCTAGTAGTAGAACACCCTAACAACTACTAAGATTATGAGGGATAAGAGAGAAATAATAATGCAATTTTAATTTTAGTTTTAATTTTTAATTTTATTTATTAGAATTTAGATCTTTTGAAAAAAACTTGAATCCCTTTTCACAAGGATCCAAACACTAATATTTTATTAGTTTCACAAAGTCACTCACACAATGGTAGAAACATGAAGAGTGTTCTTTAATCACAAGGATACAAACACTAATATTTTTATTAGTTTCACAAAGCCACTCACACAATGAAGGGTAGAAACATGAAGAGTGTTCTCTAACAATATAATATATGGGCCTAGTTCACCACATCAATATAATACAATGAAGGATGTACTACTTTTTCAAATAAAACTTGTAAGTGAAAGTATTTACACTTGAAATAACCAACTCTTGTGAGCAAACATGTGGAAGATAAGAAAACAATGCTTGTGGAAGTTTCCAAAAAATAAGTATTAAAAGTTTACAATAAAATTAAGTTAATTAAATACGTAAGATAAACAAACAAATGTAAATAAAATTATTATTTTCATTTTCATACTTTGCATTTGATTATTAAATATAATTAATAGTGTTTTCATACTTTGCATTTGATTATTAAATATCATTAATAATGCTTTAAATAAATAAATAATTGAAATAATTATTATTATTTTATTCATTTACCATTAAAATTAATTTACATTATTAATATTACAAAATTATAATTAATAAAAATTTAAACAAAATAATTAATAAAAAAAACTACCATCTTATTTTTAAAAGAAATAAAAAGAATCATGGTTTTGGAAGTTGAGTCTTAGAATTTTAGGAATTATCCCCTAAACTTCAAAGAGAACCCAAAGTGAGTAGATATCTGAAAAGCTAGAATTTTATCATGACTTTTATATATATATATATATATATATATATATATATATATAAATATATAAAAGAGGATTCTAATTATTGAAATGTACCTTCTACTGAAGTTCACAACTCAATTATAAAAATAATAACTTGCTTACGTGGAACCTTGGATGAAAGTCTAAGCTATTGCTTCTAAGGTTTATGACCACATGAAAAGGCAACATGAATAATCAAGGATGTTGAATTTGCCCATAAGTCTTTGGTTTTTTTTGGTGTGGGGTCTAAGAATATTAGGAATTACCAAAAAAAAACACAAAGTGATTGGAGGTCCCATAGCTAGAACTTTACAACTTTACAAGCCATGTGATGTCATGAGTCTAATTATTGAAAAGTAATTTATATTGGAGAGTGTGGAGTTAACAATTCATGATGTAAGATGTTAATATAAAAAAAAATGTGTTAGATGATAAGTTCTATAAATAAAATATTTTATTTTAATTTATGAGATACATTATATTTAAGTATTTTAAATTTTGAGTTTATTTTTTATGAGATACATTATATTTAAGTATTTTAAATTTTGAGTTTATTTTTAGGAATGGAAGTCGTTTTCAAGGATGATTTTTTATTTATTGTAAATTTATTTTTTATTGCATTATGATATTTTATAATAATGTGTAATTTTAAAATTAGATTATTATAGATAGTAATATGGTTTTTTTCTTTTTTTCTTTTTTGAAAATTGCAAGTTATAATTAAAGTAATATATATATTGTGGGCTAGCTCAAGTGATTGAGCGATGTAAGTTGTGAGCAGAAGGTCTCAGGGTCAAATCTTTGGGTGGCTATACATTGATACATAAGGGCCTCACTTGAGGTCCCCATCGGATTAGCTATGTAATCAGAGCTAGGGGTGAGGCCCCTTTGGGTGGGTCACCCGTGATTTCTTCCCGCGGACGTAGTAGCCTCTTTGGGGTTTGTGAACCCCACACACACATATAAACTGAGCAATCAAATAGTTACACAAAAAGTCTTATATTATTTAAACAAAGAAATCTCATACGTCAATTTAATGTCTAACTAGATAAAAACCTCAACATTAAATTATTATTATTGTTGATGATTAATCATTTATATTATATCTTAAAAGGTCCATATTATATAAACAAAGAAATCCCATACATCAATTTAATGTCTAGCTAAAAACCTTAACATTAAATTATTATTGTTGTTGATGATTAATTATTTATATTATGCCTTCGATTATTAAATTGTGACTATTTTATGTCTTGTTTGACATGGTCATAGATTTTTAATTCTTAAGTTTTATTGTTTATACTTATATAGCAATTTTTTGTTACAAAAAAAATTATATATATTTTTAAAAATATAAGGAGAAAAATATTATATATTTGAGATGTGTGATTGTCCATTTAGTTTATCTTTTATAAACAAAAGCAAATGTAGTTATGTTTATCGAAATAAATATTAACATTAAATTAACAATGTATGGGTTAATTCATAAATATATGTAAGGCAAAGGTTATAGTGTATGTTAGATATAAAATTGGCAAACATTAAACTAACAATGTATGAGTTAATCCATAAATATATGTAAGGCAAAGGTTACAGTGTATGTTAGATATAAAATTGGCATATGGGACCTCTTTGTCCATAAAACAAGGACCTACAATTAACATATAAAACTCTTTGGTTTACGGGATAAGGGACTCCACTTTGCATAATGATTTAATTGTTTGGTTTGTGGGATAAGGGACTCCACCTTGCATAATGATTCAATTGTTTATCATACATAGGTGTACATATCCAAATTTTGACCTATTTTGACCTATAACCTTCAAAGAGAAAACAATACATATCTTAATTGTTAAGTCCACTCAAATTGTACTATGTCACCTTATACAACTTTAAAAACACAATTGAAAGTCTAATTAAATTATTGAGCCATTGAGTAGTAATAACATATAGAGATTTTTACCCCCATGTGGGGTGTTATGGGGGTGTGATCACCTTGTACCACCATAGGTATGCCATCAAAGCCAACATCTAGAAGTAGTTCTTGACACGGGGAAAGGCACTAAAGTTAGCGAGGGAGACCATACAACATGTTCCTTATAACAAATGCCCATGCTCCTTATAACAAGGAGTTGTGGGAACACTCTAGACCAGTGCTTTGTAATGAAAGTTGGAGTACACCCATGTAGGGGATGGCTTACACTACTCATCATGAAAGGAATGTTGTCTTTCAACTAACTCCGTAGTATGATCGCTTCTAAAGAGTATAACATGGAAGCTCCTATATCCTCTAGGTTATAAAGTAGCCAAAAGGAAACAACGTGTGAGGATCAAATAAGGAAGAGGAGACACATGAATTTGAGGGGGATCATTCTAGTGTATGAGGCTCCTCCAATCCATGAGGGGATATAAGAAGGAGATGAATATGAAGAGGTCCATAAGAGATAGCTACAATGCAAAGGATGACCACTAACTAGTAGAGGGATTGGACAAAATGGAACTGCACCATACTCGACCAATCCAAAAGCAAATGAAGGAATAATTAATTTCTAAAGGGTTTAATGAAAGGCATAAACTAGCTATGATTTGAAAAAAACAAAAGATAACAAGCAAGACAAAAAAAGGAGGATCACCAACAGCTCACAAAGTGAGGTGAAACTAGCTAACACTGTGTCAAACTCATGTCAATTTTCCTGAAGCCAACTTACCCATTACTCTCTTTTAATTTATACTGGTAAACAAAAGAGCATATTGCAAGGCACTATGATGAATTGCAAGAAGACAACAACAAATCCCTGTAAGAAATCAAAGTGGAGATCATGCAATTGAATGAGAACTAAAATTTCCTCCGTTACGACATACAAGGTTCTAAGGGAGTCTCTACATAGGATGCAAATGAAGAGGAAGTTGAATAGACATTAGGCACATACTCCTATTATCCCATCCAAGTAGATGATGATCACAATGCTTAGATGGCCTTGGATTCTAGTTCCATCTTCTACCTGCTACTTTGTTTATCTATATTTCTTAGTAATATGTTTAGAGGGCATATGCACAGTTACTCTCAAATTTTTTCATCTTTTTCATTTAAATATAAAACTAAATTTAAATATAATTTTATTACTTGAAATTCAATATTCAAACCCAAAAGTCTCTTAATAAATACTAATGGACTTCCTCATTTTATTGCTACAAACTATATATATACCATAAATTGTATTTTTCAAATCAAAACCTCTAGATCAAACTTCTCATTTGGAACTTTTGACCTTATATTAACTTATATTTTTTTATATAAAGACTTCTATTTAAAAAAATAAAAAACAAAAAAATAATTTAATTTGAAAAAATAAAAGCAAAAATATAATTTAATTTTAAAAATTAAAAACAAAAATATAATTTAATTTA
This sequence comes from Pseudotsuga menziesii, assembly GCA_001517045.1. Taxonomy (NCBI): domain Eukaryota; kingdom Viridiplantae; phylum Streptophyta; class Pinopsida; order Pinales; family Pinaceae; genus Pseudotsuga; species Pseudotsuga menziesii. The sequence goes on from LPNX010932409.1 coordinate 200,268, forward strand.
AAAAGTGGGCATTGTCATAAAAACAACTCATTAATTAGCACTCTCCTCTAATGCTTTAAGGGATAAGAGTGCATGTCACCCTAAATACATGGTTCCATATAGTTTACTTTTACTTTTCATGTGTTATCTAATGCTTTAAGGGATATGAGTTCATGTCTCCCTACATACATGCCTCTAATGCTTTAAGGGATAAGAGTCCATGTCACCCTAAATACATGGTTCCATATAGTTTACTTTTACTTTTCATGTGTTATCTAATGTTTTAAGGGATATGAGTTCATCTCTCCCTAAATACATGGTTACATATAGTTTACTTTGCTTGCATATATTTTACTTTTACTTTTCATGTGTTATTTTATATTTGATTTGAATTTTATTTTTAATTATTTTTTATTTTTAATAAAATAATAATAAAAATAACACTTTTCACATACATTCATAAATGGTATTTTAAATTTATTTATATTTATTATAATATATAATTTACAATAATATTAAATAAAATACATAATTAAATAATAAACTCTAAAAATCATATATCTAATTCATAAAACCAATTTTTAATAAATTATTATTTAAAAAACTTTATTTTAAAACTAAATTTTAATAAAAAATCATTTAAAACACTTTATCTTGAAAATGAGAATAAGAATAAAGGTCAATGTGTGGAAGATTAATGGAAAAGGATAAGTCTCTTCTTAAAGACAAGCATTTTTTTCTTCTAAATAATATAAAACAATATAAACAATTTCTAAAATGTATCAAAACTATGATTATATAAGAAAAGTAATATTTTATTATATAGTAGAAATTTATTAAAAAAATGGAAATAAAAACTTTTGGAAAATTCAAAGTCTACTAACATTATTGGACCCCAAACTTTTACCAATAATATATATACACATAGATGTTTCTTAAAACCTGTGAACACCGCATAATTTTAATTTGTGCTTATCTTATCAATTAATAATATTATGGTCCCTTTTGACTTACACACATTTTGAAGATTGACTTTTAAAAATTAACTAAATGAATCCCAAATTGTACGCGTATCCTAATTATAATATATTTAAAAATATAAATTTGACCATAGATATATGCAAATTGTTACTTGAAGTTATAGGGGTTGGTAATGAATTATACATTTGAAAAATATTTATGCTCTATAGTAATATTGTAAAGGTAATCTTAATAATTCCTTTATATTAAAAAAAATAGTTTACACTTTTACAAATAATTATAATAATATTAATTTTTTTTTAATATTTTTGTTAGTTTATTTGGTAAAGGTATGGGTCTCATTTGTGAGGCTACCTAAGTTTAATTTTTCTTATGGACGACTTAGTTGGGAGGTGAAACCCAAAATCTATCCAAGTTGAGGCTAATGCAGTCTAGGCCGAGTGCGATTCCTATGTGATTTTAATGGCTTAGATTCCCCTGAGTCATGGCTTCTCGGACAGCAGGCCACTGCTACAAGTTAGAAAGATTCGAGCAATATATATATAT
>LPNX010932409.1:202035-215322 GCA_001517045.1 Pseudotsuga menziesii
TAAATAAAGAGTGATCATGAACTGTTCATGAGGAACTTTCTTTAAATTGCAAGGGATGTCACCCTTAGTTCAAAGACATTCTGGTCTTTTCTTTACACCAGCGTAGATCCAAACCCTAGGCTCTATCAAGCGCCGAGAGGGATCAAATCTCTCGAGTTGCAAACCTCTTCTCACGTATTGCACTCAAGGAGGTGCAATAGGGCATGCTGAAAAAAACAATGCCTACCCCCTCCTCCTCACCACTAACCTCTAATACCTCTGTTTTCCCACTTAAAGAGGTTTTGCACCTTGAGAGATTAGGGAGATTTGATCCCTCTCTAAGATGGATAAATAACACCAATTAAATTAAAATGTTTTTTATAAATATATTTTAAATTTATAAATAACACCAAATAAATTTTTAAAAAATTTATTAAAATAATATTAAAGAGAAATTAAATATGTATTTGTGCATAAATATACATTTTTTTTTAATGGAGTAAAGGTACAAGTATGCACTATGAATGCACAAATACACCACTCTTAAAATGTGTATCAGTTTCTATGTGATAATTAGCATTCATACCCATGCGCACCTTCACTCAAAAATACTTCTGTGGGTAACATGAATATCCAAATTGGGACTTGCAAGATTCAGAATTTTTGTAGGTCAAGAGGATGAACATTCGTATCGTTGTCCATACATTCTCGTTCCATTGTTTTGGTGTCCTTTCTCTACCTCCTCGCGAAAGATTCAACATAAGAGCATCTACAGCATAGCCAGATCCTACCAGGTCAGAACTTTCAATTATATCCGATACAACCTCTGCTATTATGATTATATCCTAAGTAGTTTGATGTAGTCTTTGTCATCCTAGATATGTAGAAAATGATTTCATTGAGAAATCCATAGTAAAATTCGTAAATAAAGTACTAATACCTTTTCTAAACAAATCCAAAGTAAATATTATCAAACTATTTACGTAAAATAAAAGAGTATTTCTCACCTTCATAAATATCGCATCCGCGGAGGGTATGCTTTCAAACGCGTTTCCACTGATGTGTTCTATGCCTGCGTGAATTGTGAGGATACGATTAGAGGACCCAGGGGATAAATACAATTCGTTGGAGATAAATACAATTCATTGCATGCATGCATGAATTCTAATAATAGATATAGTTCAACGTACTGTAAACTTGTAGAGAATATGGTGCATCTATCGTGAGCTTCCATTAAAATAGTAGTAAAATAAAAAATGATTCAAAGGCTGGGGATGTAGCTTACAAGTAAGACTTTAAGAGAATACTCTTGCCTGTATAGATTAAAATTAAATAAAAACCATATTTTTTTGTTTTTTTTTTTATGTTAAAATATTGAAGTCTGGATTTATTTTTTCTTGTAGTTCTTACAGTTTAAAACAAAGGGGAAGCGAACTCACGTGTGCAAACATGTGTTGTAATGAAGCAGGAGTTCTGTGGCGCCCGCCCCATTTTGATAAAATCGTTAGAGTAATTAATATACAGGAATTGCAAATAGTTTACACTTTTTTAAAGTTGGAAATCTGATCACATTGGTGAACTGTGTAGAGAATCTCTGAGCAGCCGGCTCCACAGGTTCTGTAGTGTCCTGAGATTTGCAGATATAACTTGTTTGTTAGGTGTAAGTTTGAATTTAAGCTTCAAACGTTAAATTCTCTGACCCTACATCTCATTTGAATAACGTATGACTAGGTTAACAACTTTATTTTAAGTATGCATGCCATTTTTTTAAGCTATAGAGAGCGCAGAACCTTGTCATTCAAATTGGAATATAAGGGATGGCAGGATTAAAATTATGGTGAGCCGCAAAAGTAACAGAAAGAGTTCCCTAATCGGGTCGATCTTCTGTGTGGTTTGAACCTGGATATCAGCCACAGAATATCTAAAAACTAAGCACCTGTGAGGTTGAGACTTTTAAAAAAAGAAAATTATTTATTTAATAGTTTATGTGCTACTAATATGAAAATAAGTGGCTAGGCTATCAGCCATAGAATATGAAAATAATTTGAACCTGGATATCAGCCACAGAATATCTAAAGAATATCTGAATTGATTACCTTCAAAAAGAATATCTAAATTAATTATCGATTAGCAAATTTAAAATTCATACCTGGGTTTATTGTTGCTGTCACAGTGGTTGTTGCTCTTGCTGGATCAAGGTAGCTAGCTATGATGTAGTTTGTGATACTTCTTGCTATTTATATAGTTGTTGTTTTTTTCTTCTTCTAATTTTCTATTTTTTTTATAGCCGACATAACATTATGTAAAGTTACTTCTATTTTTCTATTTTTTTTATAGCCGACAGAACATTATGTAACGTTACGTAACGTTACAACGTTACGTAACATTACAAGATCTACCCCATACTGGGCTGTAGAGCGCCTCTCGGCGCAATCATTACATACAAAATTTCATGTATTCATCCTAATGCCAATTTTGGCTACAGTTCTCTTCATAAGAATTTTCAACTTACACAAAAATGGTTTCAAAATTGTACATCATCCTTTTGTGATTCTATTCTTCCTTTACTTCTTTTGTCTCCATATGGCCTAGAGCTAACAATAGTGAAAGTTTAGACAGGTTGTCTACCTCCATGTTTAATTCTCTGTAAACGTGAGTTATGCTGAGGGCTGAGAAGAGATTCAGAATACTTCTGACTACTCTCAAAAGTTGTCATCTTTGAGTCCCCAAAGACTTGTAAACTAGTGACATTTATGTTTATAGCCAACTCTAGAATAGCTGTAGAGCTGTTGGTTCTGCTTTATTATTCATACAGTTCTCGAGAGCATATCTCACTTGAACCTTGAATTTCTCTGAGAAGTATAAACACAACTGAACCTCCCAAAGGAGGTTCTCCTTGTCTTGCTCCATCAAAGAAATCCCAAGGGATTGCTTTGTTTATTTTTGGAGGAACCAGTTTCCTTGTCTTGGGATCTTTTTCCTTTGATTTGTGCTCTCTGGTCCACTGTACCACAAGGATCATTGTCACTTCATGAGGAATCAATCTATTATTGAAAATCGTTGTATTTCAACCCCACCAAATTCCATAAGAAAAAGAGGAAGGGAATGCACCGAAGAGATGTACCGAGATTTCCGCCCACCATGCAGAGGACTTTTGTTCAAGAGAAGCCCCAACATGTGACCCTTGATCTTTTAGCTCTTTGCTAGCTTCCTTCCAGACCGTTTCTGCATAAGAACAGAGAGCAAACATGTGAAATCATGTTTCCTCTTTCGAGTGGCATAAAACACACCAGCTTGGACCATGCCAACCTCGCTTTTTAAGATTCTCCCATGTTAGAAGCTTATTGCTTAGAGCCAACCAAAGGATAATTTTATCCTTAATAGGGCCTGCATTTTTCCATACTTGTTTCCACAAATCATTCATTTCCCCTTGGTATTGTTCTAAATCCCAATTCTTGTAACCTAATTTGGCCGTGAGATCCCTTGTTGCAGGGTTTTTGGTCCACACTAGTTCATCTTTCACATCCTCTTCTAAATGAATAAATCTAGACTGTAATAGTGAGACATAATCATTCCATTCTTTCTTAAGCCCCTCTTCTAGCCCTAAATCCTCAGCTTTCTTCCACAGAGTTTCCCTTTGTAGTGTGTGAGATCAGGTCTGACTGAGATTCGATATCCCATGGCTTCTGAGTTTTTCAATTAAGGCCCCAAAAAGTTTCTAACTTTCCCCTGCTCCTACCCATGGATCCTCCCCTAACCGAATTTCCTTCCCGTTTCCTACAACCAAGCAATCCAATTTTCTAATTGAGGGAACGCAAGCACAAAGGCCTTCCATCCAATAAATCCATTCTTATAGGTTTTATTCGGTTTTCTTATCCATTCTTTGATGGATCCATTGGGAAAATACTTGGACACCAAGACCTTTCACCAGAAGGACCCGGGGTTTTGTATTAATCGCCAAAAGGCTTTTGTTGTCAAGGATTGATAGAACAGAAAATGATTCTTTATTCCCCAACCACCAAGTTCCTTGAGATTAGCCAACGCTTTCCATTTGGCCAAAGGTATTCCTTTCGACTGTTTCCTTGCGGTCCATAAAAAGGAAGTATACCTTTTGGGATATACGCTATCGTAACCCAATATACAAGTATGGTCTATAAGACCTCCTTGAGCAACACCAGTCTTCCTCCTCTTCACAAGAACTTGTTAGTCCATCACCTAATTATGGCTTCAATATTTGTGTATAATCATATCCAATCCTTAAAAGAATTGGCATTAGGTTTAATAAAAACCCCTTGCTATTTAAAACCTTATGAGAGAGGCTTTATAATATAAGGGACCTCTAAGGTTAACATGTTCCTTACCGTTTCAGAGATAGCATTCTCTGAGAGAATGGACTTCTCCACATTAATGTGCATCCCTGTTTCCTTTTTGTACAGATCCAAGATATGTTCAGCTTCTCTTAGGTTCTCCCACATTCCTTCTCCCATCATCACCACATCATCCACGAACAAAATTTGGGAGAGTTCTTCAGATCTCGTGACCATTATTCCTTTGTATGATATCGCCCTCTTGGCATGTTGAATTAGTGTACTTAGGGCATTTGTTATGAGAAGGAATAAAAAGGGGGAGCGGGCACCCCTGTCTTAAACCTCTTGAAGGTCTGAAGAAATTAGAAGGTGAGCCATTGATAAGAACCGCAAAGGATGCCGACTGTATACATCCCATTATCCAATTGACTTTTTCTGCGTCCATTCCAATCTGAATCAGTAGCAACCGTAGGAAATTTATATATATATATATATATATATATATATATATATATTCAAGTGCCATCCTCGAGCGATTTGATGGCTTAGATGCCCTTGGGTCATGATTTCTTAGACCAAAGGCTTGTCCCGCAAATTAAAGGCATTTGAGCAAACTAAAAAAATCTCATTATATAATGTAATATTGATGGCTATTGAATATGTTTATAATTAATAATGATATTTATTAATTAGATGATAATTTATATATATATAATTTTTTTTAACAATAACGAGAAGTGTATTTATATTAATAAAAAAGGATAGTACAGAGCAGATACAAAGATTTAGGTTGTTCAAAATAGAGACATCAATGTTCTATTTTGCTCCTTCAAAGAAAAGAGCTAAAATATAGGCAGCATTACTAAACTAGTATTCTATTCTACTTCCTCTTGTAGAGTATATCCTTATATATTGATTACATAAGAGAATACAAAACAAACATTCAGAATAAACAAAAAGAGAGAGCTCGAGTCTTCATTCCTGGGAATCTGCGGTTGGATTTGCTTCATTTGGTTGGTTCTCTATACCTTGGATAGCTGAGGAGATCCCCTCCATAGGTGATGTATGGCTTGGTTGGTCGGTGGGTTCTAAGGTCCTTATCAGTCCATGAATTTCAACCATTAATCTGTTCATTTCCTCCTATATTCCATCAATTGAATCCTTGAGTTGGTTGACATGTGTTCCACACCATTCATCATTCTCCTGAATCATCCCTGCGAGAGTGGTCCATATGTTTCCCAAATAATTACGCATGCCTCCAAATTTCTCGGCAAGGGTTTGCTACATCCTGTGTAGCACGATGTTGACATACTCCACCTCACTAACCAAAACTCTAATGTGCATTTCAATGTCCTCCAATCTATTGTCGAAACAAGATATTTTGAGCTCGGTGTGGCGTTGGCTCTCCAACACAAAAGTGGTGACTTCATGTTCACAAAAAAGAAGCTTCTTGTAATCTGACATGTAACCCTTCCCTTCTTCATGTTATAAAGAGGCCATTTATTTTTTGTATGAGTCACCACCCTTCATCTTTCCCAATTCACAGCTTTTAGTAGTAGAGGATTGAGAGCTGAGCACAAAAATAATGGTTATGCTTCAGCTGAGGGTATTCTTTAAACTGACGACAAACTTTTTTTATTCTTCCATAACAAAGGGGTCCCGATCATTTGAACCGCCAAGGAGGGAACCCGCCTTAATAACAATCACATGGCTCTATAGTAGCCCAATAAATGCAGAGAGGGTAGCTGCATCGAACCCCCCGACCTCATTAACCAACAGTCTAGTGGACCTCCGCCACCTTTGTCCTTGTTGCATGCCCCCAATTTGGACGTGGTCAATGACCCAATTTTTGCTATGTGGTGGTAATAAACCAAATTCTTTGTTTTCCATGAGTGAGTAAGGGGTGGAAGGGTCTAGCTTGGAAAACGTTGTGCCCATTTGATGACTTTCATGTTGTTGTTAATCAACATCTCACCTTCATGAAGATTGCATGCAATATTAGCTAGGCGATGAGCTTCCACATTATTATGTCGGTTAACATAGAAGAAAGAGAAACCATAAAGTTTGTTTGCCTGAGCCAAAATTTTCTTATGCACCCTTCCTGCCTCTTTTTTCTGCTTTCCCTGAAGTTTTCTCAACTTTTGGATAGCAATCCATGAATCTCCAAAGATTTGACAAATCTCTATCTTTATTTATTTCAATGCCTCGAGCCCATGAAGCAATGCATCACATTCCACTTGTTGTTTGTCCTCTTTCCCAAGCTCCAAGAGAAGGATATAACCTTTATTCCTCGTAGGTCTAAGAGAACCCCTCTTGCACCTGTCACCCCTATTTATATATATAATTAATAAAAATAATAAAAATACATTTTATCTTTCCTATGGAATCCTTAGTTGATTCCTATGTTTGGGCAATAAATGACTCCCCAGTAATCAATTTGGTGGCATTTTCTTTAATTACATATACGTATTGATCAAAACTAGATCCGTGCATAAGGATTTATGTGTACATTATGTTTTGTGATCCCTTGAATTCAATGGGTGGTAATTAATTAATTCATTATACGCAAAGGTAATTTCATTGCTATTTGATATTGCATATAAATTTTGGATTATAATGTTGTTAGTCGTAGAAGTCAGCCTCATAGTTGGTTACATAAACTTATTTTTTGTTATGGATTACTTGATGTCCAAGTGAGGCATCCAACATTGTGAAAATTTGTACAAGTATGGGTCTTTGCTTTGGGTTAGGTAATTTTATGTTTGTCACTCCATATCAAAATTATTATTTTTGTAATTGATCAATTATAGTAATTCATAACACAAATCACATCTTGATTAATCAAAATATAAAAACAAGAACACATCCCTCATCAAAATTCATGTTTAAAGATCACTCTTCTCTAATTTTTCCCTCTCCCATATATTTATCCTAACTTCAGTTCAACCAACCCCCAAATTGTTCTTTGTTGAAGTATATATCATCATCAATTGCTCCGTTACCCATTAAAGGCAACATAACTAATTCCCTTTCCTAATCTTAGGAATTTGATTCATATCTTTGCTTTCTCATTATAGAATTCGAGTCATATCTTTGATTTCCCGTTATAGAAGGCCTTTAATTATTTGGAATCAATGGGAGGTGCCTTGCTTGTTTAGGTATCATTATAACAATGGATCTTTAAGTTTTCTCAACCATTGGATCGTTAGACCAGTCATAGTTGTTGAACGAGCAAATTCACAAGTCTTTGAAGTCTTTTTTCTTTACCCAGTGATCGTTTTAACTTGAAGTCTTTCTAGCAATAGAACACCCTAACAACTACTAAGATTATGAGGGATAAGAGAGAAATAATAATGTAATTTTAATTTTAATTTTTTATTTTATTTATTAGAATTTAGATCTTTTGAGAAAAACTTGAATCCCTTTCCAGAAGGATACAAACACTAATATTTTTACTAGTTTCACAAAGTCACTCACACAATGAAGAGTATTCTCTAATCACAAGGATACAAACACTAATTTCACAAAGTCACTCACACAATGAAGGGTAGAAACATGCAGAGTGTTCTCTAACAATATAATATATGGGCCTATTTCACCACATCAATATAATACAAGGAAGGATGTACTACTTTTTCAAATAAAACTTGTAAGTGAAAGTATTTACACTTGAAATAACCAATTCTTGTGACTAAAAATATCAAAGATAGGAGAACAATGCTTGTGGAAGTTTCCAAAAAATAAGTATTAAAATTTTACAATAAAATTAAGTTAATTAAATACTTAAAATAAACAAACAAATGTAAATAAAATTATTATTTTCATTTTCATACTTTGCATTTGATTATTAAATATCATTAATAATGTTTTAAATAAATAAATAAATGAAAATAAATTTAGATTATATCACGATCAATATGTATTTTCGTTTTTTTATTTTATTTTTCTATCAACATATGTTTCTTGTCATTTTGTTTCAATAAAACAATAATATCTACAAATAGCAATGTTATTCTTATCTAAAACAAAATATTAAAAAATAATTGAATTGCAAATGAATGGAGGAAGATGTGAAAATTGAAAAATAATTGAATTACATATGAATCGAGGAAGATATCAATACCAAATTTGGCATTTGACATAGGAGTTTAAAGGAATAAAGATTGGTCCATTTTTCTTTTGGATAAGTTGAATATATTAAATTTACATTGTGTTTTAAATTAAAGTTAGAGATTTAATAATTATGAAGTTAGTAAACAAAAATAAAATTGTATAATTTATAATAATAAAAAATAGAAGTATAATTTGTTGCTTTGTATTGGGTAAGTTTATGTTTGTAAGTGTAGATAAAAATTGAACTCTTATTTGTAATTTATTGATTATTATTTGTAATTTTGTTTAAGTTATCATTGATATATTTATTAATCAATATCAATTGTTTTTCTTGATTCAATGAAGACAACATAACTAAATCCCTTTCTTAGTAATATAAATATGATCCACATATTTGCATTCTCATTCCAAAAGGATTTTATTTCTTTGTAATCAATGGGAGGTGACACATGAATTTTGCGCTCACTTTTTTTCACATGTGAAAGTGTAACATAGACATGCTTACTTCCACATAGGATAGATTACACAATCCACTCATTCATTACAAAGAGGCTCAGCAAAAACTAGCATGTCATTTATAAGAATTCAACCCAGGTGGGAAGGGTAACAACCATTCCTCCCAACCACCCAAGCTACAACCAATACAGTCATACTCTTTCACAAAATCGATTACACAAGATAATGATATAAATAGCATACTCCTACTTTATTGAATCACTTATACTCTTCTTGTAAAATAAATCCATTTCCATTTTGAAAATGTTAAAAAATAATTATTTTTATTTTTATTTATTTACACTTTTAATAAATATGGAATTAAAATTAATTTACATTATTAATATTACAAAATTATAATTAATAAAAATTTAAACAAAATAATTAATGAAAACAAACTACCATCTTATATTTAAGAGAAATAAAAAGAATCATTGTTTTGGGGGTTGGGTCTTAGAATCTTAGGAATTATCTTTTAAACTTCAAAAATAACCCAAAGTGAGTAGATATTTAAAAAGCTAGAATTTTATGAGTCATAATATATATATATATATATATATATATATATATATATATNCAGATGAAAGACTAAGCTATTGCTTCAAAGGTTTATGACCACATGCAAAGGCAAGATGAATAATTAGGGATGTTGAACTTTTCCATAAGTCATTTTTTTGGGTGTGGGATCTAAGAATATTAAGAATTACCCAAAAAAACACAAAGTGATTGGAGGTCCCATAGCTAGAACTTTACAACTTTACAAGCCATGTGATGTCAAGCTAGTGCAGATTGTGGTGTTAACAATTCATGATTCTAATTATTGAAAAGTATTTCGGAAGCCATGGAGTTAAGGATTGGATGATAAAAATGGTGTATAAATATTTAAATGGATGTTGTAAGATGTTAATATCAAAAAAATGTTTTATAAATAAAATATTTTTGTAAATATATGAGGTACATTATGTTTAAGTTTGTAACTTTAAATGTTGAGAGTTGTTTTTTGGAATGGAAGTCTTTTTCCAATGTTTTTTAATTTATTGTAAATTTATGTTTTTATTGCATTATGATTTTTTATAATAATTTGTAATTTTAAAATTAAATTATTATTATAGATAGTTTGAGTGCACTTCATATATAAAAATATATGTTTTTTTTCGAAATTATATATTATAATTAAGATAGGATATATATATGTTTGGTGGGCTAGCTCAAGTGGCTGAGTGTTTTAAGTTGTGAGCAGAAGGTCTTGTGATCAAATCCTCGGGTGGATATACATTGATATATAAAGGCCTCACTTGATGTCTCCATTAGGTTAGCTCTGTAATCAGAGCGAGGGGTGAAGTCCCTTTGGGTAGGCCCCCTGTGACTTCTTCCCATGAACGTAGAAGCCCCCTTGGAGTTTGTGAACCCCGCACACACACACATAAAAACTAAGCAATCAAATAGTTACACAAAAGGTCCCATATTATATAAACAAAGAAATCTCATACATCAATTTAATGTCTAACTATATAAAAACCTCAACATTAAATTATTATTGTTATTGATGATTAATCATTTATATTATGCCTTGGATTATTAAATTGTATAACAATTATATTTTGTTTGACAAAATCAAGACTTTTAACTCTTAAGTTTTAATGTTTATACTTATATAGCAATTTTTTGTTACATTATATATATATATATATATATATATATATTAAAAGATAATGAGAAAAATATTACATATTTGAGATGTGTGATTGTTTATTTAGTTTATCTTTTTTAAATAAAAGCATATGTAGCTATGTTTATCAAAATAAATATTAACATCAAATTAACAATGTATGAGTTAATCCATATATATAAAAAGGCAAAGGTTATAATCTATGTTAGATGTCAAATTGATATATGAGACTTTTTTGTCCATGAAATAAGGAACTACAACTGACGTATGAAAATATTTGGTTTGTGGGACAAGGGACTTCACTTTGCATAATAATTTAATTGTTTAGCCTATATAGGTGTACATATCCAAATTTTGACCAATAACCTTCAAAGAGAAAACAATACATATCTTAATTGTTAAGTCCACTCAAATTGTATTATGTCACCTTATACAGCTTTAAAAATACAATTGAAAGTCTAATTAAATTATTGAGCCATTGAGTAGTAATAACATATAGAGATTTTTACCCCCATGTGGGGTGTTATCACCTTGTACCACCATAGGTATGCCATCAAAGCCAACATCTACAAGTAGTTCTTGACACGGGGGAAGGCACTAAAGTTAGGGAGGGAGACCATACAACATGTTCCTTATAACAAATGCCCATGCTCCTTATAACAAGGAGTTGTGGGAACACTCTAGACCAGTGCTTTGCAATGAAAGTTGGAGTACACCCATGTAGGGGAGGGCTTACACTACTCATTATGAAAGGAATGTTGTCTTCCAACTAACTCTGTAGTATGATCGCTTCTAAGGAGTATAACATGGAAGCTCCTATAGCCTCTAGGTTATAAAGTAGCCAAAAGGAAACAATGTGTGAGGATCAAATAAGGAAGAGGAGACACATGGATTTGAGGGGGATCATTCTAGTGTATGAGGCTCCTCCAATCCATGAGGGGATATAAGAAGGAGATGAATATGAAGAGGTCCACAAGAGATAGCTACGATGCAAAGGATGACCACTAACTAGTAGAGGGATTGGACAAAATGGAACTGCACCATACTCGACCAATCCAAAAGCAAATGAAGGAATAATTAATTTCTAAAGGGTTTAATGAAAGGCATAAGCTAGCTATGATTTGAAAAAAACAAAAGATAACAAGCAAGACAAAAAAAGGAGGATCACCAACAACTCACATAGTGAGGTGAAACTAGCTAACACTGTGTCAAACTCATGTCAATTTTCCTGAAGCCAACTTACCCATTACTCTCTTTTAATTTATACTGGTAAACAAAAGAGCGTATTGCAAGGCACTATGATGAATTGCAAGAAGACAACAACAAATCCCTATAAGAAATCAAAGTGGAGCTCATGCATTTGAATGAGAACTAAAATTTCCTCCGTTACGACATACAAGGTTCTAAGGGAGTCTCTACATAGGATGCAAATGAAGAGGAAGTTGAATAGACATTAGGCACATACTCTTATTATCCCATCCAAGTAGATGATGATCACAATGCTTAGATGGCCTTGGATTCTAGTTCCATCTTCTACCTGCTACTTTGTTTATCTATATTTTTTAGTAATATGTTTAGAGAGCATATGTACAATTACTCTCAATTTTTTTCATTTTTTTATTTAAATATAAAGCTAAATTTAAATATAATTTTATTACTTGAAATTCAATATTCAAACCCAAAAGTTTCTTAATAAATAATAATGAACTTCCACATTTTGTTGCTACAAACTATATACATACCATAAATTGTATTTTTCAAATCAAAATCTCTAGATGGAACTTTTGACCTTATATTTACTTATATTTTTTTATATAAAAACTTCTATTTAAAAAAATAAAAAACAAAAAAATTATTTAATTTAAAAAAATAAAAGCAAAAATATAATTTAATTTTAAAAATTAAAAACAAAAATATAATTTAATTTAAAAAGTCGGCATTGTCATAAAAACACCTCATTAATTAGCACTCTCCTCTAATGCTTTAAGGGATAAGAGTGCATGTCACCCTAAATACATGGTTCCATATAGTTTACTTTTACTTTTCTTGTGTTATCTAATGCTTTAAGGGATATGAGTTCATGTCTTCCTACATACATGCCTCTAATGCTTTAAGGGATAAGAGTTCATCTCTCCCTAAATACATGGTTACATATAGTTTACTTTGGTTGCATATATTTTACTTTTACTTTTCATGTGTTATTTTATATTTGATTTGAATTTTATTTTTTATTATTTTTTATTTTTAATAAAATAATAATAAAAATAACACTTTTCACATACATTCATAAATGGTATTTAATGTAAATTTATTTATATTAATTACAATAATATTAAATAAAATACATAATTAAATAATAAACTCTAAAAATCATATATCTAATTAATAAATCCAATTTTTAATAAATTATTATTTAAAAAACTTTATTTTAAAACTAAATTTTAATAAAAATCATTGAAAACACTTTATCTTGAAAATGAGAATAAGAATAAAGGTGAATGTGTGGAAGATTAATGGAAAAGGATAAGTCTCTTCTTCAAGAGAAGCATTTTTTTTCTAAATAATATAAAACAATATAACCAATTTCTAAAATGTATCAAAACTATGATTATATAAGAAAAGTAATATAGTAGAAATTTATTAAAAAAATGGAAATAAAAACTTTTGGAAAATTCAAAGTCTACTAACATTATTGGACCCCAAACTTTTACCAATAATATATAT
>LPNX010932409.1:218895-281527 GCA_001517045.1 Pseudotsuga menziesii
TCTATTTTGCTCCTTCAAAGAAAAGAGCTAAAATATAGGCAGCATTACTAAACTAGTATTCTATTCTACTTCCTCTTATAGAGTATACCTTATATATTGATTACATAAGAGAATACAAAACAAACATTCAGATTAAACAAAAAGAGAGAGCTCGAATCTTCATTCCCGGGAATCTGCAGTTGGATTTGCTTCATTTGGTTGGTTCTCTATACCTTGGATAGCTGAGGAGATCCCCTCCATAGGTGATGTATCGCTTGGTTGGTCGGTGGGTTCTAAGGCCCTTATCAGTCCATGAATTTCAACCATTAATATGTTCATTTCCTCCTACATTCCATCAATTGAAGCCTTGAGTTGGTTGACATGTGTTTTAGACCATTCATCATTCTCCTGAATCATCCCCGCGAGAGTGGTACACATGTTTCCCAAATAATTGTGCATGCCTCCAAATTTCTCAACGAGGGTTTGCTACATCCTGTGCAAGACAATGTTGACATACTCCACCTCACCAACTATAACTCTAACGTTCATTTCAACGTCCTCCAATCTATTGTCGAATCGAGATATTTTGAGCTCGGTGTGGCATTCACTCTCCAACACAAAAGTGGTGACTTCATCTTCACAAAAGAGAAGCTTCTTGTAATCTGACATGCAACCCTTCACTTCCTGATGTTCTAAAGAGGCCATTTCTTTTTTGTATGAGTTGCCACCCTTAATCTTTCCCAATTTGCAGCTTTTGGTAGTAGAGGAGAGAGAGCTAAGCATGAAAATAATGGTTATGCTTCAACTGAGGGTATTCTTTAAACTGAATACAAAAAAAAATTATTCTTCCATAACAAAGGGGTCCCGATCATTTGAACCGCCAAGGAGGGAGCCCACCTTAATAACAATCACATGGCTCTACAGTAGCCCAATAAATGCAGAGAGGGTAGCTGCATCGAACCCCCCGACCTCATTAACCAACAAGCTAGTGGACCTCTGCCACCTTTGTCCTCATTGCATGCCCCCGATTTGGACATGGTCAATGACCCAATTTTTTCTATGTGGTGGTAATAAACCAAATTCTTTGTTTTCCATGAGTGAGTAAGGGTTGGAAGGGTCTAGCTTGGAAAACATTGTGCCCATTTGATGACTTTCCTGTTGTTGTTAATCAACATCTCACCTTCCTAAAGATTGCATGCAATGTTAGCTAGGCGATGAGCTTCCACATTATTATGTCGGTTAACTTAGAAGACAGAGAAACCATAAAGTTTGTTTGCTCAAGCCAAAATTTTCTTAAGCACCCTTCCTGCCTCTTTTTTCTGCTTTCCCTGAAGTTTTCTCAACTTTTGGATAGCAATCCATGAATCTCCAAAGATTTGACAAATCTCTATCTTTAATTATTTCAATGCCTCGAGCCCATGAAGCAATGCATCACATTCCACTTGTTGTTTGTCCTCTTTCCCAAGCTCCAAGAAAATGATATAACCTTTATTCCTCGTAGGTCGAAGAGAACCCCTCTTGCACCTGCCACCCCTATTTATATATATAATTAATAAAAATAATAAAAATAAATTTTATCTTATATATTAAAAATAATTAATTTCAAATGATAAAAATAATAAATTAAATATAAAATGTCTGCATGAATGTAGCTCGATTGGTGATTTGCTTGAAAATGAAATGTTATTTTGTAATAGAGGTCATGAGTTCAAAATGTCTAAACTTATATGTTCCCAATGCTTGCGCGCTATATAGATGCATTGAATACCAATACATAAATGCACTGAATACCAATTTCCCCAATACAAAATAAAATTTAATAATAATTAAAATTATATTTTAATATTTTAACACTTAAAATAACATGAGAGAGTTTCATTCTCTCAAATAACTTCACAATCTAGTCTAATCAACCTTTTATTTATATGTTTTTTTTTTCCATAGAAAAAAATCGTAAAATATATTTACATTGTACAAATGGAACAAAAACTTGTCCATTGTCACAAAAAAACTTCAAAAGGTCTCCTAGTATCAACTATTTACATCAGTTCATTGTATTTTCCATACAAGGAAGAAAAGCAAAAATAAATCCCTGCAGAATATATCATAACAATCAAAAGATTGCTATTTACATAGAGAGTTCATAAGACTGAAAAATAAATTCAGTGCCAAAAAACTATCAAACAAAATTGTCTTCACATCAACATATATAAAGTTCAAAAGTTAATCAGATAAAGCAATAGTATCCTTCTTGGAACTATCCGAATCTCGAAAACACATTACCAGTGCCCATCAAAGGCATCTATCAGTCTATACATCATGAACTTTAAAGTTCAGAGTTCAAAAAAATGATCAGAGGCAGCTGAATCCTACATATAACTGAACTTCAACTGTTAAAAAGCTGATAACTATCAATGCATTTCGGACCTCGATACTCTTTAATATTCTAGTACCCATCCATGACCAAAGCACCAACTTTTGCAAGGGCATCTGCCTAAAAATTCCTTTCTCGATATATATGCTTTAGGACCACGAGCTCAAAAAAATCTGATAGTCTATTAATTTCATTAATAACTTGTAAAAGCTCTAGATTCAAACATCGAAACTTACCATTATCCCAATTAATGACTAATTGAGAGTCACCAAAAATAAGAATCTTTGAAATATGATTCTCCCTAGCCAATGAAAATAGAAGCTTTAAAGCACATAGTACTGCAAGATTATTAGTGCCAAACCCTAAACCAGCTTTAAAAGAAAAGTAATGCTCATCATAAATATACAACATACCTCCAACCCCACATCTTTTTGGTTCCCCAGCAGCAGAACCATCAAAATACCCCCAAGGGAGAGATTTGTCAATAATTTCAACAGCTACTGATATGATCTTCACCACTAAGTTGTCCTGAGAGAAAGAATTCAACAGTTCCAAACTGAAAAGAGAGACCTGAGAAGGCGATAAAGTGATGTCCTCAAAACAACTTTGATTTCTGGCTTTCCAGACAAACCACAGAACAATAATGGGTAAAGAAATAATATTCTTGACCTCCATGTTAAGACACCAATTTTTCATGCAATTAATAACAGAATGCCCATTCCAAAGGTTCTTAATTCTTAATTTCTCCTCAATAGTCAGCCAAACACTCTAAGTGAAAGGACAAGTTACTCCAAGATGAAAATTGGTTTCAGCCTCCAATTTGCACAAAGAACATCTTCCTGGACCTTCCCTACCTTTCTTCACTATAACATCCCATGTAAGAGCTTTATTAGAGAATAAAAACCAACAAATTTTTTTTGCCTTTATTGGGCATTTAAGTTTCCATAGAACTTTCCACCACCAGGAGTATTCCATCTCAGATTTGTCCAGTTAATGAACATAGTCCTCTTTTGGTGAATATATTCCGGATTTGGACAAATTCCAGACCAACTTATCATTCTTATTTGATAATCTCACGTGACTTGCTTTAAGTGTAGACAAATAACCATTCCAGGCTGAAACATCCTCTTGTTCAATTAAGCCAAAAATGATCAGCAGGTAGCCAAGCCTGTTCCATCACAAGTGAAACAAGAATCCCAATATCTTGAAGGGAAAAAACACCAACATAATGTAATTTCTCAACCAAATTCATAGATAAAAGGTTTCTCCATTTGCACCACACCCACGGATCCAAACCAAGATGAACCTCAGCCTCATTCCCAATATTCCACACAAGATTGTTAC
The DNA here is from genome assembly GCA_001517045.1 of Pseudotsuga menziesii. Classification (NCBI taxonomy): domain Eukaryota; kingdom Viridiplantae; phylum Streptophyta; class Pinopsida; order Pinales; family Pinaceae; genus Pseudotsuga; species Pseudotsuga menziesii. The sequence continues at coordinate 222,593 of LPNX010932409.1, forward strand.
CAATAATGTCAAAAGACCATAAAAAATCTTTCCAACAAATGGACATGCTCCTTTTCTGCTTATCAGAAGATCTGATCCACTCCAAGAAATACAAAGGATACACATATTTTTGGACAACAATCTGAACCCACAATCCCTATCCTTGAATAACATTCCACACACTTTTAGCTGCAAGAGCTTTAGCAAACACAGCTAGGATATTCAGCCCCCACCCCCCCATAAACTTTTAGGACAAGCCAACGAATTCCAAGAAGTCCGCGGCACACCATATGACTCTTTATTACCGAACCATAGAAATTTAAAACACAGCTTCCTGATCTTATCTATGATACCCACCGGGATCCAAAAATGCCTCCAAAAAACTGGAATATCCTCAAGTATAGCTTTAACTAAAGTAAGCTTACCTCCCTTAGAGAGCCACCTGAAGCTCCAATTCTTTATCTGTTTTCCCACTTTTGCGATCAGCCAGTCCCAGTCGTTCAGAAGATAACTGCAGGGTTTGAGATGGAATCCCAAATACTTCATACCGAGCTCAATTTTGTTCACAAAAAAAGCAAAAATATTTTGTAAATAATAACCTCAGACTCATCCAAATTCGAAACATACAAAGCAGATTTATCTTCATTAATATTCATACCAGAAGCCTTGCAAAAGATCATTAAAACCTCAAATAACAAAGATAAAGTTGCTCAAATCCATCAGTTACCATAACAATGTCATCCACGAAAAGAACATGAGATAGAGTAACCTCATTGCCAAAAGATATACCATGATAAATCCCACATTCTTTGACATTCAGAAGATACCTACTTAAACCTTCAACAACAATAAGGAAAAGTAAAGGTGCAAGTGGGCACCCTTGCCTAAGCCCTCTTGCGGATTTAAAAAAAGGAGAGGCTGCTCTATTTACCAGTAAGGCAAAAGACACAGATGATAGGCTGCTCATAACCCAGGAAATAAATGACCCAGCAAAACCCATTTTATATAGAACGACCCGCAAGTAGGTCCAACTCACCCGATCATAGGCTTTCGACAAATCAATTTTTAAAACCACCGACTTCATAGCCTTACTATGAATGGAATGTAATCCCTCCTGTAGAACCCCAACAACATCATGTATCTGTCTACCAGGCAAAAATCCAAACTACTCACCAGAAATATAATGACCTAGCACCTTTCTAATACGAATGGAAATGATTTTACCAATAACATTGTATATGTAATTACACAAAGAAATAGGTCTGAAATCTTCAAAAGAGTTTGGATTATCAACCTTTGGAATCAGGGCAATAAAAGTAGTATTAAAAACAGCAGGGATTTTACCAGATTTTCGAGAATCTTCAACAACCCTAAAAAGATCCTCCCCCAAAACATCAAATAGAGACCTATAAACCTCAATAGGTATCCCATCCGGACCAAGACTCTTGTCATTATTACTCATGTCTAGAATGGATTTTAATTCTTGCATAGTAACAACCTTCATAAGTTCATCATTTTCAACCTCAGAAATAGAAGTAGGAAAAAAACCTGCACTCTTCACAACTTCGGGGAGATAAAGATTCTTTTCTTCCTAAAACAAAGATTCAAAGTGTTGAACCCTTGCCTTTGCAATAGACTGAAAACCTTCAACCAAATTTCCCTCATCATCTGCAATTTTCCAAATTGTGTTAACAATTTTCCTAAAATTGGAAAATTTATGAAAAAAAGGTGTATTATAATCACCACATAATAACCATAAAGCCCTGCTTTTCTATCTAGCCTCTTGTTCTCGCTCACTTAAAAAATTTCTCTTCTTTGATTCCAACTCTGTCAACGAAACTTTGTCTACTTCAGTCAAGAAACCAAAGCCCATGCTATTACAAAGATGCGACCAATAAAGCCTCTATGTCAACGAAATCCTTATTATCCTTCTCTTTTTTCTTGATTGGCCATGATATAGAGACTTCTTTGATAATCTTAATATTTGCAGCAAATTGAGTAGCAAAAGACAAACCAGAACTGACATCAAAAGCTTTCCAAGATGATTTGAATAAAGTAACCAAATCACCATTCTCCAACCAATTAGCATTGAATTTAAAAGGACTACGAGGTCTGGTATCATTATTAGCCACTTGTAAAAAGACAGGCCAATGATCTGAAACCCCTCCACAGCCCACCCATTTCCTGAAATGAAAGTCACAATCCAGAAGATCAGTCGATATCAACAACTGATCCAATCTCTTACAAATATTCTCATTTCCAATTCTACGATTAGACCAAGTAGGAAGAAAAACAACTGGAGCAATGTCCACCAAACCTAATCTATCTAGTTGTCTAGAAAAGAAATAAGAAGGTGGATCAACTCTGGATTTTGCCCCCCAGATCTCAGAATAACCCACAAAGAAATTCAAATCTCCACCAAAGATCAATGCAGAACCTTTTAAGCAATCCAAAGATACTAGATTGGACCAAAAAAATTCCCTATCCACATAAGGTCCATACAGATTTAAAAAACAGAAATTCATCTTGATCTCAATAGAGAAAAAGTGAAACACATAACCCCAAACAACAAGCCCAAGCATTCAACATATGCAAATGTCAATATCTCCAACCCAACAATAAACCCCCAGATCTGCCTTTTGCATCAATAGATACAAATTTCCATTCCTTAAGCATAGATTCTAAAGCAGTCACCAATAAATACCCATCACACATAGTTTCTTGCACAAAAATAACATCTAAAAACTGATCTTCAATCATCCTACGAATCGCTAGTTTTTTGGGTATACTAGCCAACCCTCTGCAATTTAGGGTCATAACAATCATGAGTGAATCCCTGAAGAGGCATACTCTACTCTAAGTACCTCATTAACAACCAAATTCTCAGACAAAACTGGAGAAGGCTCAATGGCCAGCATTGGAGGGTAAATTCCACCAGGATCTAGACCAAGTTCATGCTTAAACCTAAAATCCTTAATACCCTTAGAACAAGATCAAAGAAAATAACCCTTCTTAACAAGAGAAATTTTTAAAGGAGTAACAAACCCTAAACCCCCAAGAGCAGAATCAAAAGTATCGATGCAGGAAATTGGATTATTCACACAGGCACCCCCATAATTGTTCAAATCAATAGGACCCTCAGAAAAAGCTAAAGGAGGAATACAGAGGGGTTTAAGAGAAGCTAACTTATCAGACTAAAAATCAACCTCATGACCCGAATGATTAATATCCACCATCTCATCAAAATTAACAGAACCCAAATCCCCCATCTTCTTCCTAGCATTCTTGACTTGCCAAACCAACTTTTGCTTAGAAGCCGAAACAGGTTTATTTTTTTTAAGAGACAAAGATCAATCAGAAACCAAATGCCCATAGGCATGACATCTATTACAGCGAAATGGTATCCCCATATAATCTAAAGGCTGACAAAATTCAGAAACCCCCCTCTTAATCAATATATTAGCTACAAGCCCCTGTCGCAAATCCAGAAGAACTAACACCTTTCCCATACAACAGACTCCCGTCTCAAGAAAAGATAAGTTGGTTTCCAAATGAGACCCCAAAGTATTTCCAACCAACCTAAAAAAATCAGCAGACCAAAGTTCAAATGGAAGATTGGGCAGCTTGACCCATATAGGCGTTAGGTGATACCTTTCACTTCTGGGATCGAACAAAGGCGTCCAACGCTTGAGAAGCAAACCAGCATGCTCCCACCTCCAAACACCCGCAAGAATCACTGCCGCATCAGCTTCAGAAGCAAATTTGAAGGCAATCCACCCCCTTGGGAGCAAAAATACTTCAGGGCACATCTTAATATGGTCCAACCAGGTTGCAGCTACCCAGGATTTAACACCAGCAGAATTAAATTTACAACCACTAAATCAGCCCACCAGCATCATAGCATGCGACAGGACAATGTCGTTCAAGCCAATATCCTCACCTACAGACATCAATACAGGCTTTTCAAACTTCCTGATGGCATGTTTCGGCCTCTTTAAGACCACATCAGCAAAGTTTGAAACCAAAACCCTCTTTTGATCAAAAGAAAAATCCCCAGCCGGAACGGAACCAGGCTCCACATCTAAGAAAGATGACCACGGCATGGCTAAGCCAATACCCTCACATGAAGGCTTGACAACATCACGAGGCCCCGGAAACTGCTCCAAACAGCTATCAACCGCTAACACCTCAGCAGAAATAAAAATCCCAGTATCCAAGCATAACCCATCCACAATCTTAAACATCCCTCATCAGAAAACCTTCTGATCACACCCACGTCAGACCGCTCAGAAGGAGGAAAACCCAAAGTAGGTTTCGTCACAGTTCGCTCCACCGCCTCAGGCGCAAAACCATAGAGAGAAGCACCCTGATCATAGGAAACCCTACCTTGATCATCCCGAAGCACCTTAATCCCATCCACACCATCAAAATTAAGACATCCCTCATCAGAAATCCTTCTGATCATTCCCACATCATACCGCTCAGGAAGAGGAACGCCCATGGTAGGTTTCGACAGTTCGCCCCACCGCCTCATGCGCAAAACTGCAGAAAGACCAACCCTTATCAAATGAAACCCTACCCAGTCCATCCCAATGCACCTTAAATGCAACACCTGTCTTTGGTGGCGTACGTGCAAGAGACTTTAAATCTCGAAAAGACAAAGAACCCCATGTCATCCGCCACAACACAGCAGCCAAAACAAGTAAGTACTAACGTGTCTGAAAGCTGTCATCTGCCAGAATAAACACGTCCAGACAAAATTAAAACCTAATCCAAACTATAAACAAAAAGATACGTTCTGTATCATATCTACCTTATATCTTACCTTATGTTATATCCATGTGTATATCAAATTACTTCACGATCTAATATAATCATCTTTTTATTTATTATTATTTAGACGTTATATCCATGTTTATATATAATCATATTTTTTATTTATATGTTATATCCATGTTTATATATGACTTTTTGGTATATCAAATAACTTCACAATCTAATATAATCATCTTTTTATTTATGTTATATCCATGTTTATATGTGACTTTTTGGTATGGTTGATTTCTCTTATTATCTTTTCATTGCATTTTAAAACTAAATGTGATATATTAATGTTATAATAATAATAAATTAATTTAGAATTAAAATAATTATTTAATATTATTTTAAATTTAATATTTTTATTATAAAAGTAAAATTTAAATATAATAAATAATGTATCATTTAAAATAAAAAATTTGTATTATTTAAATGTCAATCAAATTCATATTTATTATGGCTTTTTTTAATTATTATTATGTATTTTCTATTTTATAAGTTTAAATTAGTATAGATCTATTTAAACAGGATTTATTAAGTTTTTAGAGAGATTCAATCTTCTAAATGCAAAGTAGAAATGTTGAGAAACAGTGTAATGCAATGTTTATGGGTTTAATTTATTTAATTTGTATGGTTATATATATGCATTTTTAAATAATTTAAATTTAATCTTATTATTTTTTATAAAGGATAGGTGTTAACTCTAGGATGAGTACGGAAGGAGTTACACGTCTCTCCTTTACTGGAGAACGTGCCTCTTCCGCCCAATAAAGTAGAAATGTTGAGAAAGTGTGTAAAACAATGTTTATGGATTTAATTTATTTAATTTGTGTGATTATATATGTGTACTTTTAAATAATTTAAATTTAATTTGAGATTACATGTTATTTTTAATAATATTTTATTATTTTTTATAACGGACATGTGTCAGCTCTAGGATGAGAATGAAGGAGTTACACATCTCTCCCTTACTGGGTTGTAGAATGTGCCTCTTCGATGCAATGAAGTGAATATTAAACTTAGAGAAGAATATTAGATTTAAAACTTGATTTAATATTAATTTTTTAAACTTAACACTATAAGTTTTTTATATTTTAAAAGAAAGTTAAAACCAAGATTGTGATTGATGTAAATTTTTTTTTCCTAAATAATTAATAAGAACTTCAATGAATAGATTGTAATTGTAATAATAAAGATTTTGTTTGGGTTAATATTTCATTTTTAATTTTGGTTAACCAAATGCAAAAAAATATATTAGTAATTGTGTTTAATACCATTTATTTATGAGAAATAAAGTTGATTCAATTTTTTTTTAATTTTATGTGATTTAGTTAGTTTTAAAATGAAAGCTTAAACTCATTTACTAAATGTGAACCTCAACAAGCTTCATATATGAATTTATAATTGGCTTGATTTTTTTAATATGTTTTGATATTTATTTTATTTTTATCAAGTCCAACTATTTTTTGGTATATTCAAGTTATATTATTTTATTTTATACACTAAGGAGTTAAACATCGTCCTACTAGGCTTTAGAATGCGCCTCTCAATGCAATAAAGCGAATATTAAACTTAAAGAAGAATATTAAATTTAAAAACTTGATTTAATATTTATTTTTTAAACTTAACAATATAAGTTTTTTATATTTTAAAAGAAAGTTAAAACCAAGATTGTGGTGATACAATTTTTTTTTTAATAATTAATTAATAAGAACATCAATGAATAAATTGTAATTGTAATATTAAAGATTTTGTTTGGGTTCATATTTCATTTTTATTTTGGTTAAACGAAATTATTAAATTAATCATTAAGAAAAATATAATAGTAATTGTGTTTAATACCATTTATTTATTTTGCAATTTTTTTTGAGAAAAAATTTATTTGATGTACTTAGTTTTAAAATGAAAACTTAAGCGTGTTGAGGAAATGTGGACCTCAATAGGCTTTATATAGAATTTATGATTGGCTTTATTTTCTTGTTATGTTTTGATATTTGCTTTATTTTTATTAAACCGACCAATTTTTTGGTATATTCAAATTATTTTCTTTTATTTTATATTTTTATTTGAGCGGATTATAAGCACAGAAGCCTCTCTCAACACAATAACTAGCATAGATGCATCTAAAAAGGGATCTACCAAACACCAAGAGGGATCAAATATGTCAAGTTGTAAACCTTTTTTTAGAGTAGAAGTGTTGAGAAAATGTGTAATCCAATGTTTATGGTTTTAGTTTATCTAATTTATATTGTTATATATATGCAATTCTAAATAATTTAAATTTTAATCAAGTCGACATGTTATTTTTAATAATATTTTATTATTTTTTATAAAAGACATATGCCATCTCTAAGATAAGCACGGAATGAGTTACACATCTTTTTTTAACTGAGCTGTAAAATGCACCTCTTCATACAATCAACAAAACTATTTACACACAAATTTTTAAATTTTAATATTATTTAAATGTTAAAATAAAATATTGAATAAATCGATTTACAAATTTATAGATCTAAAAAATGAATTGCAAATTTTAGATCTTTAATGTTATTCTAATTTTAATATAAAATATTGAAAAAGAATGAATTGCATATGAGTTGAGTCTCCAATCATATTCTCCTTTATCTTAGGAGTGAAAGAGGATAGAATGATACATCTCTCACTAAAACAAAAATAAGTTATTTTTGTCTAAGTTTAGCACCAAATAAAGTTAACCCATTTTTTGAAGGTTGAAGTTGATGTTAAACGACTTTTTTTTGTATTTAGTGTCTAGTGGCATAAGGGTTTAGTATCGACTTCACTGATGACTTTAACATTTGTTTTAACGTCGATTGTCTCTAAATTAAATTAGAAAAATGAAAATGAAAATGGTAAAAAATAATAATAATAATAAAGGGATTTGAAATCATGTCATTTGTCAAATTATAGGATCTCTATCTTGGCTACATTTCCAAAAAAAATGTTATTTAGATTTAAACTAAAACTACACTATCCTAATGTAAATCAAAATTTACAAAAATAGAAATAGAAAATGATGAAAAAAAATAAAAAGGTAAATGGAAAATGCAAGGAAGGTTGAGATTTGAACACATATTACTAGAAATAGAAAATGATGAAGAAAAATAAAAAGGTAAATGGAAAATGGCGGGAAGGTTGAGATTTGAACACAAGGAAATAAATCTACTACTTGAGCTTACATTGCAACATAAATTTGTCAGTAAAAGTTGAAAACGTAATTAAAACTAGTATAACATGTGCATGCAAACAAGTAAATATGGCGATCTTAGATAAATATCAACATTTAATACAAAGGAAAAAGTAGGTAATGAGAGATAAATGAGGTCGTTTGAACCTGGATATCCTTACAAGAATTCAAGGGCCTTTGTTTCTCTTTCCATAAAAATAATTTATTTTATTGATATTGTAAAGATTGAAATCAAATATACATTGACAATTCAAAAAGGACTCCAGTAATAAATAGTTTTCATAAAAACTCAAGTCCTATCCACCTGGACACTTGTAATTAAACATTAATTGAAATCTTCCTTTCATCTCTTAAGACGTCTAAACTTTCACCTTCATAACTAGACACAATTATAGATAAATAAATAAATAAATAGTCAACCTATAAAATGCCTTGAAAACATCCAAAAAAAATAGCACATATCATCCACAAAAGTGACTCAAAATTAATATACATATGTCTTTGAGACTAATAGGAGACCGCCTCCCCTCATAGCATGTTCAATAAGGGAACCCCCATGCATGAGTAAAGCATCTTTAGATAAGTTATCTACTTGTGAGTTGAACTATCAAAAAATATGAGCAAAGGAGAGTTCATCAAGTTTCTCTTTTATCTATTGTATTTTATGCAAAATAGGTAACAGTTATGTTTTTTATGTTGTGTTGTTGGTTGGCCCATTGAAATACAAACTTAGAATCTCCTAGCACTTGAAGTTGCTTTACCCATTTGTTGATTATAGCCTTCAACAGAATCCAAAGATCAAAGAACTATGCCCTATTATCTGTCCATTAGCTAGTTGCAAACTTTAGAAGATAGTATTGTGATGTATCAATAAAAAGGGTAGCTCCAACACTACAAGACCCATGTCGTACTCCTTGACAAGCTACATCAAAATGTTACACAGAATTTTCGTCCTCGCCATGATCATGAACCATGTACACCTTTTCCTTTCCTTAATCCCTGAAGTGCTTGGCCAAAACTCTTTGGAATATGAGCTATGAGGTTTTTTCCCTTTGAAAAAACCTTGTTTTGAGAGGGTGACGCCCTTTTCTCTCTAACAAGGTGCATCACCCCCCCCTCATTGACGCATTATTCATCACTTTAGGGTGCGTCGCTGATGCACTTTGCTTATGTATAGGGTACGTCAGAGCTTGTACGAAGGGAAAAAAGAGAAGTTTAAAGAAGTCTCTTGAAGGAGACCCTCATTGAGGTCCCTTCCATTTACGGTGGATCTCACTCACCTCTCATCTTAGTAGGATCCCACCTCATCCTTCTTCATTAATCCTCATCCCTTCCTCATTTCTCTTGGCCTATAAATGCAAGCTTACACTCATGGGATAGAGAGAGCTAGAAGGATAGCAACCAAATGCTGGAGAAATTCATGGGGACTTCACTTAGTGAACCTCTCACATAGCATGTGCATTCGTGGGATATTAAAGAATACCCTTAATTTCAAGAGATATTGACCCAAACTCTTTTTGTTGAAACCCCCTCCCAATACTTAAAACCTCCTCCCCACCCCTTNTTTCAATTAATAATATTATGGTGCCTTTTGACTTGCACACATTTTGAAGATGACTTCTAAAAATTAATTAAATGAATCACAAATTGTACGCCTATCCTAATTATAATATATTTAAAAATATAAATTTGACCATAGATATATGCAAATTGTTACTTGAAGTTATAGGGGGTTGGTAACGAATTATACATTTGAAAAATATTTATGCTTTATAGTAATATTGTAAAGATAATCTTCATAATTTTTTTATATTAAAAACAAATTACATTTTTAAAAATAATTATAAATTATTATTATAATAATATCATTTTTTTAAAATATTTTTGTTAGTTTATTTGGTGAAGGTGTGGGTTTCATTTGCGAGGTTACCTAAGTTTATTTTTTCTTATGGACGACTTAGTTGGGAGGTGAAACCCAAAATTTATCCAAGTTGAGGCTAGTGCGGTCTAGGCCGAGTGCGATCCCTATGTGATTTTAATGGCTTAGATTCCCCTGGGTCATGGCTTCTCGGACAACAGGGCACTGCTACAAGTTAGAGAGATTCCAACAATATATATATATATATATATATGGGATCTTATGCTTTCACTGGTTGATAAGAATATCAACAGATTTTGTTTGACAAATGTATGCATGCATACATTACTTCAGATGTAAATGTTTTTTGCAATTAATAAAATTTTCTGGTTTTCTTTCTCCAATAGGAATATATATATATCTTCCAATAGGAAAACAACTTTTTTTCCTTCGAGAACAAAAAAAATCTTCCAATAGGAAAATATCCACCACCCTAAATAAAGAGTGATCATGAACTGTTCATGAGGAACTTTCTTTAAATTGTTACAAGGGATGTCACCCTTAGTTCAAAGACATTTTGGTCTTTTCTTTACATCATTACATACAAAATTTCATGTATTCATCCTAATGCCAATTTTGGCTGCAATTCTCTTCATAAGAAGTTTCAACTTACACAAAAATGGTTTCAAAATTGTACATCATCCTTTTGTGATTCTATTCTTCGTTTACTTCTTTTGTCTCCATATGGCCTGGAGCTAACAATAGTGCAAGTTTAGAAGAGATTCAGAAGCCTTCTGACTGCTCTTAAAAGTTCTCATCTTTGAGTCCCCAAAGACCTGTAAACTAGTGACATTTATGTTTATAGCCAACTCTAGAATAGCATGTAGAGCTGTTGAATCTACTTTATTATTCGTACAGTTCTCGGGAGCATATCTCACTTGAACCTTGAATTTCTCTAAGAAGTATAAACACCTCCTGAACCTCCCAAAGGAGGTTCTCCTTGGCTTGCTCCATCGAAGAAATCCCAGGGGATTGCTTTGTTTATTTTTGGAGGGACCAGTTTCCTTGTCTTGGGCTCTTTTTCCTTTGATTTGTGCTCTTTGGTCCACTGCACCACAAGGATCATCTTCACTTCATGAGGAATCAGTCTATTATTGAAAATCATTGTATTTCGACCCCACCAAATTCCATAAGAAAAAGAGGAAGGGAATGCACCGAAGAGACGTACCGAGATTTCCGCCCACCATGCAGAGGACTTTTGTTCAAGAGAAGCCCCAACATGCGACCCTTGATCTTTTAGCTCTTTGCTAGCTTCCTTCTAGATTGTTTCTGCATAAGAATGGAGAGCAAACATGTGAGATCATGTTTCCTCTTTCGAGTGGCATAAAACACACCAGCTTGGACCATGCCAACCTCGCTTTTAAAGATTCTCCCATGTTAGAAGCTTATTGCTTAGAGCCAACCAAAGGATAATTTTAGCCTTAAGAGGGCCTGCATTTTTCCAAACTTTTTTCCACAAATCATTCATTTCCCCTTGGTATTGTTCTAAACCCCAATTCTTGTAACCTAATTTGGCCGTGAAATCCCTTGTTGCAGGGTTTTTGGTCCACACCAGTTTATCTTTCACATCCTCTTCTAGATGAATAAATCTAGACTGTAATAGTGAGACATAATCATTCCATTCTTTCTTAAGCCCCTCTTCTAGCCCTAAATCCTCAGCTTTCTTCCATAGAGTTTCCCTTTGTAGTGTGTGAGATCAGGTCTGACTGAGATTTGATATCCCATGGCTTCTGAGTTTTTCAATTAAGGCCCCAAAAAGTTTGTAACTTTCCCTTGCTCCTACCCATGGATCCTCCCCTAACCGAACTTCCTTCCTGTTTCCTACAAACCAAGCAATCCAATTTTCTAATTGAGGGAACACAAGCACAAAGGCCTTCCAGCCAATAGATCCATTCTTATAGGTTTTATTCAGTTTTCTTATCCATTCTTTGATGGATCCATTAGGAAAATACTTGGACACCAAGACCTTTCCCAAAAAGGAGCCAGGGTTTTGTATTAATCACCATAGGGATTTTGTTGTCAAGGATTGACAGAACAGAAAAGGATTCTTTATTCCCCAACCACCAAGTTCCTTGAGATTAGCCATTTTGTTTCCATTTGGCCAAAGGTATTCCTTTCGACTGTTTCCTTGCAGTCCATAAAAAGGAAGTATACCTTTTGGGATATACGCTATCGTAGCCCAATATACAAGTATGCTCTATAAGACCTCCTTGAGCAATACCGGTCTTCCTCCTCTTCACAAGAACTTGTTTGTCCATCACCCAATTATTCCTTTGATTTTTTTGTATAACCATAGCCAATCCCTAAAAGAATTGGCATTAGGTTTAAGAAAAACCCCTTGCTATTTAAAACCTTATGACAGAGGCTTTATAATATAAGGGACCTCTAAGGTTAACATGTTCCTTACCATTTCAGAGATAGCATTCTTTGAGAGAATGGACTTCTCCACATTAATGTGCATCCCTGTTGCCTTTTTGTACAGATCCAAGATCTGTTCAGCTTCTCTTAGGTTCTCCCACGTTCCTTTGCCCATCATCACCACATCATCCACGAACAAAATGTGGGAGATTTCTTCAGATCTCGTGACCATTATTCCTTTGTATGATATCGCCTTCTTGGCATGTCGAATTAGTCTACTTAGGGCATATGTTATGAGAAGGAATAAAAAGGGGGACCGAGCACCCCTGTCTTAAACCTCTTGAAGGTATGCAGAAATTAGAAGGTGAGCCATTGATAAGAACCGCAAAGGATGCCGACTGTATACATCTCATTATCCAAATGACTTTTTCTGCAGCCATTCCAATCTGAATCAGCAACAATCGTAGGAAAGTTATNGAGAAATTAGGCCAGATATATGATCTTTGATAGTTTGTTTATTGAGGCAAGGCTATGTTGGAAGGAATATTCAACACCAAGGCTCTATATGGTTGAAATTATTTCCTTTTGATATTAATACATTAATGTCTTCCTTTCCCATAAATGATGTGTAATTTCATTTACAAAAGTTTTTCTTGGTCAATTGCTTAGATATATCATATTATTTTGTGTTTCCACTTATTTCTTGTTTCCTTTGAACCTTTTGCAGGTTATCTCTTCATCAGTAGGATTGTGAAAGATTGAATCCAACGAGAACAAACTTCAGAAAGAGGTACAAATTATTTGCATTCAATTAATTTGATAAATCTAGGGAAAGCTTTACATTTTTGTTTTGTTTTCTTCTATATCCAAACCATTTGGACTTGGAACCAATCTTTGTCCACACTAATTTAGTTTTTCCGTTAACAAAATTGGTGACCATACTAGGGATCGAATTATTTAATTTATAGTTATGATTGTTTGCCTTATTTCTGATTAGTTATGGTTAAATTTTCACATGGTAGATCACATCTAATTGGTAGATCTGAATGTTTAGATTTCATTGTGTTTTTCTTTAGTTTTGAAACCCTGAACTCTGTTGATTTGCTTGAAAATATTTCTTTTTTCAACTTTTAGGTCACCCACCACACTTTACGTTCAGATGCAGAGCGTCATTGTTATCCTAGTGCTTCTTTCCTTCTGACATAGTTCATCACTGTCGCACTTTGCTCTTTTTCAAAGTGTGTCACCCTATTTCAAATTACCTGGTGTATATATGCAGCCTACGTCACCCTGTTGAAATCTAGTTTGATCTATGCCCAGACCTTTTAGTGCCTTGTTGCTTGGTTTGTTACTAAAGTGTTATAGTTGTTTGTTAGTCTATAACTAGGTTTTGGATTGATTCTATCTATAGTTGGGGGTGTTTTTAGCTTACATTTTAAGCGAAATGAAGTGCATTTTTGAAAGAAAAAAATCTCCATCATGGTCGGAGGCCATGAATCATATATTCTTCAGTCTCTTTGACGTATATGCTCTTTGCATTCAAAGAACAATTTATGTTTCTTTCATTGAATTTTACATTTGTTTCTTTGCTTGAAACCTCTTGTTCTTTTATGTGGATAGTGTTCATCAAATTTTGAAAACTTGCATTTCGTTTTAGTGTGCATGTGTTGAATTTTTTTGAGGTACCTTGTCTTGGGATTATTGTTTCCTTAGATCTTTGTAGCAGAGGAAAATTTATATTTTGTTTCCATAATAGTTTAAAGAAATTTTTTTGCTTTGATCTTCTTTATTAGATTGAAAAATACTTGCAAATCAAAAACAATTTATTATTGTTTTAGTTTATTTCAAACTTTTCTTTGGTTAAATCTTAGTTTTATAAAAAAAAATAAAGTTTCATAAACTATAAAGAATCTTTGTTTTAGTCTTTGATTGGAAACCTTAATTTGATATTTTTCTTCCTAGCTTTAGAGATTTGTTTTTTCACTTTTGTCGAAAAGATAGGAAATAAAGTTCTAGTTTCAAGTTCATGTGTATGTTATTCAATTTCAACATTTAGGGAAAAGAACCTCTTAGTCTCTCCTTAAATAAGGCATGTATTGAAATAAAAATGAAATACTTGCACATCAGCATTGCATGGTTTATGATTCGAGTATTCACATCATCTTTTCCACTTAACCACAAAAAGATAAAATCAAGCGCTAGTTAGAATAAAAAAATTATCAAGATTGTGTGTTAGGTTAGAGACGTGTTCCGGCGTCTTAAAACATAGGAGCTGTCATTTTTTGCCTACACTGCATCCCAGGGACTGTGGGATTCTTCCATGAACTCTTTGGTATATAGAAATGTCTTTCACATACTTTATGGTATATAGAAATATTCTTTAACGTACTTGACGGTATATAGGAAATCCACTTTCCAACGGTTATGCATTAGATAACACTACTATGGATTTGAGCCCCCACATACCTTGCGTATATCGAGAGACACCATTAGGATCTTGAGACCAACTGAGTAACCTTTTGGTTGTCTTGTCGAAGCAATAAACCACGAACAACACTCGGGGAGCTACTACGCATGTATTGTCCAGGTAGTCGGGTATACATGAAAGGGTATAATGGTCCCAATCCTCCTTGTTTCGTATTACTGTTGGACCCTGTGGTATATCGCCAATTGCAACGACTTGACACTCTTGTGAGGATTTGACTTGTATATCCCACCTAACACAAGTTTTCATGTTGATTTTAGATTCAGTAGTGCTTTTTGTGTGTGTAGTTAGGATACTTTTAGAGAGAGAGATAGTTTCATTAAAAAGTTATGGCTACGTATTCTGGGACTACCAACCAGGATACCCCTTCTCAAGGGGAGCCTTTTGTTTTTCCTTCATTTGGAAATGTTTTTCCTCCCTTCATTGCCACTTTGAACCTTCTGAGATTCACCATAGGATTACCCATATGGGTATTCAATCCGTTAATCCCAAATGCACACAATCTCTTGAATGTTAATTACCCATCACAAAACCACCAACATCATGTTGATAATTCACCTTCTTCTCTAGATGTGTCTTCTTTCCTTTCTCCTTCTTCTCCTGTCAAAATTTGTGATGCTAGGAAGACGAAGAAAAAGAAAATTAAGAAGAAAAAAAACAAACAAGAAATCAAATCTCAACCAACTACTCCTCAAAGTGTTGAGAGTATTGATCTACCCATAAAAATACCTCATAAGCCTAAGTTCCCTTGCAAGATTTTCAAGGGAGGTCACCTTCTTAAGGATTTTAACAGTTTATCCCAAGTTTTAGAAGTGTGGTCTAAGGATTCCTAACAAGCCATGTTACCAGCATTTGGTTATCATACTAATGATACCCCATCAACCAGTGACTCTATGATTAAGAGTAAAAAAGGTAGTCATAAATTATTGCTTGTTATGTAAGGACATGCACCTTACTTACCTTTTGTCCTCGCATGGATGAAGCCTCGAAGTTGTTGGAAGATATTATTGTTCCTCAGCAATGGCTTCTAAAAGGTTGTCATAAGTTGTCTCTTGACCTCTTGTTGGTTGATAAAGTGGTCGATCTAGCTCCATCCTCGGTTGATCCCACTCTTTATTTAGGGAGTGAATAACAAGTAGTTTATCCCACTCTTCCTTTGAAGAGTGAAGTTAAAATGGTCGATTCAATGTCATTTCCACCCACTCCCACTCTTTCATACAATAGTGTTAATACTGAAGTAGTCACTTTGACAGAATATTTGTCTCATCCCTCTGTTCCAGTTGAGAGTGAAATGAAAACTGTTGAAACTTTTTTAGACAGTTAGAATTGTTCTAGGCAAGTGGAAATTATGTCTATTTCAATAGATCCCTCTCCAGTACTAAGGTTATTTCCTTTTATTTGAGTAATCTAACATAATATCATCTTCATTTGAGTGTTCCTTTCCAAATATCTATGTGAAATACCTCTAGGAACATACTTCACACTATTGTTGATGAAGGGGCTTATATTAGTACTCTATCCTCAACTGCTTGGCAAGCTATAGGTTCCCCTTAGTTTGTGCCAACCACTGATCATATACTGGATTTCAATAGAATACCTAATGCACCTTTAGGGATCCTTCCTCACTTACCTATCACATAAGAAGGGAAAATTGTTTGCATTGATATTATGGTAGTCCAAGGTCCCTTAGATTTTAATCTGCTCCTTAAACAAGATTATGTTTACGCCATGAAATTTGTAGTGTCCACACTCTTTAGAGTGATGCATTTTCCCCATGATGGAAATATTGTGACCATTGGTCATCTTTCCTTTGTTACAACTGATCATCGAATTCCTGCTAGTCACCAAACTTTCATAAATGTCCTGCATGTTCTAGTGGTTCCTGCCCCTCCATCGGTCGTGTGTCTCGACTCTCAACATCGTGTTGTAGTAAATTCATTAGTAAACTAATAGCTTCTTCCCATTATGGGGAAGCTTAAAGGGCACGTCTCTAGTCTTTATAGATCATACTGAATTTAAGATGCTAGCTTCTAGATTCTTATGTATCTAGGTGGTAAATTACCGACCTCTGGACATCATGTTGGGTAGGAATTGATCTTCTGAGCATAGTTTATTTCTAGTTTCAAGCTCGTTAAAAATTAAAACCGACTTTGAGCATAGTTAATTCTAGTGTTAAGCTAGTTAAAAATTGAAACCGACGTCGAGCATAGTTTCCTTTCTGTGTCAATCTCGTTAAAAATGAAACAAGTCATTATAAGTAGAGTTCCCTTTTCATGCCAAGCTCATTAAAAAATGAAACGGATTATTCCATTATGTCAAGTCTTTTACTGGACTCAATACTTGAACCTTCATTTCATCTATAAGTATCGCTTTATCCTCTTTCTTCCTCCTTCTATGGTGATCCTTTTCCTGGTAGTAACTGAGAATTTAGTTGGATGAAGAAAAGAGTAGGAATATGAAAAAAAATCTTGGGGGAATGCATCCAACCTCTTTACACTACGTTCAAGTTAATCTACTTGACATTTATATTGGGGGCAGGTACCAACCACTGGAAATCGTGTTGGGAAATTTTTTTGTCAATGGGAATCATTTTCAGCATACTTTATTATTAGTTTCGAGCTCGTCAAACCATGAAACATCATATGGAGGATAGTTCATTCTTTGTTGCAATCTCATTAAAAAAAAAGATACCTTGAGCATTCTTCCAACCAATATTCAAGCTTGTTAAAACAGTAAGATGTGTTGAGCTTACTTATTACATTTTTCATGCTTTGGTTAAAACATGAAAAGTGGTTTGAGCTTAGTTTATTTCTTTTTGGTGCTCTGGATTCAAATGTGAAAAAGTTTTTGTTTGATTTTGATACCATAATCGTGCTCTTTAAAAACCAAGTAAAACAGTGTCAATATTACTCTTATCGCTTTTTCGAGCTCGTAAATCTTTTATGAAAAAAGGAACCCCCTTGGAGTTGTCTTTAAGCTATTTTTAGACTCCCAAAATAGGAAAAGATTGCCTAGAAAACTTGTTTCTTTTACGCTAGTAAAATTATTTGAAAGGTCGTCTATCTGGTGATTGTGTACCCCTTTTTTGACAATTTAGACTAATTACAAAAAAGGAATAGTCCAGTCAACATTTGACTAGAAGAGTTCTCCTAGGTAATATTTTATACTTTTTCGGACTTAGGGGACTAAATTTATGAAAAGGTTCATCTTGGATTATTCTTTAGTATTTTCATACTCTCTAAACATGAAAAAAATACCGAGTTTTCTTTCTCTGGACTCATAAAATTACACATTGAAAGGCCCTTTTTGGGAACGAACCCCTCATTTCTCAAGTTCGTAAAACATGTGAGATTGGACTCATCCATGATGAACTCTACATCGAGCGTTTGTTACCCTCTTCTAGCCCATTAAAAAGCAAAGAGGCACTCATCCATCATGATGAGGAAATTAAGGGAATGGGAAGATATAATTAATCTGTATTAATTTCTGCTTAAAGTCACCCTTGAACATGGAACTTGTTTGTATCTTATTCAAACATTTGGGTAATCTTCTTGTCTTCGATTCATGCCAATTCCATGAGTCATATTACTCCTTTGGGTGATCCGAAGAACACCTCATTTGTTGCATTATGTATTAGTATCTACCTTGATAATTCAATGCTTCCAATTCACTTGTCATGTAGTTATATGTTCAAGGGAATTATTCAGTTGGAATCAACAATTGTGTTATCACTCCAGGAAACTCCTCTATGTTGAAGCTCGAGGATGCCTGGTAACTTAAATGTTTTTATGGTTTTCCTAAATGGATCATGTCAGATGACCTACAGGACCTCACACTCTCGAGACATGCATAAAACTCAATCAAAGATAAGGATTCTAACTACCATTTTTCAGAGGTTGGATAATAGGGTGAAAAGATGGAGAACTTACTATGCTGGCAGATTCATATATAAAACAATTACATATAAATCGCTAATAATAATAAGGAAAAGTACTTTCCATTCAACTCATCAACATACAGATAGGATGACAGCTATCAGACATTGAATAACATGAATAAACTTGAATCAGACATTCAAGCACAAGCAAAAAACAGAAAAGACATGGAATCTGAACATATGATAGCAAAAGAGCTTATATTAGGTCATGAATAATATGAGAAGCTTGATCATAATAATGGTCTACATGTCCCCAAAGTCAAACCCTTGTTTCAAATAAGTCTTAGGCTTTATAGCCTTTACAAAAATATTCAGATCCTGAAAAATTGGATCTGTTTTACTAAAAATAGATAAAATTAATGTTTTTTGCAAANTATCTAACTTTAACTCTTGTTCCCTCATTGAACTCCTTGATGACTGCAATGAGTACTGAAGTAGAGATGCAACCTGTCATTTGATAGATAAGCCACTGCTGGTAAAAAAATAGGTAGGGTTTGTGACGCTTTTCTCCTTGATTATATCCTCAAAACTGGAACAGACATCTTCCAATGGTGTTTTCCAGCAAATTTCAGTTTTATATTTCATCCTTGAGATAGTTGTATTTGCCAAAACTGGTTCTCCATACCAAAACATATTTCTGCACCCTTTTCTACTTTTGGTGGTTAAGGAAGCAGAATTCTAGGTCTGTTAGCTGCCGAAAGATCTGCTTTCGGTGGCTAATGAACTGCTGCTGCATCTGCCTAAGCCACCGAAAGCCCTGTTTTTGCAAAATTGTAATCAACCTTCCAATCATCCCTTTTTAGCTTTGTTGTTGATCTTCTGGCACTCCTTCAGCCTGCATAAGGCTTGGAAAAACAACTACATCCCGGGCTGCCTCTGGATTTTGAAGGCTCATTGCTGCCTCAGCTAGGGTTTCTAGTGCAAAGTGAGTCTGAGAGCTAGGGTTTGATCTCAAGTTCTTCACCTACAGCCTCAAAAGCCTGATCATCCTGTAAAGCCTGGTGTTGTCCTTCATAAACCTTAGATTCCTCTTTTGCAGCAAAAAATACCTTCCTTTCATTTCTAGCAGGGAATTATTCAATTGAGTGGTTTTCTTGGTTAACACTTTATTTGTTCTTTTTATTTATCTCTCTAAAAATTCCAATTCATATACTTGCCTCAGCAACTGGTTGACTCTTTGTGACCTAGGCTTGCTGGAGGAAGCCTTTTCCACTGGCTCACCCTGGTCTTATTTTGGTGTGGATGATGGAAATTCTTCATTTTCTGCTACAACCTGCTCTGCTAGGTCAACTTCTTCCTCCCTTTATTCTTCTAAGTTTGAGTAAGGTAAGTTCAGAATATTTCCACTTTGTGCTAGGGCCTCCTTCTCTTTTTCACTGAAGTCTAGGTTTCTTTTAGCTTGCTTGGTTTTAGCAGTGGGAGAAGGATGATCCACTGTTACTGGTGAGATAGCCCTTCTCTTCCTTTTTCCACTCCTGGGGGTGGTGGATTTCTTTGAAGGTGACTTTCCTTTCTCTTATGGATGCAGGCATGTTTCAAACTCATTCCAGAATAAAAAATATGCCCATGCTACATTTCTCCTTTGCAGCAATTCTTGGACAATGAGTTGTATTAGGCCATGGTGAGATAACCTTCCTACGATTTTGGTGGGCTGGGCCTTTACCTGGTGTGCCATCTTGGTTAAGCTCTTGTGGAGGTAGAAGGGTAGGTTTAAAGGGCTTCTTCCTGTAAAATGGTTCATCAGCTTGAAGTGATATATCATTGCCCTGTTGTACCTGGCTTCACAGGTTATATACACAAAATTGCTTTCAGTAATTGCTGCCACCTCTCCTCTAGCCAGGTGGATGGAACACTTTTCTTCCAAACTACATTTATGTGTTTAGGTTTTAAATATGATCTAAACTCCAAATTTTTAGTAATGGTGGTCTTAAACCACTTCTCCCCAGTTCTTGGGAGTTATGTCACTTCTGTAATTAGGGTTTCATCCACTAAGAACTCTTCCTTGCCTATCAGTGCCTTGGAGCCATCAAAAGAAAGGGCGAATGCTTCTGCAACCTACTAGTGTGAACCTTGGATTTTCTCACAAAATCTGTAACAGTCTGCATCTTTGAGGAATTGAAAGACTTATGGATGTGATTCTAGGTAGCTCATGTCTCCTAGTTCCTGCCTGAGAGCAGGTCCTCCTTTCTTCATCTCTGAACTGTGCTTCTTAGTACCTGCAAAAATTGAAATTCAAATTCTACGAAGGAGGTTAGCGGGCTGGTTTTCAGATATGGCCTTGAGCAGTAAGGATGCATGCAACAAATGAGGAGTGTACTAAAGGTATGGCACTGATTTTGAGGGGTTAACCATTTGATAGGTACTCGAATGAGATGATGGTGGATTTTGGTGATATCTATGAGATAGCCAGCCTAGTAATCATTTCTAAGTTGAACTTGGCATTTCATGGAGGCTTACACCAGTCATGGGACAAATGGAGGGCAGCTAGGGTTTTGATTTCCATCAGTCATCTCAGATCAATAACGACCTCTTAGCCATCAAATCATGCTTTACTGTAGTTCTCCGGTCTTTTCAGTGGTTAATCATGCTAAATTATGGCATGCCTCATGCTGACGAGTTTGATTTTGATGGATAGATAACCTTTTCCTCTTTTCAGCCTTTTCGATGGTTAAGAGACTCTAGGGTTTAATTCGCTAGATGTCGAAAGCTGGGCTTTCGGTCGCAAATGAACCGTTGGTCTGTTCGCCTAAGCCACTGAATGTCTCATTCCCAGAATTTATTTAAAACAAAGTTCAACGCACTTTTGGTGGTTTACTGTCTTCTTGGACCCATTACTAAACCGCCGAAACCAAGGCCTTTCGGTGGCTAATGAACTATTGGTAATTTCGCCTAAGCCATCGAAAGTCCCTTTTTCCAAAAATTATAAAAAACGTGATCAACAGGATTTCGGTGGTTAACGTGTTCCTGATTCAAAACCGTTAGCTGCTGAAAGCTTAGCTTTTCGATGGCTAATGAGCTATTTGAAATCTCGCCTAAGCCACCGAAAGCTAAAACTTTCAAATTTTATAAAAACCAAGCACTAGATATTCCAACTTTGTTAGTCATCCAAACATCTTTCATGATATGAGATGAAATCTTCATCACTATCAAAAATAAATTGTCTGAGTGAACTTATCTAAAAATTGATTTATTTAGGAGATAACACTTTGTATTCATAATGCCTTATTTTGTGTTGGTCGTCCCTGAAATGGTCTCTTGTGTTCACCATTCCACCTTTGTGTCATTTCACACTCATTTGATAACCAACTTGCATCACTTCATGTGTTGGTTTCATGTCGATGGTGTGGGATACATTATGGACCTCCTTCGGCAATTTGGTTCATGTCGACATTGGCACATCATCCAAGGATTAGACTAAGAAACTAGTCAGTACCTTGGATCCCACATGCCTTAATGGAAGGTATCCACACCTTCAATAGTAGGTTTACATCATTGACCTTTGATTGAATGATTATATGGATGTTTGACTCCAAATCATCTATTTACATTCATGGGAATGTACTAGGATACCTTGGGGGCCATTACCATTATCGATGATTTCCCTCGCACTTGTTAACGGATCACATCATTGACCAGTAATGAAGTGGTTTCTACCTTGTTCGACTTCAGTTGCTTTATTCATATGGATAGAATCGTATCATTGTGAGTTCGAGTTTAAGACCCCATGGATCATGTACTTTACCCAGGTTGCGATGGAGATCTTTTTTTATGTATTGTGGCATAGATCCACTTCGTATTGGTCATGGTTGTGTTATTATTTCATCATGGATCTATTGTGTATTTCTGTAGCCATGATTTGTCCATAGCTATTTTAGGTATGGATCCACATTTTATGTCGACAGACATATCCTTGTTCAATACTTTCATGGATCTACAGTGTATTGTTCAGCGACCATGTTGTGAGTCATCGAGATGATAAACTATTGTACTACAAGAAAGTCCTTGTTTATTGTTGATATGTTTCCAACCGATGGTTCCTTGCCTCGATCATGTATCCTTTATCTATAAAAGTATTTCACCTATCTCGTTACTCTAGCTTCATACTTTGGGGGGAAATATGTTACATGGAATTTTCATCCTCTCCATGATCACAAACCATGTACACTTTTTCCTTGCCTTAATCCCTGGAGTGCTTGGCCAAAACTCTTTGGAATATGAGCTCTGAGGTTTTTTCCCTTTGAAAAAACCATTTTTTGAGAGGGTGAATCCCTTTGCTCTCTAGCAAGGTTCGTCACCTCCCCATTGGCGCACTTTGAATCACTACAGAGTGCATTTTCGACGCACTTTTCTTGTGTATAGGGTGTGTCGATACCTGTACGAATGAAAAACAAATTTTGAGAAGTCTCTCGAAGGAGACCCTCATGGATTTTTATCCCTTCTATTTAGGGTGGATGTCACTCGCCTCCTAGCTGTTGGTCACTCTATATGCAAGTTAATACATCTAACATATAAAATGCTCAATATAAATTGTCAACCCATGGAAGTCTTTTATTTCAAAGATAATTCACACTGTCTGTGCATAAACACTTAGTAGTTGATCAAATGAATGAAATATTAATTGTCCTACTTATCTTCTCAGTCAAACTCCTCTCATAGCTAAACTAATCTAAATTACCCACCTAGAAATTCATAAATGCAATTACTTCCTACAATATCAATACAGCAATTAACTAATCTAGAAATAGATAACTAGACTTACTTTTGCAGAAAGTAAAATCCTAACATTATCATACTATATGTAAATCCCTCATAACCAGTTTAATTTAACTAATCTAGGAATTGGGAATAACAACAATTGACCTAAACAAACTCTAAACCATAATTTAACCGAATTATCAAACCTGAGAAAGACAAGTAATTGAAAGGAACTGGAGCTGAGCTTGACTGTAACAGCTATTAGCACACATGCATAATGGAAACTAACCTACACAGTCGATTGTCACACCACACAGTTACATCTTAAAGGGAATGCAATTATTACTATCAAAGGAACTACAATGATAAACCATTTTTGTTGCAGTTACTGAAACTTCCACGCCACACAAAAAAACAATCAAAACATCTAATTAACTCGACAATATCTGTGGAAGGCAGGCCCAACCTTTGAACAGAGACGCCAAAACTAACACAGGTTAAAATGCAGAGATAAGAAGAATCTTGCTCCTTATATTAAAATGACAAATAACAAAGTACAACCCTCTATCAAAGCTTACACAGTATAATCCAATATCAGCCAACCCTTGGCTCAAGATGTTTCCCAATATTTATACATGATCAATCATAACCTTCACCCACTGATATCAGGAATCCATAAAGATCTACGATCTTCAAGTTACCTTGTTACAACGAGTTGTTACAATTGTGAGTGGAATTGAATGAAAGTATAGAATATAGGGAATCATGTTTCTCTAGCCATTAATGAATAAACAGAACCAATTTAAGAAATACCATGTCTGTTGTAGCTAAGCCTTAAGCAGCGACGCATTGTCGTAGCTAAGTTTGTTGCAGCTAATCGTGTTGCATCTATACGTAGAATGACGACCTATGTTTGCATCTAGCATGTGAAGTTGTGACTGAAAAGTAACAGCTGGCATCAAAAGCTCATCTTCTCATCAAACCACTCAGGCTGCTACACCTGTACTTCTCAAAGCTTGAACTATCTTTATGAAATCACGATGTATTAGCATAATTCAATGGACAGAGTTCTGAACACAACAATCATATGCATTAATAAGATTAAACAATAATTAATCATACCTGTAAATATTCAAGGCTCAATATGAGAAGAAAACATATGTCTAGTGCATAGAATGGAGTAGGACAAGGTAAAATGGGGTATAATAAGTATGGTCAAAAAGGGGCATTTCAGGACCCAACATTTCCCCCCAACTATCCTGTTGCATGTCCTCATGCAACAACTCCCACTAATATGAATATGATTCTGGAATTGTACCTTGTTCATTGAGAGAGGAAAAATTGTAGGAGTGCTTAGGAGGTTCACTCCCATCCAGATATCCCTTACAGGACACCTAGTACTTCCAACACTACTTCTCTTATGCCTTTGTCAATGAAAAATCATCCCTGTATGGCCTTGCTGGCCACCAAATGAGTGGAAATTTAAAATTAAGTCCCATCCAATGAACCCCACACTTCTTCATACAGTCCACATATCCATCGACCCTTGGGAGTGCCTGTTTAAAGTTTTTAAAACAATAAGGGTCCCTTTTCTTTAAGGCTCGAGAAGAAGTCTGCCATCTATGTTTACTACCTTCCAGGGCCAGCTGTTGATGTCTAGAAATCTGGTCAACACAAGTGGAGATGACCTTTTCTTGTAGTTCAATAAGTTGTTGGGTTTTCATGGGAGATGCTAACCTATTTTCCTGAAAAGTAAGAAGAAGCCGAGGAGATTGAGGTTCACTCCAAATCCAAACATTGGAGTTAGGCTCATTCTGAGAGGTTGCCTGAAAGGACCTCTCCCACTGTGCATGATTGTTGACAAAAGAGGCAAAGGCCCTCAACTAGACATCTCCTAAGTAAGGAATGGGGTTAGAATGAAGGTCCAAAGGGCAGGCCATCTCATGCAAATAAAATTCACATAACAAGTTCTGCTCAGTGAAGCTGCTTTCTAGAAAGGTTTCCAAAAACTGGGAAGAGGGTGTCAATTTAAAGGATATCCCTTCCTTTAAGGCTTTTAATTTAAACAAAGTTAATTGTTCGTATAAAAATACCAGATAGGAGGGAGATGGAGCTCTGAAACTCATCAATTCCTGGAAGAGGGAACATAGTTGATCTTTCTCCTTCTGCATGGACTTGAATTTCTTCAACTCTTTTTGTACCTTCTCCCAATGGAGCTTTTGAAACATTAAATCCTCTGCCCATTTTTCCCTCAATTCCTTAATAGTCTTTTTGTGCTCAGCAAGAGGAACCATTCCCACCTCACATCTATCCACATGATCTTTCCACTTCTTTACCTCCACCCTTAACAATGAAAGCTCTGCATTCTCTTCATCATCGAAAACTGAAACAATTTCCTAAGGAATTTGCACTTCTACCTTATCACCCGATGTTTTAGCCTTCTCTCCTTGAATCGGGAGTGTAACAACAATCTTTCTGCATGTATGGCTACTTCAATAATCAATTCTAGAGATGTTGGTTCTTGTGTGACAGCATCCTTCTCCATTAATGTTGCAGCAATCTTTATTTGTGTAGCAGCTTCAACAAAGGTGATTGAAAATGTGGGTTCTTATGTAGCAGCATCTTCTGTCACCACTATTGTAGAAACCTCTATCTGTGTAGCTGCATCAATGAACAATTTCAGGGGTACTGGTTCTTATGTAATAGTATCCCTCTTTTGAAACCCATCCCAACAATCTTCAGTTTGTGCTATGTTCTCAACAGGAAATTATGGGGATGTTGGTTCTTGTGTAACAACATCCTCTTCCTGTTGAACTTCTTCCTGGATCAGTTCTATTTCTTGAGACTATTCTGAAGTTTCTTCAAGGTCTTCCAGGTTGTAATCAGGAATTGTGTCAACCACTAGCTTGATCGTTTCCATTTGAGTGGCAACCTCAACAAGATTTTCTAAGGGTGTTGGTTCTTGTGTGGCAACATCCTGTCTTCCGACTTCTTTCAACTATTTAGGTTGCTCCCGCATGAATTCAATATTTGTTGTTGGCTAGGATTGCAATCGCTTATCCTCCCCAAATTCTAAATCAAGCATCATCTCGAACTCTGGTTCATCTTCACCCTTCAGCTCCACTGCAGGTGCCTCTTTTTCTTCGATAGCTGCATGTGCAAGTTTTTGTGCCACAAATGCTCGCACTATAACTTTATACCATGATTGGTAAAAAATTTCACCGCATTCTGGGCAGACCACTTTATCCAATTCATCACCCTCCTCATCAGGAGGCGACCCTTCCAATTGGTCTATAGCTTCCACCAATGTGTGCAACCTTTTCTCCAGTTGTTTCTTGCATGCTTCCTTCAAGTTTTCCAATTCCTTGCAAAGAACCTCCACTTCTTCTTTAAGCAGACTTTTTTCATACAAAAGTACCTCGATTTGAGTTTCTTCTGCAGTAGGTTCTTGTGGAGCAGCCTCTGACTAGGGTGTCAAAATAGGAAATTCAATGTTTGATTCAATATTCACCCATCTTTCCCATGTTGCTTCTGCCACTGTGATGGATCTAGTTCTTCTTCTCTTTACCAGTCGTGATGCGTGTACCTCTTCTTTTGATCTTCTTCTCTTCCTCTGTGTTACAAGGGTTTCTAGCTTTGCAACTGATGTAGAAGGAATATCTCCCTCTTCAATAACTCCCCTTATCTCTACCATCTCAATTTATTCCTCGATTAAAGTTCCCCCCCATTCAGGAGAGGATTCAATGGTGAGGATATCTGCATCTCCTTCTGTCATTATAGCTCCCACAGCCTCAGCTTCCACTATCACAACATCCAATATTTCTCCAGTTTCAGCTTCTGCTGTCGAAGCTTCCATGTTATATATTCCTTCCATAGGGTTTGATGCTATTGCGACCTCTTCCAATCCTTCCTCTTGATTATTTTGGTTCTAAATTGACGTTGTCTCATCTTCCCCCCAACTAAATTGGAGGCACTCTGGTCCTCCTCTTCTACTTCCACTCCCCCCAACTATGCACATGCCTCTTCTTCCTCTTCTATTGGGACACCCCCCAAAAGTGCAGGTTAATGAATTATCAGAGGCTGACTAGTGAATTGTTCCCAGGTTTGGTTATTCTATGCTAAGGCCCTTAAGATAAGCAGTTTAATTAGATTGTGATGGGTGAGAGAAGAATATGGGTGTCGGGCTGATCTTACAAACCCCTCCATGTGATGTAGGTCTTTAAACAAATAAAATGGAATGTTGAGTAAATCCCTGTGGCATAAACAAGATAGTAGGGGAAACTCAGAGAAATAAACAGTTTGATACCTACCTTCACATGTGATATACTTCTTCAAGAAGACTGCCACTTCATTCCAAGGGTGAGGCAGTGATTGTAGTGCTATCCCTTGCTTTGCTTAATGGACCTGTTCACTAGCTACCAGAAAATCCTGCACTGCGACCGCATTATGGGTTCTTCTTCCAAACCAGGTCCTTCCCACCTGAGGGAGACTAGTAACCTCAGCCACAATCTCGTCAGTAACTTTTATGCGTAGACCTCTGACTACTGAATGGGTTTCTGTCAAATTTATAGCAAACTACAGAACTGTTTCTCGATGAAAACCATTTAAGTGTTGAAAGAACTCAGTCCAACCAGCTGCTCCGAAAATGGAAAAAACCTCTGCATTTATATGCAGAGCCCCCGTGTCTACAAGTTCATGTCAGGCTGGGATACCCATATTGTCTCTCTTTCTGAATTCTGGTATGAACTCAACAAATTACAGGCCCAAAAATGGAAGTTACAGCACATGAACATGCAACGAACAGCCGAGGTCGAGGTTGAATAAATTAGGAAAGTTATTACAGTTATGGGTAGGGAATAATTGGCAAGATTTGGCACTAAATAGGAAAAAGGTGACGGTCATGTGATAAGCTCAAGTACCCGTTCATATGTGTTGATTGACAGTTAAATGAGTACAGGTCTAATTGCGGGTACAAAAAGGTAAAGCATGATTAATATCGTCAAAACCAATTTACAACTAATCATGTAGATGGTCAGAATCCGTACCTTTGTGATATGAGGTGAACCGTGACTTTCCATACTAGTTCAGCAGCCATCAAATTAAAACACCATTGCGCACATGCTGCTATGATCTCACCCACGGTGAATGAAGAACTGTCTTTTCATTCTTGATAGAAATATAACTGGAGTTGTGAAGTGATTCGAAACCCAGTAAAGTCACAGACGACAGAATTTGTGGCCGAATCTGGAGAAGTCGCGGTTGTTTTATAGATAAATCTGCAGGAGTCGCAGTTGTTTTATAGATAAATATGTAGGAGTCACGACTGCAGAAATAAGGGAAATCATAAAATCTTAGAAAAATTGCTGCTACGGAAACAGGGAAATCAGCGGAATTTGGTGGAGTCGCAGCTGCAGAGACTAGGGAAATCTGCAGAATTTGGTGGAGTCGTAGCCGTGGGAATAGGAAAATCTGTGGAATTTGGTGGAGTCATAACTGCGAGAAATAGAAATATGGGAAAAAATTTTAAGAAGTCACCGCTGTGAAAACGGGAATATGGGAAAATTGAACGGAGTCACAGCCACAAAACGGGAAAATGGGAAAATTTTAACGGAGTCGCATCTGTGAAACACAGGAAAATTGGAAAATTTTTAACAGAGTCGCAGTTGTGACTGAACTGTTCATCATTCATTTCTTTTCAAGGAGCTCTTTCGAAATAGGAAAATAAACTGGGGCACTCACGGTCATCAGGCCCAGCCATGAGCGTTGCTCTTTAAGTAAGTTCCTGCACAGATTCTTCAAAGAAAACCAATCAAGCGTAAAGGAAAAATAAAAATAAAACAAAGCATCAACTTATTTATGTACAAGTTCCTATGTGGAAATCGCAGTGTCCTTTTAAAGATTGACAGGGGCAGAGAAAAACTCTTGCCCTTGCGTTAATTGGTATCTTGGATCAGCTGCGACATGCGAGACAAATGTGTCCCTTGAGATTGACTTGTGATACAGTTGCAGCCTGTGACCATTGGAAAATAATGGTGTACAATCTTCATCAATAGTGACCAGGAGGACTGTGTCATTTTCAAATACCCTATCTATCTAGTAAGGACCCAACCATCTTGTTCGAATCTTACCCTTGAAGTCCCTCTTGAACCTAGAATCATATAACAATGCCTAGTCTCCTTCGTAGAAGACTTTCTTCTTTATGAACTGATCATGCCACTTAGATCGCTGCTGTTGAATTAATTTTGTTTGATGTACAGCAGCTCTGCGTTTTTCGTCAAGTTCATTTAACTGGTTCAATCTGTTCCTATGAGCTTCTGTTAAATCTAAGTTTTCCTCCATAGCTATCTTTAAGGTTCTGATTTCAAATTCAATAGGAAAGAAAACATTCTTACCGTACACCAAGCCATAAGGGGAGAATCCCATAGTATTGTGCCAAGTAGTGCGATATGCCCAGAGTGCCTCTAGAAGTCTATCAGCCCAGTCTCTATGATGGCTTCTGACTGTTTTTGTGAGAACAGATTCAATCACTTTGTTGGTACTTTCCACTTGGTAATTGGCCTGTGGATGATAAGGTGAAGTTATTCTGTGTTGAATCTGGTACTTTTGTAACAGAGCTTCCATTTTGTGGGACACAAACTATGGTCCTCCATCTATGACTACCTCCTTGGGTACCCCAAAACGAGTGAATATTTCTGCATATAGGAAATCTATTATAGCCTGGTCATTGGCCTTAACCAAGGCCACAACCTCCTCCCATTTTGTCATATAATCGGTGCAAACTAAGATGTAAACTTTTTGCTTCGAGGGAGGGTTGATAGGCCCAACAAAATCTATGGCCCATTTGTTGAAGGGTTCAACCACCAGCTGTGGTTGAATGGGCATATCGTCCAATATGTTAAGTTGGACCATCCTTTGACAGCTATCACAAGCCTGTACATAATTCTTCGCATCCCTAAAAATTGTTGGCCAATAATAGCCCATTCATAATGCCTTATGCCAATGTTCGTTTGTCAACAAAGTATCCCCCACAGGGTGTTGTCGTGAAAAGCCTTCAAGATACTGAAAACTTCATCCTCTCTTACACATCTCCTGATTTAAAGATTAGGACCTCTGTAGAAAAGATGACCATCTATATAGCAGTACCTGGCACTTTGTTGGATGATCTTTCTTTTCTCTCTCTTTGACAAATGTGATAGAAGCTTGGCTGCAGCCAAATAGTTAGCAACATCTGTGTACCAAGGGGAATGAGATGATATTGCAAACAAATGCTCGTCTGGAAAAGAATATTCAACTGGCATGTTGTCATCACTACTAGTAAAACAAGATAAAAAGTCAGCAACAACACTTTCCTTCACAGGCCTGTCAATAATTGTAATGTCAAACACCTGTAATAGTAACAACCATCTAGTTATCCTAGCATTTGTAACAGGTTTGTTCATTAAATACTTGATGATTGAATGGTTAGTGTGCACAAAAGTGGTTTATCCAATGATGTAGTGTTTGAATTTATTGATGGAATAGACAATGGCTAAAAATTCCTTTTCTGTAACAGTGTAATTGAGTTCAGCACGGGCCAAGTTTTTACTGATATACTAAATAGCATATGGGACTTGACCATCCTGCTATCCCAACACTGCTCCAATGGAAGTGTTAGAGGCATCAGATGAAATGTGAAAAGGCAGATCCCAATTGGCCCCCCTTAAGATAGAAGCTGTAGACATCCTCTTCTTAAGTTCAATGAACGTTGTTTGGCATGCATCATTCCAATTGAATTGTACATCCTTCATCAACAGAGTAAATAAAGGAGAAGCTAGTTTGGAAAAAAATTCTATGAATCTTCTATAATAACCAGCATGCCCTAAGAAACTGCATACCTCTTTTTGTGTTCCAGGAGTAGGTATATTTTCAATTACCCCGATTTTGGACGGATCTACCTGGATACCATCAATAGAGATAAAGTTTCTCAGAACCACACCCTCGCTCATCATCATATGGAACTTTTCAGTGCTCAAAGATAGTTGGGTTTTCTCACAGCATGTTAAAACCTTTTCTATGTTTTTAGTGCCTCCTCAAAGTCACTGTCATACAGGATAAAGTCATCCATGAAAATCTCCATACTGTCATTAACCATCTCCGAAAAGATGCCAATAATAGCTCTCTGAAAGGTGGTAGGTGCATTCCACAAACCGAAGGGAAGTACCATGTATGCAAAGGTACCCCAGGGATAGGTGAAAGCGGTCTTATCTTGGTCTTCGGGAGCAATCTGGATTTGGTTGTACCCACTAAACCCATCCAAGAAGGAAAAAAATTTCTTCCCAGACAATGTATCAATTACCTGATCGATGAAGGGTAAGGGGAAACAATCTTTCTATGTTGCTTTGTTTAACTCCCTATAATCCACAAATACTCTCCATTTCTCGTTATTCTTTGGTACTATCATGAATGGAGAAACCCACTCGCTGTCTAAGATCGGGTATATAAACCCTGCTTCCAAAATATTTTGATTTTCCTCTTTCACTATGTCCCTAAGGTTGGGGTTCATCCTTCGTTGTGATTGGCACACAGGTCGGGAGTCACTTTTAATGTAAATGTGGTGGGTGCATAGATTAGAAGGGATACCCTTCATATCTGTGTACTCCCAAGCAAATTCTCCCTTGTGTTGTTTTAGGAGTGTGACCAGGCATTCTAGTTCATCGGGAGCAAGGTCCGAAATGATATTCAGTGTTTTCCCTGGCTCTATCTCAACTGGAATACTTTTTGAATTCTTGAGTACTGGAATTATGTTGTTGTCAGTGACTAAAGTCTCCTCTATGATCTTTTCTTGTTTTTCTTCATCTAGAGTACTAATCAGGATTTGGTAAACATGTTTATTGACAGATGTAGGCTCACTGATGAAACTATTGATAGCATTGTCCTATGTTTCATCTTTGAAGGTTAAGGCTTTCCCTATTGTTAACAGGGGTGAACGTCATCTTCCTCCTCTAGCTCCATCCATAGTGGAGTTTCAGCTTCTGAGCTAGATCGAGCTGGAGGGTATAAGGTAAGACTTTTTGTCTCAATCCCATCTGAAATGGTCATAGACCCTCACGAACAGCTGATGTAAGAATCTGTTGTGGCTAACCAAGGTCTTCCCAAGATCAGCGGGTGCCCCCCTAGCTGTGACCTCAGCTGTAACACCAAGAAGTATATGGGGTACTCCCACAAATCTACTAAGACAACAAGGTCATCCAAGATTCCCTTAGGTTTGATGGTGGAACTGTCAGTGAGTTCTAAAATGGTAGGGGTTGGCCAAAGGTTGGTGAGCCCAAGTTTTCTTACAGTTTCTATGGTCATAACGTTAATGGTTGCACCTAAATTTACCAAAACGTTCAGTATCTGAGTGTCCTCAATCTTTATTGTGACACTAGGGTTCCCAGGATCATCGTATTTGGCTAAGAGGGTCTTTCCCATTATCAATTCAGAAACTTTCTCTAAAACATGGACAGTGGGAGGATCCTTGGGTTTTCTTACACAAAGATCCTGGATTGTCTTGACGTAGATAGGCACATCATGGAGGGCTTGCAACAGTGGAATTTTGACATATAAGTTTTTTAAATCTCCTAAGAGGGTAAACTAAGGCTTTTCCACTGTTTTCTGTAGTGTCAGTCGTTCAGGGTATGCGGTTCTCTAACATCCAGAATCACCAATTAGGAATGGCTACAGTAATAGTAGTTCTTCACATGTTGGAGGAATTGAAATAGAGTTTGGTATGGATGAGTTATTATGACATACAAGTGCCATAGACAAATTGATGTTACATGCATTTCAGGAAAGTGAGCTAGAGGATGATGCTCATATCACTAATACCTTCTTCCAAAGCCTTAAATCGACTTCCACCAACCCTCTCTTTGGAATTAGTTGGTCAAATTCTACCCAACTGGGGACAACAATGTTACTATACAACTTGAAAGCAATGTATGGATGTTAGACACGTGTTTCTCGACACTTTTGAGGTAACTGACCATCAAATCCCTTATATTTTTAGGAATCTTGTCACGCAATCAACATTAGAAATGGTCAATTTTATGAACATTAAATGACATTGCACATTTATATTTCCCACTAACTGCAAGTTATTCAAAGATAAGGTACTTACGAGTGACAATGTCTTTCCTGGAAACTACGAAGAGGCAAAGCAAATGTTGAAAATGTTGGGTGTTGAGTACATATCATATAATGTGTGTCTGAATGATGGTATTCTATATAGAGGTGAATATGCAGAAAAAGATATATGTCCAAAATGTGGGCATGATAGGTACCATAAATCAAGAAACAAGGCTAAAGCACACGGTATTCGTCATAAGATATTGAGGCACATGCCTATAATCCCAAGGATTCAAAGGCTCTTTTGTTGCAAAGAATTAGCTATGTTGCAGAGATGGCATGCCTCGCACTGAAATGAGGCAGGATTTATGCAAATCCCAACATATTCAATAGTCATGAAGCATACAGAGGATACATGGCCCAATAAATTCAAGTATGAAGTATGGAGCCTTCGATTGAGCATAGCCATGGATGGCATCAATGCATATTCCCTCCAAAACACCAACTATTCTATTTGTCCTATATTAATGATCAATAACAATATCCCCCCATGGTTGTTCATGAAGAATGAACATCTCATGTTGGCTCTCATGTTGGCTCTTATAGTCCCTGGTAGAAGACAAGTGAATAATATGGATGTTTACCTACAACCATTGATCGATGAATTGAAGGAATTATGGGAAGGGATACAAGCATACGATGTATCAAGGCCCATCCCAACAGAGAGGAGGTTTACGTTGTATGGCATATGTGCATACACCACACATTATTATACGGGATTAGGAGTTTGATCTAGTAAATATGGTGTTTGATTTGTTTATATTTGTAGCAATATTTTTTGGCATTTTAAATTCGGTGCAACTATACTGATCTTCAATACTAGCGTGCTATGTATATCGCAACACGACAAGTCTTGTAGCAAAATGGTATCATGGGTGTAAATGTTGTGGACCTTGTATGAAGACTAGGTGGTCCATCTACCTATGAAATCCATTGTATGACAGCTCAAGGGCATTCATCCCAGAATACCACCCTTATAGAAGAGAAGCGTCTGCTTTCAATGGTAAACCTGAGAGAACCCAACGACCTGAAATAATGACACCGACTCACTAGCTTAGGGAATATGATAGAGTGAAGGAGAAGGAAATAATAGAAATGTTCAATTCAAATGGGGAACCTATGATTGATGATCTTGAATTCTTCAACACCTATGATAGGGAAATTCCCATCAAGATGAAAAGGAAATCATTATTTTATGAGCTCCTATATTAGAAGTGTCTTAAGATTGTCCACTTACAAGATCCCATGCATATATTTAAAATGGTTCATATTCTTCGGAGGCACATATCATCGATACAAAGTGATACATTGGCTGTCAAGAGAGATCTTATTTCTTCAAATACTAAAAACAAGAATTGGCTAAGACAAGAAAATAAAGGAGAGATTGACCCCTCTTAGTCATTTAAGGAAGGTGATGTCCAATGGGTTTTGAAGAAAGATGAACTTTATTTGGAAAACAAAGTTGTATTGGATGTGAAAGTGCATTGTTTATATGGATCTACTCTACGGTGTTGCTTCAGTGTAGATGAACATTTGTCAAGTTTGAAATCACATGACCATATCAACCTTCTAATGGTATGTATAATTTGTAACACCCCGGTTTTGACCCCATGGTATTAAATTGCATATGATGTAAATATTGTATTAAATCATGGTGTGGAGCTCAAGGCAAAGGCCCCACCATGGATTTAGTGTCTTATGTATCGGCGATTAAAATCGATGCCGATGGTTTATGTGCTAGCTAGGCACAATTTGTTTGAGACACCATGTAAAATGATGCATTAATAAAATACCACGACTAGCTACGCGTCGCAACGTTAAAGAGATGGGGGCATGGTTTCACAAGGAATAGGGAGGGGGAATTATTCAAACCTTTGATCCTATGGGAAAAAGGCCAAATGTCAAAGGGAAAAACCCATCAAGTTGTCAACCACTTCTTTTTTTCTTTCATGCCATGTCATCTAAACCTGGTGAAGGAAGTTATTGCCTTGGGATGGGAAAGGTATGGGGGTCAAATTTGAATTTGGGGAGTTACCCATTTTTTTTGGAAAACGTTTTTTTTTTTGCTTCTTGGGAAAGTAAATGTTGGGAAATTCCTTCCGAAGCCATTATTCACCCATTTGTTTTCTTCCTCACGCAGTTGGAGATAGCTGGGGCATTCTCCCTCACGTTTTTGTATTTTTCCTTCATTTTCCCCATTGATGGGGAACTTGATTTGGGCAATGCTCAGTGGGTGGGATCCTCCCTAGGCATTTTGGATGTGGATTCCCTCATTGTCGTTGCTAGGAATTCTTGTTTTTGTTTTGTTCAATGAATGTGCAGCAGTGATTCACGTTTTGGGGGTTTCAAGAGCTTGTTTTTTATCTTCCTCAGGCAACTCAGCTTGCTGGGCATTTTCCCCATGATTTCCTGATGTTTTCCTCACTGTTCCATGGCCATAAATTCGTTTTTTTGTTTCTCAATGGTGAGGGAACCAAGATATCCTATTTTGGGTGTGAATGATGGTCGTTTTTGCTCCAACAATGCTTAGAGACATTTTCTGAGTTCAGATTTCGATTAGGGGGTTTGTGGTGATTGGATATGCAAAAAAAACATTTCCTAAAAGCGTATTTGATGTTCCATGGTGTTGTTCCCCTCATCCATTTTGTTTTGGCTTCAAATAAACGTTTTTCTCATATCCATCAATTGTGTGTGGTTGTGTTTTAATTAATTGGTTAACTGTGTGTTTGATGCAAAATGTTTTCTTGGCTGAGTAAGTCCAAGAGACCCATTTGTTAGAGGGTATGACAGTGTTTTGGGTGTGATTGTTGGCTTGGCTGAATAAGTCCAAGGAACCCTTATGTTATTGGCTTGTTCCCCTAGTATCCTAATAAACCCAAATGTATTTTTGGCTTGGCTGGGTTTGATATGTATTCAGCTATGTGTATGAGCCTGTTGTTCCTTAGTTCCTTGTGGAATCATGCCCAACTCGAGGGTGGCAGTGGTGCTGAGAGATTGATGAGCACACTTGCCTATGGTTGGGTTGAACATTGTAGTGACGTAGCTAGTTATGGGACAACGCAATTACAAGATAAGTATGTACTTTTATTCTTGTGCTTAATCTCTGCAACTATTTGTTTTATGAATTAAAATGAGCATGTCGAATGTTTGAATGTTTGAGCAAATGAGTTTTGCATCTGCTGTAGAATACACTATGCATCCGTGTATAATCATGTTTAATGCATGTTAATGATTTATGCATCTGTTATGTTTTAACCCAATGCATGTTTATGTTTTTATGTTCAGGGGTCTATTTTTCCCGTTTGACCGCAACAGTTTTTTGGTCGTGTCCTCTCCATCGTCGAGATGAGGGCTGGGGACATGACATAACGTCAAAAAAATATTTTTATTTTATTATTTATATATTCTACCACCAAGTTAAAATTCAATTAATTTCTTGTGTTCAGTTTGTAGTGTCATTATCCATTGCTCATGCATGCGTGTGTGAACCATGATTTTCTCAAGGACTAGCGGTGTGCCATCTCTAAACTATCTGCATTTTTATGGTGGATCACATCAAATGAAATTGACATCGCTAGCAATCCATGGTGCCGTCAAGAGATAACTGAGATTGTTTGTATATTCAAGAAGGAAATGCCGACTAGTTTAATGAACTTGTAGGTTCATCTTCTAATTCACCTAGTTGATGAAGGTGAATTAGTTGGGGTGGTCTCATGTTTTTGGATGTTATTCTTATAGAGGTACATGAAAAAATTGAATGTATTTATTTGATAAAGGGAAAACCTCAAGGATTCTATGGAAGAGGGGTACATAGTATATGACTCGCTCTATTATTCCAGTGAGTACATCAAGTAAATCAACCACACACCAAGCACTATGTTTTGGGATGATGAACATGATGAGGACAAATGGGACAAGGAGCTACTCCAAATGAACATAAAAAAAAGCGCATCATGAAGAGTAATTCAGTTATCTTTTCTCACTTAAATTCACAATGAACTTCATAATCTATATTTGATCTCATATGTATTATATGTCAATTTGATTTCATGAATACAACAATGAATTCAGAAATTGATGCCATCAATAAATTCATTATTTCAAACACGGAGGAAACACAATCATGGCTTGCATTGTATGAAGAGAAGAGGAGAAGATGAGTCATTGATATGAAAGAATTCAAAAAGTTGAACTATAGAAGCATGCCTTATCCAGATAATTTAAAAGAAAATATGCTAATGATTGTTCCCAACAATTGGATTGTTGACCAAGTCAGAGAGAAATATGGTGCATCTTATTGTTACTAGCATACTGAGGAGGATGCGCTAAACATAGGGATCGAGTGCAACAACTTAGCAATAATATAGTTATGTTATACATTTGTAACTTTCTATAGCACCTTTGAATTATATCATCTATATTTTATATATTACTGGTCGAGTTTTATACATATGATACTGTCACTTTTTCACATTTTTACAGGTGCATTTGTTCCCATCTATGTGGACATATGGGCATCATTTTCACACCAAGGATGTCGATTTTGGACATCTTACACAAGATTGTGGAGTGGAAGTCGAGTTCGACCAATCTAGTCGTCGTAGCCACCGCTATGAAAACCTAAAATGGGGAAAGTTGGGTTATGTTGAAAAGATACAAGAGATTATTCACGTTGACTTCTCATCTTTCCTATTTGTTATTTTTAGGTGCAAGTGGTGGGACACATTCAACAAGAATAAAGTAAAGGAATATCGTGGCAATGGGTTGATATATGTCAACTCTAGAAGGATGTGAGATAAAATTAAGGAGCCTTACGTTTTCCCAAAACACTAAAACTAAATGTTTTTGTTACTTGGATGTGTTGGCTAGGGATCGGTGGTTCATATTAAGACATGAACCTAGATCTAAACACATCTTTTAGAACATCAATGCTATCATACCAAGCAAGGAATATAGTGATGGTAATAGAGAGAGATATATACATGTTTTATTTCATGATTTACAATTTTGATATATCATTTTATTAATGTTATCTTTAATTCTTTAATTATATTGTTACTTTTTCATATTATGATGGTGGAAATGGAAAGTTGATTACATGATGTTTTAAACAATTTGAGTTGGTAACACTCAATCTAATGTGAAATGTGTGTGCCTATAAAAATACTTGTGACTATATGGAATGATTGTATATGATTGTCCATTGTTAGAGATGCTCTTTCTTTATTTACATTTAATTCATTCTAGTGTGGTTTTTATTATTTAATTTGTTGTATTATAATTACAATTGGATCAAAATCAACTAATTAGAGTGCAAATTATCATTGATGTTGTTGTAATTTCAAGTACTCTCATTTGAATAACAAGGTGGATTTCATGAATATATTATACTTAGACACTTATACTTTGCATTAATGTGGTATTTGAAGCATAAGAGTTCCTTTTATTATTGTTCAACTAATATTTTTTATTGGAAGTTCCTCATGGAATTTAGCTCCAGATTGTTTATTTTTAACATTGTTTCTCTTTCCTTCGGTTTAATTAATTCACTTTCTATTCACCATAGATTTTTGTCAGTTCATTCATTATTTACTATGTCTTAAATGAAAGCAATAAAGCAATGACAACACCCATTAGAAAGAATGATTTGATGGTACATTCACCAAATATATATTGTTATTTATGACACTAGCATTGAATAGAAAGAACTTACTTGTGAACCTTATCATATATGAAATTGAAATTGTTAAGACTTAAAATCCTTGAAAACGATACTTTAAACTATCACACTAATATGTTGATCTATCATACTATCAATATTAAATCTTGTTAATTAAATTGTGTTAATAAATAGGAAAATATAGAGGCAATTTGAATTCGTATATTATAAATATTTGTCCCCCAAATATGAAGTTAATTACACGTTGTAAAAAAAGTGGAAATACCCTTAAAAAACATCGTATAAGTATTAAATCATACTTAAATTAGGAATTTGTGTCTGCACGTACAATCCATTTATTGTTAAATCGAGATGAAGAAATGTGTCAATTTACGAATGAATCTCACAAGATCTAATGTATAATAGTTGCATCATTTCAATTTCATATATTATTCATATGATTAACTATGATTTTCATTTAATGACATGTAACATTAAGATGCATTAAATGCAAATTTTAAGTTCACGATAAATTAGTATTAACAAATATTTTTTATAGGGGAATGAAATGCATTGTATTATTAAAATAAATTTTAAAATTAATTAATTTAACTAATTAATATATAATTACATGTAAAATATTTTTGACCTATTATATTTTATAATATAAGTTCATAGAATTGTTTACATTTATTGTAACAATATGATAGTAAGGAAGAAGATATTATTGATGTTTTTTAATAAACAACTCTCACAATTTTTCTAAATAAATATGCATGATGTTTTTTCTAAAAATGTTGTCTGTGTGTGTGTGTGATCAATAACATAAAACTAATTATACATGCCAAATATATATCTCCAGTCCAATAACTACTATAACATATCTGGTCCATCTCCAGAATCATAGGAATTATTATCTCTCCCACCAGAGACAAAGAAATTAGCACCTCCACCAATAGAGCCAGAGGCATCAACACCTCCACCAACAAATCCAGAGGCTTCAACACCTTCACCATTAGAGTCATAGGAATCAATACCTCTGCCATAAAAAAAAATGAAGAGAAGCATAGATAGGTCCATCCAATTGAATCATACCCCCTTTGAGCATTGTATCTACAATAGAGGTGATTAGAGAAGGAAATGGTAGATAGTCAAGTTGATGAGGAGGATAGGTTGGTCAGTCGAGTAAGAGTAGTCGAGGAGATGGTTGTGGTGGTCCAAATGGGGGTATATGATGAGATGAAGGAGCTGATGGAGGAGGAGGTGGAGGAAGAGGAGGTGAATGAGATTCCAAGGCTTATTAAGGAGGAGGAGGAAGTGGATGAGATGTCAAATTTGATGGAGGAGAAGGTGGATGAGATGTCAAGGCTGAATCATCTCGACAATCAAAATGAGTTGATGGAGGAGGAGTAGGAATATCTCCACCCTCATCGGATGAGGAATGGTCATCCCTCCTAGCAGCTAAACAAACGGATGCACCGACAATATGTTACATCAAGTTCCTCATATCACAAGGAACCATCCTCCATAACTCTATGAGGTCAGGATATTACACGATTTCATGCACCCATATAAGCTAAACTCCCCATTGTGCCAACAATGTCGATAAGATGTCCACCACCTCCTATCGATACCTATCACCAGGCATGCGTCAATATCGTTAAATGTTTTGTCTTTTCAATTTTTTAAAATTGTGTACCCACAAAACCGATGTGTTGTGGACATGTCATCACATCGTTAACGATGCATAATTGTTCTTAGAGTGCATCGTATCCACCCTTGATGACGTTGAAAATTAGTATGTGGTAGCGGCACTGGCTACACATTGGTGCATTGTGACATCATTCAATAAAGGTTAATCGACCACACAACTTAACATAATGATTTTTTTTAATAGCATTTGGTTCTGTGATGCGCTTGGCACATGTTAGCACATTGTATTTATACTGTGTTTGGGATTAGCATACAAATTGGTTATGTTGATATTTGTTTTTGAAACCTAGTTTATCGGTGCATTATGAAATTACATCGCACTATTTTCGTGGTGTGTGTCCTTCTGAAATGCACCGCATATAGTGCAACCTGTAAATTTGCAGGGTGCACCATGTGCAGTGCGAGAAAAAAGGTTAATTTCCAATTTTAATCCGCTAAAAAATCAAATTATGAAATAACAAAGAATTTACCCAGACATACGCATTAGGGAGGCATGGTTGTGATGTATGTCAAATTTGAAATTTTGCACATCGTTTGGAAAAATCCAAAATCTAATCATCAACCAAAGAAAGCATGGAGTGTCACCATGTGGAGCATGAATGTTATGGTATCTGAGTAGGGGATGTACAACATTGGTGTTGTAGGGATCAAAAGCACTATAGATGTGATGAAAATCAATTTTTCATGCAGTAATTTTTTTTATTAAACCTTGTTCTGGTGTGCTTGACACTATAATGCATCGGTGCAGATAATTATATATAACACACCGGTGTGGTCAATTATATATAATGTACCGCTAATAAAAGTTTAAAATAAAAAATAATATAGTTTGTGGTTTTAAATTCATATTTGTTTAACCCTAAATCAATGTGGTGTGGGTTATACCACCCTTGTGGTGGAAATTAAAACTAAAAATATATAGTAATCATGTGCTTTTGATTATTCATTTACCCCATTTTAGTGCTTTAAGCTACATGGTACACTGGTGTGCTTTACTCATTCAAATGCACCACTTGTAAAATTTTATTAAACCCTCTTACAGTATGCCAGAAACTATAATGCACCAATTATTCGACTATATAGAACGCACTGCTAATAAAAAATTAAAATAAAAAATAATATAGTCTATGATTTTAAATTTGGGATTTTTTAACCCTAATGCAATGTAGATTAGGATATACCACCTCAGTGCAGTAGTTTAGAAGAACCACATCAACGTTGGAATAAATAAATAAAAGCTTTCCAAGTAATTGTAAATAAGGATGGGGTCTCCTTATGGGATATGTCAAGAATTATCACTCTATCTTTGTTCAAGAAACTTATAACTTGGTTGTTGGTTTCATGCATAAATATCAAGGGGTTGCTAGAATTACTCATTTATATGTTCCCCCCCTTAAAGATGCATGTGAATAGGAGTTTATTTTTCCATAAAAGATTATTGTATGATGTTGCCCTAGCTTAAAGGTTTTGTGATTTAATGAAGTATTGGATCTTTCCTCGCATAGTATTGGTTATATATTGATTTTTATTAATCTTCAATATTAACGATGATAACACATACTCCCAATGCAAGGAAATTATTCCTTGTGAAAATTCTTAAGGAAAGCATTGATTCATCATCAATCATTGATCACTCTTCAATCAAGATTCATCTCCAATGCTATGGCCATTTCACTTTTCTTGTTTATGAAGGAACTTATATGAAACCATAGTTGTTTATGCCTGCAAATGGAAAGAGAACCACATGGATGTATGCTTGGTAAGAGCCTACGGATGTTGGGGACTTACTAAAATGTCCATTAAATATACAACCAAGATAGTGTTGCTTATTGACTACTGTGGACCAAGTGATTCTTCTCTATGTAAATACTAGAACAAAAGCAGTGATTTGGACTCTTTTGTCTGCGATGAGGAGCACCAGAAGGGAAGAAAATCCCTTAGATCTCGTTGAGTAGAGAAACGGAAGATATCCTTATGTTGTGTAGGATAATGTAAGTAAGTGTAATGGTTGATTGATGGTTGCAAGAGGGCATGGAGTGCTCCATAGTGAGAAGTTTGGTTTCATCATGAGAGCAATGGGTTGGGCTAAGTTATATTAGAGCTTTATAGGAGCTTAATTCGCACTAGCAGTATCATTTTTTATCTTTTCTATGGCATCCTTAGTTGATTCCTATGATTGGGTAATAAATGACTCCCCAATAACCAATTTGGTGGCCTTTCTTTAATTAAATATACGTATTGATCAAAACTAGCTCTATGCATAAGGATTTATGTGTACATTATGTTTTGTGATCCCTTGAATTCAATGGGTGGTAATTAATTAATTCATTATATGCAAAGGTAATTTCATTGCTATTTGATATTGCATATAAATTTTGGATTATAACATTGTTAGACGTAGAAGTCAGCCTCAGAGTTGGTTACATAAGATTATTTTTTGTTATGGATTACTTAATGTCCAAGTGAGGCATCCAACATTATGAAAAATTGTACAAGTATGGGTCTTTTCTTTGGGTTAGGCAAGTTTATGTTTATCACTCCATATCAAAATTATTATTTTTGTAATTGATCAATTATAGTAGTTCATAACACAAATCACATCTTGATTAATCAAAATACAAAAGTAGGAACACATCCCTCATCAAAAGTCGTGTTTGAAGATCGCTCTTCTCTAATTTTTCCCTCTCCCTTATGTTTATCCTAACTTCAATTCAACCAACCCCCAAATTGTTCTTTGCTGAAGTATCTATCATCACCAATTGCTCCTTTACCCATTAAAGGCAACATAACTAATTCCCTTTCCTAATCTTAGGAGTTTGATTCATATCTTTGCTTTCCCATTATAGAATTTGATGCATATCTTTGATTTCCCATTATAAAAGGCCTTTAATTCTTTGGAATCAATGGGAGGTGCCTTGCTTGTTTAGGTATCATTATAATAATGGATCTTTAATTTTTCTCAAGCATTAGATCATTAGACCTGTCATAGTTGTTAAACGAGCAAGTTCACAAGTCTTTGAAGTATTTTTTCTTTACCTAATGATTGTTTTAACTTCAACTCTTTCTAGTAGTAGAACATCCTAACAACTACTAAGATTATGAGGGATAAGAGAGAAATACTAA
Source organism: Pseudotsuga menziesii (assembly GCA_001517045.1). Classification (NCBI taxonomy): domain Eukaryota; kingdom Viridiplantae; phylum Streptophyta; class Pinopsida; order Pinales; family Pinaceae; genus Pseudotsuga; species Pseudotsuga menziesii. Next base: position 266,626 of record LPNX010932409.1, read on the forward strand.
TGTAATTTTATTTTATTTTTTTATTTTATTTATTAGTATTTAGATCTTTTGAGAAAAACTTGAATCCCTTTTCACAAGGATACAAACATTAATATTTTTATTAGTTTCACAAAGTCATTCACACAATGGTATAAAAATGAAGAGTGTTCTCTAATCACAAGGATACAAACACTAATATTTTTATTAGTTTCACAAAGTCACTCACACAATGAAGGATAAAAACATGAAGATTGTTCTCTAACAATATAATATATGGACTTAGTTCACCACATCAAGGAAGGGTGTACTACTTTTTCAAATAAAACTTGTAAGTGAAAATATTTACACTTGAAATAACCAACTCTTGTGAGCAAAAATGTGGAAGATAGGAGAACAATGCATGTGGAAGTTTCCAAAAACTAAGTATTAAAATTTTACAATAAAATTAATTTAATTAAATACATAAGATAAACAAATAAATATAAATAAAATTATTATTTTCATATCTCATACTTTGCATTTGATTATTAAATATTATTAATAGTGTTTTCATACTTTACATTTGATTATTAAATATTATTAATAGTGTTTTCATACTTTGCATTTGATTATTAAATATTATTAATAGTGTTTTCATACTTTGTATTTGATTATTAAATATCATTAATAATGTTTTAAATAAATAATTGAAATTTTAAATTATATCAAGATAAATATGTATTTTTCTTCTTTTTTCTTTTTCTATTTTTTAATTATGGACATATATTTCTTGTCATTTTGCCTTAATAAAACAATAATATCTACCAATCTAATTTTAAAAAGTCTAAATAGAAATGTTATTCTTATATAAAACAAAATATTAAAAAATAATTGAATGGCATATGAATGAAGGAAGATGTCAATATTAAAAACTAATTGAATTACATATGAATTGAGGAAGATTTCAATACCAAATTTGGCATTTACCATAGGAGTTTAAAGGAATAAAGAATGGTCCATTTTTCATTGGAATAAGTTGAATATATTAAATTTACATTTTGTGTTTTAAATTAAAGTTAGAGATTTAATAATTATGAAGTTATTAAACAAAAATAAAATTGTATAATTTATAACCCAAAAAAAAGTAGAAGTGTAATTTTTTACTTCGGATTGTGTAAGTTTAAAGTTTGTGAGTGTATACAAAAATTAAACTCTTATTGTAATTCATTGATTATTACTGGTAATTTTGTTTAATTTATCATTGAAATATTTATTAATCAGCATCAATTGTTTTATTTTATTCATGGAAGACAACATAACTAAATCCCTTTCTTAATAATAGAAATATGATTCACATATTTGCATTCTCATTCCAAAAGGATTTTATTTCTTTGTAATCAATGGGAGGTGACACATGAATTTGGGCTCATTCACATGTGAAAGTCAAATGCTTACTTCCAGACATGATAGATTACACAATCCACTCATTCATTACAAACGAGGCTCAACAAGAATTAACATGTCACTTGTAAGAATTTAATATGGATGGGGAGGGTAACAACCATTCCTCCCAACCACCCAAGTTACAACCAATAAACATAATACACCCATACTCTTTCACAAAATCGATTACACAAGATAATGATATAAATAGCACACTTCTACTTTATTGAATCACTTATACTCTTCTTGTAAAATAAATTTATTTCCATTTTAAAAATGTTAAAAAATAATTATTTTATTTATTTATTTACACTTTTAATGAATATGAAATTAAAATTAATTTACATTATTAATATTACAAAATTATAATTAATAAAAATTTAAACAAAATAATTAATGGAAAAAAATACCATCTTATTTTTAAAAGAAATAAAAAGAATCATTGTTTTGGAAGTTGGGTCTTAGAATCTTAGGAATTATCTCCTAACCTTCAAAAAGAACCCAAACTAAGTAGATATCTAAAAAGCTAGAATTTTATGAGTTTAGAATTTTATCAGTCATGTTATATATATATATATATATATATATATATATATATATAATAAGGATTCTAATTATTAAAATGTACCTTCCACTGGAGTTCACAACTCAATTATAAAAGTAATAAGTTGCTTACGTGGAACCTTAGATGAAAGACTAAGCTATTGCTTCAAAGGTTTATGACCACATGCAAAGGCAAGATGAATAATTAAGGATGTTGAATTTGCCAATAAGTCTTTTTTTTGGTGTGGGGTCTAAGAATATTAGGAATTACCAAAAAAAACACCAAGTGATTGGAGGTCCCATAGCTAGAACTTTACAACTTTACAGGCCATGTGATGTCATGAGTCCAATTATTGAAAAGTAGTTTATATTGGAGAATGTGGAGTTAACAATTCATGATTCTGATTATTGAAAAGTATTTTTCAGCTGACACCATGGAGTTAAGGATTGGAACTTAAAAATGGTTTATAAATATTTGAATGGATGTTGTAAGATGTTAATATAAAAAAAAATTGTGTTAGATGATAAGTTTTATAAATAAAATAATCATTTTTAAATTTATGAGATACATTATATTTAAGTATTTTAATTTTTTTAATTTATGAGATACATTATATTTAAGTATTTTAATTATTGAGTTTATTTTTAGGAATGGAAGTCGTTTTCAAGGATGATTTTTTATTTATTGTAATTTTTTTTAATTGCATTATGATTTTTTATAATAATTTGTAATTTTAAAATTAGATTATCATAGATAGTTTGAGTGGACCTAATATATAAGAATATAGGTTTTTTTTCGAAAATTACAAGTTATAATTAAGGTTATATATATGGGCTAGCTCAAGTGATTGAGTGTTGTAAGTTGTAAGCAGAAGGTCTCAGGGTCAAATCTTTGGGTGGCTATACATTGATACATAAGGGCCTCACTTGAGGTCCCCATCAGGTTAGCTCTGTAATCAGAGCTAGGGGTGAGGCCCCCTGTAATTTCTTTCGGTGGATGTAGCAGCCTCTTTGGGGTTTGTGAACCCCACACACACACATATAAACTGAGCAATCAAATAGTTATACAAAAAGTCTTATATTATATAAACAAAGAAATCTCATACATCAGTTTAATGTCTAACTAGATAAAAACCTCAACATTAAATTATTATTGTTGATGATGATTAATCATTTATATTATACCTCAAAAGGTCCATATTATATAAACAACGAAATCTCATACATCAATTTAATGTCTAGATAAAAACCTCAACATTAAATTATTATTGTTGTTGATGATTAATCATTTATATTATGCTCTCGATTCTTAAATTGTGACTATTTTAAGTTTTGTTTGACATGGTCATAGATTTTTAATTCTTAAGTTTTAGTGTTTATTCTTATATAGCAATTTTTTGTTACATAAAATATTATATATATTTTTAAAAATATAATGAGAAAAATATTACATATTTGAGATGTGCTATTGTCCATTTAGTTTATCTTTTATAAATAAAAGCATATGTAGTTATGTTTATCAAAATAAATATTAACATTAAATTAACAATGTATGAGTTAATCCATAAATATATGTATGTTAGATATAAAATTGGAAAACATTAAATTAACAATGTATGAGTTAATCCATAAATATCTGTAAGGCAAAGGTTACAGTGTATGTTAGATATAAAATTGGCATATGAGACCTCTTTGTCCATAAAACAAGGACCTGCAATTAACATATAAAACTCTTTGGTTTGTGGGATAAGGGACTCCACTTTGCATAATGATTTAATTGTTTGGTTTGTGGGATAAGGGACTCCACCTTTCATAATGATTTAATTGTTTAGCATACATAGGTGTACATATCCAAATTTGGACCTATAACCTTCAAAGAGAAAACAATACATATCTTAATTGTTAAGTCCACTCAAATTGTACTATGTCACCTCAGACAACTTTAAAAACACAACTAAAAGTCTAATCAAATTATTGAACCATCGAGTAGTAATAACATATAGATATTTGTATCCCCATGTGGGGTGTTATGGAGGTGTTATCACCTTGTACCACCATAGGTATGCCATCAAAGCCACCATCTACAAGTAGTTCTTCACACGAGGGAAGGCGCTAAAGTTGGGGAGGGAGACCATACAACATGTTCCTTATAACAAATGCCCATATAAGGAATTGACAAGGAGTTGTGGGAACACGCTAGACCAATGCTTTGCAATGAAAGTTGGAGTACACCCATGTAGGGGATGGTTTACACTGCTCATCATGAAAGGAATGATGTCTTTCAACTAACTTTGTAGTATGATCGATTCTAAAGAGTATAACATGGAAGCTCATGTATCCTCTAGGTTATAAAGTAGCCAAAAGGAAACAAAGTGTGAGGATCAAATAGAGAAAAGGAGGCACATGGATTTGAGGGGGATCATTCTAGTGTATGAGGCTCCTCCAATCCATGAGGAGATATAAGAAGGAGATGAATATGAAGAGGTCCATAAGAAATAGCTAGGATGTAAAGGATGACCACTAACTAGGAGAGGGATTTGACAAAATTGAACTGACCCAGACTCGGCCAATCCAAAATCAAATGAAGTCATAATTAATTTCTAAAGGGTTTAATGAAAGGCATAAAGTAGCTATGATTTGAAAAAATCAAAAGATAACAAGCAAGACAAAAAAGGAGGATCACCAACAGCTCACAAAGTGAGGTGAAACTAGCTAACAATGTGTCAACTCATGATTTTCTTAAAGCCAACTTACCCATTACTCTCTTACTTTGAATTTATACTGGTTAAAAAAAGAGCGTATAACAAGGCACTATGATGAATTGAAAGAAGACAACAACAAATCCCTTTAAGAATCAAAGTGGAGCTCATGCATTTGAATGAGAACTATCATTTCCTCCTTTATGCCATACAAGGTTCTAAGGGAGTCTTTATATAGGATGTAAATGAAGAGGAAGTTGAATAGACATTAGGCACATGCTCCTATTATTCCATCCAACTAGATAATGATAACAATGATTAGATGACCTTGGATTCTAGTTCCATCTTCTACATGCTCCTTTGTTTATCTATATTTCTTAGTAATATGTTTAGAAAGCATCTGCACAGTTACTTTTAATTTTTTTTATTTAAGTATAGAACTAAATTTAAATGTGATTTTACTCCTTGGAATTCAATGCTCAAAACCAAAAGTATTTTATTAAGAAATAATGAACTTCCTCATTTTGTTGTTACAAACTATATGCATACCATGAATTGTATTTTTCAAATCAAAACTTCTAAGTCAAACTTTTCATTTGAAACTTGTGAACTTATATTTACTTATAATTTTTCATTTATATTATAAAGACTTTATATTTAAAAAATAAATAAACAAAAAGATTTTAACTTAAATATATAATTTAAAAACTTCTAGATCAAACTTTTCATTTGATACTTGTGGCCTTATATTTACTTATATATTTTCACTTATGATATAAAAACTTTCTATTTAAAAAATAAATAAACAAAAAGAATTTAACTTAAATATATAATTTAAAAGGTCTGAATTGTCATGAAAACAACTCATTAACGAGCACTCTCCTCCATTGCTTTAAGGGATAAGAGTCCATGTCACCCTAAATACATGGTTACATACTTTTACTTTTCATGTGTTGTCCAATGCTTTAAGGGATATGATTTCATGTCTCCCTAAATAAAAAGTTTCTTATAGTTTACTTTTACTTATGAATGATTTCATGTCTCCCTAAATACATGGTTTCTTATAGTTTAAATACATGGTTTCACATACATTTATGAATGGTGTCTAATGTAAATTTATTTATATTAATTATAATACATAACTTTACAATAGCATTAAATAAAATACATAATTAAGATAATAAACTCTAAAAATCATGTATCTAACCCATTAAAAACAGATTTTTAATAAAATATCATTTAAAAATCATATATCTAACTCATAAAACCAATTTTTAATAAAATACCATTTAAAAAAATTTATCTTCAAGATGAAGATAATTTTTAATAAAATATCATTTAAAAATTTGTATCTTCAAGGTGAAGATAAGGGTAAGGTGAATGTGGGGACACAATATGCATAATGACCATTTTTTAATTTTTTTCTTTAACAGAAGATAAAAGAGAAAGAATAAGTCTCTAAGTGGACAAAAGATGTTTGTTTGTTTATTTTTTTTATCAAAACTATAATTATATGAAAAATGAAATATTTTACTATACAATAAAAATTTATGAATTTTTTTTTAACTTTGAATTTTATTAACATTATTGAACCCCGACTTTTAGTAATAATATATACATATATAGAGGTTTCTTAAACCCTATGGACACCACATAATTTTCATTTGTGTTTATCTTATCAATTAATAATATTATGGTGCCTTTTAACTTACACACTTTATTTTGAAGATGACTTTTAAAAAAATTAAATAAATCCCAAATTGTACGCTTATCCTAGTTATAATATATTTAAAAATATAAATTTGACCATAGATATATGCAAATTGTTAATTGAAGTTATAGGGGTTGGTAATGAATTATACATTTGAAAAATATTTATGCTCTATAATAATATTGTAAAGCTAATCTTCATAACTCCTATGAATTAAAAAAAAATGTTTACATTTTTAAAAATAATTATTTTATGAAATAGATTTTTATTATTTTATTAATTCAAAAATAATTATAAATTATTATTATAATAATATAAATATTTTTTTTAGTTCATTTGGTGAAGGTGTGTGTTTGAGTTTAATTTTTCTTATGGACAACTTAGTTGGGAGGTGACACCTAAAATCTAGCCAAGTTGAGGCTAATGCGGTCTAGGCCAAGTGTGATCCCTAGGTAATTTTAATGGCTTAGATGCCCCTAAGTCATGGCTTCTCGGACAACAGGCAACTCCTACAAATTAAAGAGATTCAAGCTATATATATATATATATATATATATATATATATATATATATATATATATCTAGGCTCTTATGCTTTCACTGGTTGATAAGAATATCAACAGATTTTGTTTGACAAATGTATGCAGGCATACATTACTTCATATGTAAATGTCTTTTGCAATTAATAAAAAAAATTGGTTTTTTTCCTCCGGAAGAATATATATATTCAAGTGCCATCCTCGAGTGATTTGATGACTTAGATGCCCTTGGGTCATGATTTCTTACAGCAAAGGCTTGTCCCGCAAATTAAAGATATTCGAGCAAACTAAAAAAAAACATTATATAATGTAATATTGATGGTTATTGAATATGTTTATAATTAATAATGATATTTATTAATTAGGATGATATATATATTAACAGTAACAAGAAGTGTATTTATATTAATAAAAAAGGATAGTACAGAGCAGATACAAAGATTTAGCTTGTTCAAAATAGAGACATCAATATTTTATGCTCCTCCTTCACAAAAAAAGAGCTAAAATATAGGCAACATTACTAGATTGGTATTCTATTCTACTTCCTCTTGTAGAGTATAGCCTTATATATTGATTACATAAGAGAATACAAAAAAACATTCAGGAAAAAACAAAAAGAGAGAGCCTGAGTCTTCATTCCTGGGAATCTGGAGCTATATTTGCTTCGTTTGGTTGGTTCTCTATACCTTGGATAGCTGAGGAGATCCCCTCCATAGGTGATGTATGGCTTGGTTGGTTGGTGGGTTCTAAGGTCCTTATCAATCCATGAATGTCAACCATTAATCTGTTAATTTCCTCCTACATTCCATCAATTGAATCCTTGAGTTGATTAACGCATGTTTCAGACCATTCCTCACTCTCCTGAATCATCCCTGCGTGAGTGGTCCGCATGTTTCCCAAATAATTGTGCATACCTCCAAATTCTCGGCAAGGGTTTGTTACATCCTGTGCAGCATGTTGTTGACATACTCCACCTTGAAAACTAGAACTCTAACGTGCATTTCAACATCCTCCAATCTATTGTCGAACCGAGAGAGTTCAAGCTCGGTGTGGCGTTGGCTCTCCAACACAAAAGTGGCGACTTCATGTTCACAAAAGAGAAGCTTCTTGTAATCTGACTTTGTAACCCTTCACTTCTTGATATTCTAAAGAGGCCATTTCTTTTTTCTCTGAGTCGCCACCCTTCATCTTTCGTAATTCACAGCTTTTGGTAGTAGAGCACATAGAGCTTAGCAAGAAAATAATGGTTATGCTTCGACTGAGGGTATTTTTTAAACTGGCGACAAACTTTTTCGATTCTTCCATAGCAAAGGGGTCCCGATCATTCGAACCGCCAAGGAGGGAACCCGCCTTAATAACAATCACATGGATCTACAGTACCCAATAAATGCAGAGAGAGTAGCTACATCGAACCCCCCGACCTCGTTAACCAAGAATCTAGTGGACCTCCTCCACCTTTGTCCTCGTTGCATGCCCCTGACTTGGACGTGGTCAATGACCAGGGATCATTTTAGGGGCGAATTTTAGTCCAATGGGCTATTTTTCCATATTTTTATCCCAAAAAACATTCGTCATTTTGCATTTTTTGAAGCCCTCTTTCGCCCAATTTTGATGAGGTAAAATTTTTTCACCCTAAAAATCGCCAAATTATTATATAAACGATATAAAATCCTTGGAAATTAAAATATTTTTTGAAAAATATCGCCAATCATTTTATAGTTGGCGTTTTAAGAATTGGTAATATTCGCCAACATTTATACACTTTTAAATAAGTATGGTTCCTTAAAATCATCCTTGTCAATGACCCAATTTTTGCTATGTGGTGGTAATAAACCAAAGTCCTTGTTTTCCATGAGTGAGGAAGGGGTGGAAGGGTCTAGATTGGAAAAAAATGTGCCCATTTGATGACTTTCCTGTTGTTGTTCATCAACATCTCACCCTCCTAAAGATTGCAGGAAATATTAGCTAGGCCATTCATTCTACATTATTGTGTCGGTTAACTTGGAAGAAAGAGAAACCAGAAAGTTTGTTTGCCCGAGCCAAAATTTTCTTATGCACCCTTCCTGCCTCTTTTTTCTACTAGCCTTGAAGTTTTCTCAACTTTTGGATAGTAATCCATAAATCTCCAAAAATTTGATAAATCTCTATCTTTAATTATTTCAATGCATCGAGCCCATGAAGCAATGCATCCCATTTCACTTGGTTGTTTGTCCTCTTTCCCAAGCTCCAAGAGAAGGATAGAACCTTTATTCCTCCTAGGTCAAAGAGAACCCCTCTTGCACCTGCCACCCCTATTTATATATATAATTAATAAAAATAATTTTTATCTTATATATTAAAAAATAATTCATTTCAAATAATAAAATTAATAAATTAAATATAAAATGCCTGCATAAATGTCGCTCGATTAATAATTTGCTTGAAAATAAGATGTTATGTTGTAATAGAATTCATGAGTTCAAAAAATCTAAACTTATATGTACCATGCTTACAGGCTATATAGATTCACCGAACCCATCCCAATTACCAATTTCCCTATACAAAATAAAATCTAATAATAATTAAACGTATATTTTAATATTTTAAAACTTAAAATAACCTGAAAGAGTTTCCTTCTCTCAAATAACTTCACAATCTAGTATAACCAACCTTTTATTTATATGTTATATCCATGTGTATATCAAATTACTTCACGATCTAATATAATCATCTTTTTATTTTTTATTATTTAGATGTTATATCCATGTTGATATATGACTTTTTGGTATGTCAAATTACTTCACAATCTAATATAATCATATTTTTATCTATATGTTATATACATGTTTATATGTGACTTTTTGGTATTGTTGATTTCTCTAATGATCTTTTCATTCCATTTTAAAATTAAATGTGATATACTAATGTTACAATAATAATAAATTAATTTTTCATTGCATTTTAAAATTAAATGTGATGTATTAATGTTATAATAATAAGTTAATTTAATATTAAAATAAATATTTAATATTATGTTTAAATTTAATATTTATTATTATAAAAGTAATATTTAAATATAATAAATAAATAATATAATGTATAATTTAAAAGAAAATTTTGTATTACTTAAATTTCAATAAAATTCTTATTTATTATGGATTTTTTTAAAGTTTTTTTTATATGTATTTTCTATTTTATTAGTCTAAATTAACATAGATTCATTTAATTTATATAATTTGTGTGGTTATATATATGCATTTTTAAATAATTTAAATTTAATTATGTTATTTTAATAAAAAAATTTATTTTTTATAAAAGACAAGTGTGGCCTCTACGTTGAACACTGAAGGAGTTACACATCTCTCTTTTACTGGAGAATGTGCTTCTTCGACTTAATAAATTAGAAATGTTGAAAAAATGTGTAATGCAATGTTTATAGATTTAATTTATTTAATTTATATATATACAAACATTTCTAAATAATTTAAATTTAATTTGAGTTCACATGTTATTTTTAATAATAATTTATTATTTTTTATAAAGGGCACGCACTTACACATCTTAAATGTGCCTCTTCACTACAATGAAGCCAATATTAAACTTAGAGAAGAATATTAGATTTAAGAACTTGATTTAATATTAATTTTTTAAACTTAACACTATACGTTTTTTATATACGTTTTTTATATTTTAAAAGAAAGTTAAAACCAAGTTTGTGGTTGATGCAAATTTATTTTTGCTAAATAATTAATAAAAACATTAATGAATAGATTGTAATTGTAATAATAAAGATTTTGTTTGGCTTAATATTTCATTTTTAATTTTGGTTAACTAAATTATGAAATTAATCATGAAGAAAAAAATATTAGTAATTGTGTTTAATACCGTTTATTTATGAGAAATAAAGTTTACGCAATTTTTTTTTAAGAAAAACATTATGTGATTTAGTTAGTTTTAAAATGAAAGCTCAAGTCTCTTGAGTAAATGTGAACCTCAACAGGCTTTATATATGAATTTATAATTGGCTTTAATTTTTTATTATGTTTTGATATTTATTTTATTTTTATCAAGCCCACCAATTTTTAGGTATATTCAAATTATTTTCTTTTATTTTATATTTTTATTTGAGCCAATTATAAGCCGATTATAAGCACGGAAGGAGTTGCACATCCCCCATACTAGGCTATAAAATGCACCTCTTGCAATGAAGCAAATATTAAACTTAGAGAAGAATATTAGATTTAAAAACTTGATTTAATATTAAATTTTTAAACTTAACATTAAAAGTTTTTTTATATTTTAAAACAAAGTTAAAACCAAGATTGTGGTTGATGCAAATTTCTTTTTGTTAAATAATTACTAAGAACATCAATGAATAGATTGTAATTGTAATATAAAGATTTTGTTTGGGTTAATATTTCATTTTTAATTTGGTTAATCAAAATTATTAGATTAATCATGAAGAAAAAAGATAATAGTAATTGTGTTTAATACCATTTATTTACATAAAGAAAGTTTATGCAATATTTTTAAGAAAAAATTTATGTGATTTAATTAATTTTAAAATGAACTTCTTGAAAGTGTTGAGGAAATGTGAACCCCAATAAGCTTCATGTATGAATTTATAATTGGCTTTAAATTTTTTATTATGTTTTAATATTTATTTTTATTTTTTTAAGTAGACCAATTTTTTAGTATATTCAAATTATTTTTATTTTTATTTGAGCCTATTATAACCACGGAAGAAGTTACACATAAGCATGGAAGAAGTTACACATCTTCCACTAAACTGTAAAATGTGCTTCTCTACACAATAATCAACAAAAATATTTACAAACACATTTTTAGATCTTAATGTTATTTAAATGTTAAAATAAAATATTGAATAAATCCAATTAGATTTTAATATTATTTTAATGTTAAAATAAAATATTGAAAAAGAATGAATTGCATATGACTTGAGTCTCTAATCATATTGTCCTTTTATCTTTAGGAGTGAAAGAGGATAGAGTGATCAACATCTCTCATTACAACAAAAACAAGTGGAATAAGCAACACAGTTGCTTAGTACCTGCCACTTATGTAAGAAACAATGTAAAGTGAATTAGCATCGGACCTCATGCATGGTCATTTACAACTCCATGAGTGATTTAGATGTTAAGTATCCCTTCATAGTCTTATGAGAAATTTTTGGTAGACATGAAACACCTAACACTAGACATTACCATCCATAGCCTCATAAGCGATTTAAGGCATACATAGCCCTCCATAGTCTCGAGAACTATTTTTTATAAGCATTATGCACCCAAAAATAAAGTAGTAAGTGATATATTGATTGAGATGTACATAATTTACGCAATGTAGTAGACCATTCATAACTCAAGAGTCATTTAACGCTTACACCGACCTTCATAATCTCAAGAGTGACTCAAGGTCTACATAGTCTGTCATACTTCCATGAGTTATTTTTGGTAAATATTATGCACTAGTAGAAGAATAATAAATGTTGCATAATTTGAAATATACATTATGGATATGGTGATGTTACTTCATGGCTTCTTCCAACAATTATTTTTCCTCTAGATTTAATATCTCTTTCTAAGGATTACAAGGAAACCTAAGTGGCTTCTCCCACGAATGCAGACTCGCTCCTTCCTCTCTATGAATGAAGGGTAATAACCTGATATAGGCCAACACAAGTGAGACACATGGTGTATCCATGAAGATATATAACACTTTTTGGCCAAAATCGACAATGAAAATTTGATATTTTTCTCATTTATTAAATTGAAGCCCTTGAAATTCATTTATGCTTTGTAAATTTTGACATGCAATAAAAAAACAAAATTTAGGGAATCATGTTGTCTTTCCATTGATATTTAAAACAAGAGTTGCATACAGCTTAGTCCCAACCTTATAATTGAAAAGGAAAATTAATATTAAATATTAATCAATATCTATTTATTAAAAAAACAAAAATAAATAAATTTATCGAGTTAATAAAATTCCTATTAATTTAAAAGACGATAAATATATAAATGAAATAACAAAACTCTTATTAATAACCAATATTTTAGAATCTAAAATACTTTTATAACAACTTTGAGAAACTTTTACATTAAAATGATTAACAACCAATATCTTAGAACATGACCTACTTAGCCAAATTTATATCAAGAAACTTCTTTTACATTTTACAATGGATTTCTATAAATCTTCCATTAAATTGGTAGACACTAAGGCCAAGCACATATTATTCTTTCACAAACTAAGAAGATATTACATTATCTTCTTCGTAGTTTTTTCTCCCTCATTAAACCACAATTTATTATTAGCACTTTGCTTAATGTGTAAAAAATATTAAAATATTTATCAACTTCAACCTTAAGTCTTAATCTAAACTTCTATGATGAAAAAAAATTATTTGTAAAATAACCTAAGCAATTATGTGTAAAAATATTTATTTTATTAATTTGAAATCATTTCCCTAAAGCAGCACTAGTTACATTTAAATACCCCGTAGTTGCACTTGTTGAAAGAGCTTTATTTCTAGTAGCAGTACTTGCAGTTGATGACCTTTTCTGGCCTTTCTATAGTGGGGAGAAAAGGAACAATGAAAACAAACATCAATTAGTAAAATGGCAATTTCAAGGATTAAATTCGAACAAATTCGATAACAAATGAAAGTTTGAATAATGTAACGAAAGATACAATTGACCGGCATTCATCCAATTGGATAAAAAGTCAGAGAGAATGGTTCACCTACATAAGGAAATACCTATGCTTAGGAACTGGGCACAGTTAATCTTCCTGCTACTGAATTCATTTTATCCATCATTTTACCTAGTGCCAATTTCAGTTGCATATCCACCAAGGCAAGCAAATCCACCACCATCACCAGTTTCTAGTCCTCAGCTTCTTGCTCGAAATTCACGCTCTATAGGTACGCTGGTTGGGATGCTCGGTCTACTTAATCAAGGTAAACTGTCAGTGGAAATTACAGAATATCCATTTAGAAGACCTGCTCGGTTGGGAATTAATAGAGAAAAAACATAAATCAAAAACAATATTTATATTTATTTTACAAATAAATAAATAAAAATTAAATATATTAATTTTATGAATAAATAATAAATAATTAATATTCATTCCGTTAGAAAAGTATTTGTTAATTTGAAATAATTTTTATTGTTAAAATGAAAACAATATTTATATTTATTTACAAACAAATAAAAAAATTAAATATAATATTTTATTAACTAATAATTAATATACATTTCATTATAAAATTGAATAATTTATGTAACTTTTTAATTTTAACAATAAAATGTATATATTATGTTTATAAAATCATTAAAATTAATTATATTTAACAAATTTAACTAATCTATGAAATTTATCAATAAAAAACAAAAAACAATTATATAAAATGTTTTAAAAATCTATTAGAAAAAAAATCAAAATTTTTCATTCCATAAAATATAGAGTTAATTTATATGACTTATTAAATATATCAATAAAAAACAAAAAACAAGTATATCAAAAATGTTTTAAAAAACTATTAAAATGAAAAAATATTAAAAATTGAAATAAAGTTTACGTAGGCATTCAATTTTTCAAAGAAGCTAATGATTGCACCAAGGGATCCCATGGGGAAAAACATCAATGGGTGCGAAAGGTTCTCTAGTTCTAAAATACTATCCAATTTTCCCAAAGAGGTTAATGACTACTCCGAGGGAGCCCCAACTGTAGCATCCAACCCAAGTATAACCCAATAACCAACAATGTAGCTTTGGATCATTTGTTATTCTATGAAATTTAGAACAATTTGTAGGTCAAATATATTTAAAACACATAAATTGACAATGATGGATCTGACCCTTTATTTCCCCCAATCACATGCGTTTTGCCCAATTGAACTAGAAAAACACCACATAAAAAAACACCTTACTGACATTGCTGGCATTCTAAACATGCCAACTTGCACATACTAAACTTGACACAACAAAACAAAATATGCATTAAATTTC
>LPNX010932413.1:12793-48397 GCA_001517045.1 Pseudotsuga menziesii
TGCTTTCTATCTTTTAATGATCCTGTTTATATGCTTTTGTTATGAAAATGAAATGAAGTACTGATGTCTTAGCTAAGTATATGAAAATTTAACACACATTTGAGTGTCCCCTCATGGGGCGCGCCAAGCAAGCCATTTGGAACGAGGTCCAAATGGCTTCCAATGCTACAAACCAAGCACAAATCAACCCGACACCACAAGGAACTCCCCCCATGGTGCTTCAAAACCCACTGCCAGTCTAAGTATTGGTGTCAATCGCACCCCCTCCCCAACCCAACCCCAACACTCTGGGAGCACCGCCGACGGCTGAAACAAGTGTTCACCACCTACTAACCATGACCACTGAAGAGGTCAACTTACAGACTATAAAAAATCAATATGGTACCTCCACCAAACCTACCGGCTCATTAGCAGCATCCATGTCTAAGACAGCCAACCTACCAATCCAGTTACCCCCATTCCCGCACCCCCCCATATGCAGAATTGCCAATAATGCCATAGCTAGAGCTGCATTCAACTATAGCATTGTGGATGATTTGGCCCAAACGCCAACCACCATGTCTACTCTTGAGGTACTTAAAACATGCCCAATGCAATGGAAATCCTTACTAGCTGCTCTAGGGGCAGAAGACCCCTTTGACTCCAAGCTGATCACCTTTGACATGGAGAACGGGGAACAACACATGCCCTCCACTATCTCCTTCCAAATCCTAGTGCCCATCAGGAATTTTGTTGTGCACCAATGCATAGTGGATGAGGGGGCATCCATGTGCGTCATGTCTACCTTGGTTTGGCAGAAGCTTGGATCACCAATTCTACAATCGTCCTCCATGACTCTGCAGGATTATGATGGAAATCCCACTAAATCCCAAGGAATCCTCCCCCATGTCCCCATCACGTTAGTTGGGAAGACAGTCTTGATTGACATCGAAGTCGTCAATGCTCAGCTGGACTACAACCTCCTCCTTTAATGGAGTTACATGTATGCCATGCGAGCCATCACGTCAACTGTCTTCCACCTCATGATGTTCCCCCATGAAGGGAAGATTGTGATGGTTGAACAGCTCACCTACCATGATTCACAAGGGTTAACAACACCTTCCAATGTTATCCCTACCATCACCACCATTGAGCCGCAAGGGGTGACCGCACATGCTAACATAATCCCTGCAACCAACACTGTGGTTGAAAACACACCAGCTTCCCCACCATTGAATGTGGGCCCTGGGTTGTTTACCGATCCCACCATGATGGATCCTTTCTCGTTGGTGTCACCACCACCAACACAAAAGGAAACTACAGACTTATGCATGGTCTCATCAAGCATCGCTGCACTCAAATAGAAACTACAGTCGTAGCCCCAACCACAACCACAACATCGTCCGCAGCCGCAATGCCAACAGCAGCTGCAACATCACCCGTAGCAGCAGCATTACGCGTAGCCGCAACCACAACCTCAACCCCCACATGCAACCAGCTGGGAGTTATGTGGGCTCATCTCCAGTCCATACAATTCCCTTCCTCTTTCCCCCACCTGGTGTCATGAGCAAGCCGGTCATGGCCACCTTAAGCCTACCCAACTTTATTTTGGGGATCCTGGTGTGGTATCTTGATCCACCAGCTCAAGTAGAAATGCCCCAGGTTGTGTTAACCCCGGTGCAACCTATTGCAGTTGAGTCTCACCCTCCACCCAGTCTGCACAAGCCAACCACCACACCCGCACCTATACCACCCCAACCCAAAAGGGCTAGGGTTAAAAACACCAAAGCCACCGCAAAACCACAACAAGTTCCACCTTGTGCCTTCTGCAAACAACAGGGCCATCCAACTCAGAATTGCCCTAAAATACCAGTGATCTGTGTGCATCTAGATGCCATGGATACGAACAAAAATATCCCCATGGTTGAACTCCCAACCGTGCCAGTAGTCAGGAACAAGGCATTGAGGACAAACCATGCTTGTGCCCTTTGTAGCTTGTATGGACATTACTCCCACCATTGCTAGGACCTACCCAAATTTTGAATGGCTCTCACTGAACTTTGTCACCATTCCCTTGATTATAAGATCACCTTGACTTAAGAATTTCAGCCACCACCACCTTCTTCAGACACCATGTCCATTTACATGACGTCTAGTTCCATTGACCCGCTCATCTCCATCTCCAACGACGGTCCATCAAACTTATCGCTTCATTGCTTCAGCAACGATGAGGAGATACTTGAAGCTTTGACCGCCATAGAATACCCATGGGATGACATGCACCATATATAGTTGCAGCTCCATCCGTAGCCACAACCCCAGCCATAGCCACAACCTCAGTTGCAACCTCAACATTAGTTACTAGGGAAACATTGGGGTTCATTCCTGCTCAACATGATCCTTTTCCTTTTCCTTTCCCTTTTCCTTTTCCCACCATCTAAGATCATGATTAATTCTATCTTGGAAACCGGCAATCTATAGGATTTCACACTGGGATATCTTGTGTGGTACCTCGAACCACCTACCCTACCTCTAGTTCCATCAAAGTGTCCTACCATCTCGAGGCCTACCCCTCTTCCTCCAACAGAGACTAGGGGTAAGGCCACAAAAACCACAACCAATACCATTTACATGGCCTCTAGCACTAGTTTCCCTTCCATCTCAACGTCTGTGGAATATCCACCTGATCTATCCCGGAACCACTTATGCAATGACGAGGAGATCTATAAGACCGCCTTCGATTTTACCGCATTCCCTTTAAACCATAGTGTGGAAATGGTTGTTCCCATAAAATACCAGATTTCATCATCCCACCTTGCCAATGACCTTTGTCTCAGCAAGGGCACATACCTCTTCGCTGACTCATACTGTTGACTCTTGAAGAAGCCGTGCAACAGGCTCCACCTCAAGAGAGTCTATGCCTGATATAACCACTATGAGTCCCTTATAGCGTAGTTTTTTTCCCTTTCTTGTTTTTCAACGTTTTTCAGCACAAGTCAGGGGCAGTACTATTAGCTGCTAATAAAAAGTCACTTGGAACCAGTTCGAGACACCTCTCACACCTCCAAGCTCAAATTTCCATCTCCTTATGAGACCATCGTCACATGTTTAACAAACAAATTTTGGGACCGCTCCCCGGAAGTTACCTCAATTTACAAGCCACAGCATGGTGATGCAAGTGTCTACGTACATGTACTTGTATCACTCTTTCCTATTGCTACTCATGCGGATCCTCAGGCCACCGCCCATTAAGGAATGTAATTTTACTTTTATTTTTGTATTGATAGTTATCTTTTCCACCGCACCTTATGCGCACCTATGGACCACTGTCCACAAAATGATTTATTTTTCTTACACGTATTCAGCATATAAATGCCTCTGGACTTGTACTTACATCGCATGTATTCAAGTCCGTCCACCGCAACACACACACACTCTCCTGACCTCTGTCCAAGAGCCACTTTGGTTTGCGTGCCTCTGCCGCACAGACTCACAAGCCTCTACCGCGATCTATCCCACACATGTATTGGTATGTTTGAGAGCCTTTTGCTAGGTCCATACTATGTGGATGACCTTTGGACCTCTGTCCACTGTCCCGACATGGGGCACCACATGTACCACCATTGGTTGACCACATTGGAGTTTCGTTTAAGCTCTTTTCTAACTCCCTAAAACAATGAAAATATTGTCGAGCGTAGCTGCTTCCTTTCCCGTTCACTAAAGTATAGGAAAGGGGGTCTACATCATCTCGTTTATCTCCTTTTGCGGACCATGTAGACCATCTCATGAAAAGGACCTCCTTGGTACACTCAAGCCAAGACCATTCCCCTCTGCATAATTTTATGCTTTCTCGGGTAGAGGGGCTGCACTTTACAAAAAAGCTCACCACTGGTTATCGTTAAGCTCTTTTCTAGTCGTCTCAACAAGAAAATATTGCCGAGCAAACTTGGTTTCATTCATGCTCATAAAAGTATATGAATGACTGTCCAGTCAGTACAGGTTTAACATTTTCTGGCCTGATTGGACTACCAATGGTAAAGATGTCTCTCATCCCCTATAGGATGGGCGAGCTCTCCTATGTATACTTTTATCCTTTTTTGGTAACAGGAGACTACCAATGAAAAAGAGCCCCCACTGGAGTCTTCTTCATGCTTTCAGACTCTCTAAAATTGAAAGCACCATCAAGCATTTAACTTCTTGGGCTCGCCAAAAATCCATGAGATCGTACCATAATGGTGTCCCTAGACACCACCCCACAGATAATAGTTTGGTAGAATTCCCACATTGAGTCTCCTTTTTTCAGAGTACTCTACAATCTGTCTTCCTTGGATCCCATCAGTATCAAAAGTGTCCACCTCCTCCAAGTATTTCCCATCTGCAGTGATATTCTCAGTATTACAGCTATGATCCCATTCCCATGAGTTAAGTTTCATTTCCTGCATGGTCCGCCCTACTGTCATACTCTGAACAGAGGAAGTTTGAGTCTCCCACTCCCCCCTTGCCCCTATTCAATTCTTCCCCTTCCCTCCCCTTTCCCCAATTCAGTGAGTGAGTCCGCAGATTGCTTCACACCTTTCAGTTATCCCTCACACTCCTGGTTAAGGAAACATCATTGCCTTGACTAGGGGCAGGTCTCCCTCTGTTGACGCCAACACACATATTCTAGAGGATAGACCTAGAGGTTCCTATACCTTGATTTCATTTACATCATCGATGAGTTCCTTGGACCACTTGAGAGGAGTCCTTAGTGCCTCTTGGGATGGTTGTTTCTCATGTGCTCGACTTTAACTCCATCATTGCACCATTGAGATTCGTACAAGGTTTGTTCCTCACAGTACTTGGTCGAAGACCCCGGATGTCACCCGACTCTAGCACATTGGTGAGTCTACTCGAGGGACCTAAATAGGTTATGTTCCTTATGATTTCTGGGTTGCGTTGGAGACAGTGTTCAGAAGTATCGACAGTGCTTCGATATACCTTTATGATTGATGCAAGCATACTTGTACCACACAGACTCTGACTCTCAATCAACAAGTCCACACAGCTATGTACCATTCCAGATCCAGCAGACCGTCAGTCATGAAGATATAGTATTCCATGAGAATGCCATGGGTCCAATATACGAGATCATTATTGTATTCATCCTCACCTGGAGGAAACCATTATTGTAACATCAGTTGTATATGATCAACTCTTGTATTTTAGAGCATAGATCAAATTATTCTTTTGACATTGTCACAAGCATGGGGATGCTCGCCTCATCCATATACATGTCACACATTTTTTGTATCTCACCCATTCATGGGAACCAAATTAATACAAAAACCAAAAGCCACTATGCCCCAGCCCCGTAAGCACCACCTCTACACAGCAAATCCTATGATGTACGTTGGCCATATGTTGAGCCCGTACCCTCATACATCAGGGGGCAATCTATTAACTCAAAAATCCCCCACTTAGCTCTCAATGGCCTACACCACCCAAGGACACCATCTCACAACCCCCATATCACTCCACCAGACCTTCCATTAGACCCCCACACCTCCAAAAGAGCCCAAGGATGAAGAAAAGGGATAAAAACCCAAAAAAAGAGCCCAAAATAGCCCCCTAGGAGCTAAAGCCCTCAAAAAGGGGCTAAAACCCTAAAAGCGGCTAAAGTTAGGGCAGAAGGGGCTAAAGGCCCAAAAAAGGGGCTAAAGCCCTAACCAAGGGCTTAAAACCCTAAAACCCCTTGGAAAAACTATAAAAGGAGGGTGGGGGGTCACTCTCAAACCACTTCTCCCTTGCATATTGTTTTGCTGCCTATGGATTCCTTGAGACAAATTTTCCTCTCAAGCCACCCACACTCCCTCCATCTCCATTTTCATTTGAGCCATTGCTCCCCAACCAAGAGAGGTGTTCCCATGAGCTAGGGCATGGTGGCCCATTTCCACCCAAGAGAAGGTACACCCAATGGTTTATTTATGTTTTGTTTAATGTTATTTGCTTTCTAACTCTCATTTTCATTTCCAGGTTTTGTTATTGACATTGTTTTTGCAGGTTCTCCATTAGAGCTTAGGTTTGTTTGCAAGTTTTAAGGAGGCGGAACCCTAACCCATTTTCTGTAGAGGGGTTCACCATAGCTTTGTTTTCTTCTTTCTACCATTACATTTAGTTTACTGTTCTTGCCATTTGCTTCTTCTTGTTTAGATTAGCTTAGCTTTAGTTTAATATTCTTTTCTGTCATTTTTGTTTCTATTTTATTTTTTGCATTTACCATTAGCAGGAACCTACCCTTGTGCCCTATAGGCATAAGGGATCCATTCCTGCCCCTGTAGCAGGGATAAATCCTTGCTACAAGGCCATTAACAACAACACATGCACTTATATCAACAATAAACAACCATTTCCAGGTTTCATTTCCAGCAGTGAGCTCTAATTCCATTTATTGTGCAACACCAGGCTATATCTGTTTAGCCTGACAACACAAGCAATATAAGCAAACTCATCATCGTTATTGCTCTAAAACTGTAATAATACTTCACATCATTCACTATCAAGTATTGCGACACTAGGAGTGCGTCCACTCCCTAGGGTGTAATCAATATTGAAAACGCTTCCATGATCCGACATTGGAAAAGTGTGCACCCTTTTCCAGTGTGTGTTGTTTCCACCTTTCACACACCTAGGTCACGTGGTAGAAATATTCAAGCCACTCGGTGTGTCCTTGGGGGAAAGTCTCGAGTCAAGGCTGTCACCTTGTTCTTGACTCCTCCGTTTAGGCTCAACTCCTAATGAAGCCAAGGGGGGTAGACCCTATTAAGTTACTAAGGATGATTTCTTAGTGTGGTGATGTTAAACTGAATCAGTTATTTAGGAGTTTGAATATTTTAACTATAAACAATTAAAGATGACAAGATACGAAGATAAACACACAAAAGCACAAAGCTGATACACAATATATATATATATATATATATATATATAAAGCAAAAATGACCAGTGCCTTAGAATGGAGTCAAATCAAAATGATCAATTTGCTTGCATGTGCTTGAAGTGAATGTTTTGCGATTGCATCTTGGTATGTTTTAAGTTAAAATTGAAGTATGAATTGATTAAATTAGGCTAAGGGGGGACTCCAGATATACCCAAGAGTACTTGGAGTATGTCCAAAACAAAACCTTTATGGCTACCCGCGAGGAATATGTGGGATTAAATGGAGTCTCTAGGGATATTGTTCGTAATGCACCCGTTAGGGTGTGACAGAGATCGGCGCCCCGAGGTCACTTTTCAGTAAGTTCCCGCTTCCTTTGGGTATTTTGCCACCGTAGAGGTTCGATCGAGGTGTTGGATTTTCACCTAATGGTTTGTCAATTGGGGAGAGTGAGTCCTAATTATGCTATTCACCCAAGTGCTTTTGATATATCTTGACTGATCGGACAAACCGCAGCCAAGTGCAGAGCATACACACTGGAGTCTTGTAAATTTTAATAAGTTTTAACTAAGTGTTCTTGTTTAAAAGAAAAAATCCTCCAAGAACCTCTTTCGATCCAAGTGGATCTCCATCAGGGAATCGAGGAGGGTTTAATTTTAAATTTCTGATAAACAAAAGATGAAAAATAAAACAACTACACAAAACTAGTTTTCTGATTAATCCTACCACGAATCTATTTCCCCTTGCAGGTCACTCGGGAAATCGTGGGGTAAGTATTATGATTACTTTGAAATGTAAGATATGGAGTATGGAATTAACAACAAGATCAATTATACTACCCTGCAAATCAGATCAATTCTAGTGAAAAATAAATAAGCAGAAAATGACGAAAATGGCACCGACGCGAATCCCCCCAGGGGGGATGGGGAATGGGCTTGAAAGAGCCTATTTAAAGAATGATTTTATTACAGTGGTTAAAATATAAAAGCACTGATAAATCAGTGCTTTATTGTTCCTTATATAGGCTGAAACCAAGATCTTACAGTTATACAAAAATTTTACAAATTTTGTGACAAAAGAGAGACCCCTGGGGGGATTTGAGCGCTCCAAAAGCCACTTTGGACAGAAGCTTCCTTTATTCTCTGTCAGACCTGCTAAAGGAAAATGAGCATGTTATAATAACAAATTCTCAAAATCACTTTAAGAGTACCTTTGGGTCAGCCTACTTTATCTCAAAAAATAATGAAATTAAACTAGCTAAACCGATGAAAAAGGAACCAAGGAAAGCAAGATTTCCTTGGGATCTTGGCTTGCTGTTTGTGCAGCCAATTAAAATGCACTGATATTGTATAATATTAAACTTATTGAACAGCAAATGAAACTACCTTAACAGCAAGCTATGAATTTTCACTAAAATACTTGCGAAAGTAAGGTACTTTAGGCTAGATCTCTTGAGATTGAAATTTATATGCAAAATGAAGCTAAGATATAGAAATTGGAAGGGATATTGATAATTAGATCTATGTGTGTTTTTCCTGATGAGATAGATCAGATTAATAAGAAGCCTTTAAAGTAACCAGTTTGAGGAAAGTTTAATAATTTTTAAAGGAGAGAAAGGGGAAGAAAGGTGCTTGTTGTTGAAGCAGATCTGCTGAGGGAACTTGGTAGAGAAGCACCGAGGGGCAGGATCTTAGCAATCTCTGCTGGAAATAAATGGAATCAAACTTGAACCATAGATCTTCCAGCCATAGCAAACCTGTAAGCTACAACACAACTCCTGCAGACAGAACTATCAGATCTGAAGATACATATGAGAAAGGGATGATACAGTATGCAAATAACCTTATTTAACATATAGGTATTAACTCATTCAAACATATGCAGCAAATAGAAAGTAAGTAAGCTTACTTACAATGATCTATCCTTATGATTTCAGAAACCATTCAGGCATACAATAATTAAGTGCAAAAAATTGGAAAAATAGCAATTTCACCTCGAATGCAGCAAGACAATGAAAATCCACACATGAAAGGTACTCCACAATTGAGCCTCCAAAGCTTCTCTTTATTCAACAAATGAAGATCAGTACACAGTTTACAATGGCAAGCCCTTCAGTCCAGCTCTAACTAGCTTGGAAGAGGGAGCCTCAAGCAGGATTTATACAATTTGTAGGCCATCTAGCCTAGGGGGGGCGCAATTCCTCATGGACTCAAGTGAAATCAACTGATGGAGAGTTCATCAATGCAGAACTGAGGCTGAAATGAGCCTACTTGTCAACCGGGGGCCTGATCTGGCTGACACATCAACCCATACACTGCCACATCGGCCCACAGAGCATCCAGTAGAGTCCACACATGTGGAGGAGAGAGAGAGGGCACAATTCCCCATGAATACCACTGTATATCAACTCTGGATCTGATTTGATCCCCTCCTTCAATCAAGGATTTGTCAGATCCAATCAATCTGCTCCAGATCTGATTGATTTCAGTCAAATCGGTTGAGAATCCATTGATTTATTGATTTTGGATTTTCTCCATTATTCATCAATTTATTAATTAAAATAATCAATAATTGATTTTTGGGGCTTTCTGACCTGAGTGATGGAAGATCACACAAAACTTAGGAAATAGTGGGTCCATGGGTTTACATGGTGCTCTTAGCTTGAAAATGAGCACCTACATGACTGAAACCGATTATTTGGCCCACTTTTATTACAGACTCAATTTTTCCAATTAAACTATTAAAAAATAGCCTAAGTTTTGGAAAAATTAAAATTTAATAAAAAAAACTGAAAAAACTAAAAAATTGAAAAATTGAAAAACACCTAGGGGGACTTAGACATGTTCTTATGACTCAAAAAAGATGTCTAGCATGTTTACACATTGACACATAGACTCTAATAACCTCAATATGCCTAAATGCCAAGCCGACCACCCCAACTTTGGAGGTATGGAGTGAAAAACTCAGAAATTATCAGTCGTTTGTTCAACAACCAATAATAACCAAGGGAAAAAAACACCCTGGGCTGATCGGATTGACAAATGAAATCTAAGAGACAGAGTCTTTTATAGACACTATCATTCTAGAACATTTATTACAATTCCCCCATGGGGTATGAACATGTGATATGATACAACAAGCACTTCCCAGAAGTACTTCCAAAGGTCTTTTTGAAGTCCGAACAAGTTAACCCTGTCTGGTTCACCGGACTCACTTGATAAAAACCACTAAGTACAACTTAGGTGGTAACATGTGCCATGTAGGCCCTATTCATACTCAAGCAATCGGTCATCATGGAAATAAAATCAAAACATGTTCTGCATCTGGAATTTTAATAATTTGACATGCATATTCTTAGCTAGGGTCACAGAACACTTATCCATTTGTCAAGGCAATATTCTTTCATCAAGGAGGAATGGGGGTTCCCTTCTCTGAGTTGATAGTCCCTCGGTTTGCCATCCCAACTCCTCTTTACATTTCATATCCACACATGTCTTACTGACATAATCTATACCATCTCAATTATGTTGCTTACCAAACATGTAGTGTAGATGAGACATTTCCAGAATGTCCCATGGAGTTTCACCCGAAACCCATTTCCAAGATAAGGGAAAACCTCCCCATGAAGTTTGGCTCTTGCAGGTCATCACACCTGATCTTCTTGCAATGTGTACCCTTGTCACATTCATCAAGTAGCCAAATAGTCAATCATTATATGATAATACAATCCAAACTAATTGTTCCATAACCAAGTAATGACATTAGTAATTAAGTTCAATAGGAATTTGCAATTCTGTTTACTACTGAAATTGATTCGCTTGGAAATGAGGTGATCCTTATTTATGGGTCCTTTGTAAGCAGCACTACTATGACCATTATAAGTTTATGCTTACTAGCATAGCATGAACACCCACTTACAATGCGTCCTCCTGACACAATCTTATGCAAGCCAATAGTGATTAGTAGTTGTCAGCAATTTCTCAAATCCGAAATTCACAAATTCAAATTTGACAACTCATTACGCATACAAACTAGTTTCACAGCCATGAGACTCTTCTCATGAGGTTTGGCTCTTTCACATGGTAGATTCCAGCCTTTTTCATGGTCTTACTCACATTTCCATGCCCCAAACAATCTACCTGAAACCTAAACTTCAATCAGCCAAACACTTGGTAAGTCTTGATGCGTATAACCTTTTCCCATTGCTGCAACAATCACTGAAGCATTTTCAGAATTATAGAATTCAAATACTTCCAGCTGTTAGCACATCAATATTACCAAAACTCATTTACTTCACGTAATCATTATCATGCTAAAATTGCAAGGTATAGTCACATCATTTATGCAATTTAAATGAATAGTTTAGATACTTCTTAATTCACAAGTGTAATCATTGTACCACCTTGCCCTTCCATAGAGAATTTCTAGCAGTCAATCGATCATGACTACCCCCTTCATGCACTTACTGTCCTGCATTCATAATAGCTCTTGAAATGGTTCTAGAATTGTCATCAATTAATCATTTCAGTCATTATTTATTCATAATATCACATGCATGATCTCAATGCATTCATGCAATGCATCACAACATTTACACCCATACTTATGTAATCAATTACTCACACCCTTCATATGCATCCATTCAATGCATAACTACAAGATTTATAAAATCTTTTTAATGCATATCCACTCAATGCTGCCTTGCATTGATTCAGGAATACTATGCATTCAAACATACCATGCATGTCCTAACCATGACTACTTCATACAGGATGCATTACTATAATCAAGATCATTAGTGCTTACTTTCTTTGGGATACTAAGCTCATAACAACATATACAGGCATGATACATTTCTGTATGAATGTAGTATAAATTTAAAATACCCACATGGTATGATACCTCTTGCTTTTACCACTCCATGCAATTGTCATAATTAAACCATTACCTGCATGGATCCTATTTACACCCTTGACATTACCACTTTGGTTGGTCTCTTGCAGGAGATTGCAAAATTTGCTCACCAACTTTTGATTCTGGGCTTGTTGCCTTATCTCTTTCTCCATAGGGTTTCTAGTCACATTTGTCAGCATCAGAAACATATTCATCCATGTCCATGTTGTCATTGTTTTTTCCACTAATGCCAACACCAAAGCAATAATTATCATTAGTGACTCATTATAAATGTATAATTCTCACTATTCTTACCAACATATAATATCCTATGCATGCAAGGCATATCCTCATACATTTCATGTATAAAACTTGTAATCATAATTAGCAAGATAGGGTTTAAGGAAATTTCTCTTTTCAAGTCCCTCATCCTTGCATGGAACTTCTCTTCCACAAAACAACTAGTTTGACTTCATGGTCTTGCTACCTCTAGGCATGCAATTCCTGGATTTGCCCATATTGCGAGCACCACATTTCTCTTTCAATAAATCACTAACACTTTGCTGCTCCACACTCAAATTCTGGTGACTCTCCCTTGTTCCCTGCTGGATAAGCTTTCCAAGGCCTATCCACATGCTTCATTCTGACCTCGGGTGTGAAAACCACACCACTTCAAAAATGATGCTTTTTACCAAATGTATTCTGGTCTGAAATGTCAACCTTAGCCACTTAGAATTTTCTTCCTTTTCAGCCCTATAATCCACTAGAATTTTGCTGAAAATCCACTGAAAAATAGTTGGAATTTGCTGAGAAAAATTCCACTTTGAAAAACCCAAAATTTCTTTCTCCCTGTCGGGTCTCTTCCCCCACTATCTTTCTGGTGTTTCAGCAATCAAAACGTCTAATTCCTAAGTTACTCATCGGTGGTCGGGTACACTATGCATCAGGAGGATAGTCCTCACGGCTTCCATAATGGAAACTAATGAACCTTCTAGGGTTTCCGTAGTTCACAATCTATCGGCAGTCGGATGCACTAATTACTGCGGTGTCGGGCGGTTAGTCTTCTAGGCAACCACAACGACAGACTCCCAATCGACTAAACTTTTTCGACATCCATCAGCACTCAAGATCACTAATTTCTCCCAACTCATCGGTGGACTCATCCACTAACATGTGCCAATTGCTGATATCCTAAACACTTAGAAAAATCTTGGCAAAAAATTTATTTTTCTCCTTCCTGCGACACTCCGTCGGCAGTTTCATCAACTATTTCCTGCCAACATGACGACTGCTCCCTTAGCTAGTCATCAATGATCCATTCAACTAATCATCGTTGATCACTGATGGTCTTATCAAAGCTTCATCAGACTAAGTTATGCTAGCATTTCAGCGACCTTCAGTTGATCTCCGTCGAAACAACGGGTCCCACATTCACTAAGTTTCGTTGATGTCCGATGATTTTCATACTTAGAAAATTTTTCAAAATTTCTTCCTTAACCATATTTCTTCTGCTTCATCGGCTCAACCGTCTTCTATTCTTTGCCTTCATTTTGGTGCCTTCACTATCTATTTTCTGATGTTGTGGCTACACCATCAACTAGGTATCAACGATCCAATCCTTTAATCATCGCTGATTGTCAATGGTCCTATCACTTTAGTTTTCTACCACTCCGCATCGGCTGTTGGAACGATTATCAACTTTGGCATTGACAGTCGGGGACTCTATCCGTTGGAAGGATAGTCCACTAGCCAGCTACAACGGTGGTGAAAAATCAGCTAATCTCTTCCGATGTTCATTGGCAACTCCATCATCTAAGCATCGGTGACTCAATCAACTAATCATTGCCGATCGCCGATGATTTCATGAATTAGAAAAATTTTCAAAATTTCTACTCTGCCATCGCTGTTGGCGGTTCAACCCACTATCATTTTGTCTCTTCCCCCAATGTTTTAGTGATCCAAATAGCTAGGTTTTTCTGATCCAAACAACAAAACTTCACTGCTCTGAACAACTAGTTGTCACCGGTCAATCTACTAACCTCCACCGACGTGCCATCGGCGATCCGTTCAACTTAGTGGTGTCGATCGTCGATGGTCGATGTCAGGTAGTATTTCCACAAAAGGGGCTGACATATCGGCGGCCTTCGGTAGATCCCCTCCACAACCGTGGCTCCAACTTCCACTATTATCTGCCGATGGCTGACGAACACATAGAGATCCTTCCACAATTTTCTTTTGACTAGCTTCCATCGGGTGAGCTTCAGAATAGCTCTTCCACTACATTGGAAGAACTTCTCACTAAGTTTTTCGATGAGCCGACAATTCTGGCTCTTAGAAAAAATTTGTGAATTTTCCTATCATTCACCCATTTTCTCCTGGTTTCTTCTAGGTAGTAGAAAACCTGCCTATGCTAACTATTTCTCATGGCCCTCTGAGGCCTAAATGCTGCAACATAAGCTCTATCACTACATCTTCACGGTGCATTCAGGCCCATGTTGCAACCAGAGCTCTAATACCATACTATAACGTCCTTGACCCTCCGATGGGCGAAGAGGACGCTACCAAACCATCAAAACCTCCGGGCAACTAGCCCCATGAACAAGAACATGCATATCAAGCTGAAAATAAAATGCTTAAGACATAAAATATGCTAAGATGCATAAAATGTACATGGATGCGTAGTTACTCAAAATACAGCGAAAGCAAACATACACATTCTAGCATCAACATGTTCATCATGATTCATTAGACCTTAGACAATAAATGTAAATGCAGAAACAAAATGGACAAGAACACTTATGTTATAAATATCTCTTCCTACAACCAGCTATGTCGCTACAACATTACACCCAACTATAGGCCAGTATGCTCATCAATCTCTCAGCAACACTACCACCCCCTAGCTGGGCATGATTCCCCAAGGAATAAGGGTAAAAGCAGGCTTACACATAGCAAAGATTACGCAAAATATCCAAGTCAACACAGTTGGGTTTATCAGGATGACAAGGATCTAGGAAAGGCTAAATGCTAAGCTGGTAGTATCAATGGAGAGCTAAGGACGGCTACCCTAGAGCTAACCTGACTTCTAAGACATCCACACACCCAACACCATGAATCAGTCCTTTCTTTACTTCATAGTCCCTCAGGCCCTAACTTCCCTTTCCAATACTCTTCAAGGGTTGTGGAGAAGAAATCCAACATTCTAACTCTATCTGAGTGGCTCCCAACACCAGGTTTCTCAAGCATACTCATCCTCTAATCCTACTCTAAACCGTCCGAATACCAACCACTCCATACTCGTAGTACAACAAGCAGTTCACAGCTGTGTGAGGAGAAATAAATATAACAGGGTGACAACCCAAATGAAAGGGTGAACACAGCTCAAGTCAGACAAGATGATTCAGAGTTGTTCTTGGCCCTAGCATGGCCAAAACAACTCAGCGGCACCCAAAATATGTTTGCACACGCAACAACCAAGACCAAGGAATATCAACAACCCACTCCCATAATGAAACAACGGGAAATTTACACAGTCCGCAGATGGGGAAGAAGATGGATTCCCAACATTGATAGGGAAAGAATACACATAGCAGAGTCATGCCCCTCATGCCGCTCTTCCAACTTGCCGCATGAGATCACAATCCCCCAACCCCTACGTGAGGTAAAACCATGCCAATTTCTTATCTATGCATGAGGATGAACAAAATGATGGGGAAATTCCCCAAGTGGTGCGTGAGGAAGCAAGATCTCTCTCTCTCTCTCTCTCTCTCTCTCTCTCTCTCTCTCTCTCTCTGCGTGAGGATTACCAGAACAACTCGTGGTGGAGGAAAAACCAGCGCTACATGATGTGAAGAGGAAGAGTCCACTGGTGGAGTGGGTACATGGGAAAGGACTGATAGTCCTACCACACACACCACTACTCAGCAATAATTGCTCCAGACAGCAGAAATTAAATGGGTGGTCGACACATGTCAAACTCCCAATGTCCCCCACGGGTTGGACACCCCCCCCCCCCCTTAACCTTAGGAATCATGCCCTTTTCATTCAACGTTGCACCGTCGTAGCTGGCTGTAGGTTTATTTTAATTAATGTGCATATTTACATGATGCCCAAAACTATAATGTGCTAGATAGCATGATATACCATCGGCAACAATCCCTATTTCCAAAACATACACCACCAAATCGATGGTGGGGCTTTTGCTTTTAGCTCCACACCACGATTAATTACAATATATACATCATGTATATTTTAATGCAAATGAGGTCAAAACTAGGTTATTATAGTATGTATATACTGAAACATCATATGCAACATCAATGTGTGAATACTGAAACATCATCTGCAACATCAGTATGTAAATACTGGAACAACAACAACATCATTAGCATTTTAGTGCTAAAACAACATCATCAATAAATGCTAGCTCATCATCTCCATCACCAGTATAGAGATGCATGAACATCATCATTATCGACATAAAAATGTTGAAACAATGTCATCATCATTAGTATAGAAATACTGAAACAAACTCATCAACATGTTGCACCTAAATATCCATGGATGCCTGAGCACCCTTCAGAGAACTTAGTCAGAGATTCTTGTGGTGAATTTATTTCCACTTATGAGAATACCGGTGCACTTTCCCTCTTATGACAGAGCATTGGTGCCTATTCTCCTTTAACATCAGGTTTCATTGGCACTTTTCCCTATTGAGAAAAAAAATTCAGCGCCTTTCCCCTTTGAGCAAAAAATGCCAATAGACTTAAAAGAGGATCATCCTGTATCTATTTCCTAAATAATCTCATCCCATGTTGACCTTCCTTGTCCTATAAATGAATCCTTCATGAAGGGAGTGAGATGGGACACCAAATAAATCATCCTTATGTTGTTGGATTGAAGTCTAGTATAGAGGCAAGTTTGAGTAAGTTTGTGTGTGAAGATATTTTTGTGAGTAAGGAGTGTTGTAAGTCCATTATGGAAGACAAAGCTAGAAATATCAAGGCTTTGGTTGTAGATTTACCTTATTGTTTTATTAATACAAAAGTGTTCCCCTTTCCCATATATATATTTTTTTAATATCAATTAAATATTGTTGGATTACTTGATCACTAGCATAGATTTTTAATATGTCTTGTTACTCTCATCTTGTTTGTATTGTTTTCTTGATGCTTGTTTATGGGTACTGAATACTATATGGAGAGTAGTGAAACAAAGAATAAGGCTTGCAAATCTGAGGTATTTAAGTAATTTTCATCAGTATAATGACCATCTAGGGAAAGGATATACTCTTGTGGTGTTTTATTCTACACTTGTACCATACAGGGTAGAGGAACAAGCAGTGTCTACACCGGTTGCAAAATTCCTACAAACAAAATTGGAGACTCTGCTGGGGAAATCTTGATCTAGTCAGATCTAGGGTATATTCATTCATATCTAGAGAATATCCAATTAGATTTGAAGAAGATCCAATTAGATCTAAAGTAGATCTAGTTATATCTATAATTGTTGGTAACATTCTCATCTGTGAAATTTTCATTCCCTTTATCAACTCATTTTGATTATTAAGGTGAGTGATACACCTTACTTTTTCAGCAATTTTCCTCTGTTAGAAGTTGGTTTTACTTCTGTATTAGTAAAAATCAGTCCTTCTGGTTTTTTGGTAGGTAATTGACCCATTTTATTTTTTGAATCCACTAGAGCACCTACACAGAATTGACAGAGTGCCGACCCTCACTGGTGCCTTCTTCACATTGGAACTAACTGTCTATGGTGCCTTACTCCTTATGATACAGGGCATCATTGGTGCCTCTAATCAGTGACCAAAGTGTGCTTCCCACCTGCTGGCACTCTGGTGCAACTTTACACAGTGTGTCGAGGTAGGTACACTACTGCCTTAGAGCACATATTTTCAAAATCTTTGCTTCTCTGAAGTTTTCTATGTGTTTTGCTTATTGTCTTTTTTTGGATATGAGATTTTGGTAGCCTCATCTCCTCTTTTGAGTTCATATTTAATATTTTTCATCATCAATAAATTTGGAGTGAAAAGGATTTTTTTTTTAATTACAATTTTGGATGCATGATTGGCTTCACTCATTCTATGAAAAGCTTCTTGTGAAAAAGAAGATCTATAGACTCTTTTAAATTAGTTATTTTTAGTTGTTTTATGTCCTTTCTTTTTCAAAATCATATTAAAAAACAAAAAAGAAGTCAGCTAGCTTGTTTTGTTTGCATAAGTACTTAGAAAAATTTCCTTTATGAGTGTTTAGGAAAAGTTCATTTCTTGGTTTGCATGAGTGCTTAGGAAAGTACATCATTATGATTTTAATTGAGAAAGTTTAGTTTTGATAGACATTAGAGGATCTACTTTTTTTCTTCTTTTAGATATTAGTTAGTTTTTATGGTGAAAATATTGTGTGTTCAAAAATATTGTGATAGATCTTGAAGTTTGGTTCATTGAAAGTATCATGGCATATTGTTTTTGAAAGAAAAAGATTTCTCCCCTACTCTAGTTAGCTTTCATCAAAGAAAAATATTTGTGTGACATATAGGTTTTAAATATTCATATTTGATATACACCTCACAAACATTCACTAACCATCAAGATAAAATAAATGGTAGCTTAGGTTAAAAAAAATTAGTAACTTGATTTATAGGGTAGAGACATGTTTTGGAGTCTTAAAACAGAGGAACTTGTGTTCTATGCTTGCACAACATTTCGGGGACTGAGTGGTTCTTCCACGTACCATCGGTATATCGAATAGCATTTCATGTACCCTCGAGGTATATAGAAAGGTACTTCACATAGTCGATTGTATATCGGAAGGACCCGGTATGGTTGTGCATTAGAGAGAACTAATATGGATTTGAGCTCCCATGTACCTTGCATATATTGGGAGACCCTTCTATGATTCCTTAACCATCTAGGAAAATCCTTTTGGCCATCTTGTTAGAGAAATACACCGAGAACAATACTCGGGGAGATACTATGTACATGTTTTCCAAGTAGTTGGGTGTTCAGGCAAGGGTATGGTCCGAATCCTCATTGTCGTGTTTCGCTATTACACCCTGTGGTATATCACGAGCTATGACAACTTGACAATCCTAGTGAGGAACCGTCTATCATAATCCCATCCTATCATTTAAGTTTGCTTGTGGCCTTAGCTTGCGTAGGTTTGTTTGCGTGTGTTTTCTTCTTTGTTTAGAGACCTAGAGTAGAAAGTATCAACCGACACACTGGTTGACTTACCTGCAAGATGTTCTAGTAGGTTGCAGGGGCTATCATCTGAATCTCCTCCAGTCATCGAAGGAAACGAATATGAAACCATGGAACAACCAGCTTCTGTTGATTCCCATGTTGAAGATGTTCAGTTACTGATACTAGACAAGGATTCTCTACTTATCATAATCCTTTGGTCCAACATCCTTTTACGGCTGGCTCAACATTTCATTTTTCAATGGAAGGTCAACCTGGTTCATAAGATTGGGTATTCAATCACCCATAAGATGAAACTATAGGGAAAAAATTTGGCTCAAATGATCCTTTCGGAGAACTTACTTAGTTCAATCCATTTCCAAGTATGGAACTACTACAACCAAACCAGAAGCATCCATACTTTCCCCTCAAAGGAAATTCATTAGATATGCTCCGTCGAATGTTATGTTTTTTCTAGAAATCTATTGAGCGTATACGTAATATGTAAGAAAACATAATAAGGATATGTTTTTTCAACTTCCCCACATTTCAAGAACAACTGCACTTGGATATGATTCCATTTCAGAACCCCAAGTGGCTCTTATCTTAGGGTCACTAGCCCAAAATATGGTTACTCAAGATACAATTCAAACCTTCACCCCCATCCCAGCTGGTCAAAACTCTCCATCAATTTTCACTGCTCCGATAGTTTCTGTGCCTGGGAGGCATGCCCCTGCTCAAGTTGCTTTACCTACCGAGGGAACCATTTCTAGTATGGGGAAAAATTTACCAACGGTGCCACTAGTAGTAAATACACCTCCTCCTAGTACCAACATAGTTGTACACTCTTCTGGCCAAGAAGGGCCTTCATGGGTCCAACCCATCATTATTCTTCTTTCTTGGTGATATGCCTATCCTGGGAATCAACCACCTATGCTTCATCAAGATTATCAACCAGCACTATTAGGGTCTCTTTATCCTGGAATGCCTTACCCTGGAAATGATTATGTCCCTAGGGGGAAGCCTAATTGGTCTAATGTTCCATCCTATGGAGGAGATTTCATAAATATGTTTGAAGGATTTGGTGGTCTACCCAGAGGTCATCCTTATGGAGGACCACCTAGAGGACCTAGAGAACTTGGAGGACCTGGAGGACCATCTGGAGGGCCACCATCTGGAGTACCACCACCTATAGGACCACCATGTAGAGGACCACCATATGAAATACCACCACCTGAAGGACCATCACCACCACCTCTCCTTGGAGGCCCACCCCCAAGAGGACCACCTCCCTCGGGTGGCCCCCCTCCCTTGGGTGGCCCCCCTCCTAGAAAACCTTCTAGTGGATATTTTGGAAATCAACCATGTAACCAACTTGTCTTGAGGGAATCACCTATTACTGCTTATAAATATACTTATGGTCATACTGGTCTGCAGATGCCATACCAGTATTACCAATATCCTCAATCTAATCAACAATTTCCATTTTTTGCTACATTAGATCTTCCAAATTTTTCCAGATTGATCAACAATCGAACACACCATGATCCCTCATGGCCAACAATCTTGGTTAAGTTACCCTCAGACATACCTAAATTCGACGGTCAACCTGGTGAGGATCCCAAAAACCACATGATCACCTTTCATGTGTGGTTCTCATTAAATTCTCTGATAGATGGTTCAATCCGTCTGCGCTTGTTTCAGAGAACCCTCACCATTGTAGCTATGAAATGGTATATCGATCTAACCCAGCATTCCTTTTGGGACTTTAATACCCTAGAAATGGAATTTCTAACCCATTTTCAGCTACCTCGCTTCTCCAAAATACTTCCACCCACATCTCCGATCATACACACGAGTGAAGATGAAGATGTAGGTTGATTACGGATTCCATTCCTGATCAGTTACTGGCTGATTGGATTACAATATCTTTACTCCCCCCCATTTCTAGGGATGTCTCCATGGGAGGTGTTGTTATAAAGGAGCAGGCCATTAGCCATGCTCAGTAGCTAGACTTGGTTTATTCCTAGTCAGGAACTTTGTATGACCTAGCACTCATGCTCCTTGTCCTACATCAGACCNCTAAACCAACCACTAATGGAGTTCTTGGTTTAGTTCAAACACAATCGACAATAAAATATGCGAAAAATCAAAATAATCCTATTGCATCAGCT
Source organism: Pseudotsuga menziesii (assembly GCA_001517045.1). NCBI lineage: Eukaryota > Viridiplantae > Streptophyta > Pinopsida > Pinales > Pinaceae > Pseudotsuga > Pseudotsuga menziesii. The sequence goes on from LPNX010932413.1 coordinate 33,948, forward strand.
ATTCAACCTATTACACCACCCAAAACTACACCCTCTCATGTTGTTTCCACTGAAGTAATTATAGTTCAATCAGTTGAATCTTTAGGAGGGAAGAATAAAGGTAAAAATAAATCTAAGAAATCTAATAACCAACATGAAGGAAAGACAAAAAATCCTGATGTTGATTCTAAGAGTAAGAGAAAGGAAAAGTTCCCCTTCCTAATTTGTGGAGGTGATCATTTTACTAAAGAGTGTCCTCGTCGAGAGGAATTTAGAAAATTTTAAAAAAATTCACCCACCCTGGCAGTTCTTACAGACCCTTTCCCCACCCAACAGTAATTCATTAATCATCAATCCTTACACGAGCCTTCTTCGTCCTCCATTGATGAAGTCAAAATGATTTCGATTGTCGAAACAATTCACCTTAATACAATATCCCAAAGTTATGACCCTCCTCCAGAAAAGAAAATGGATGATGTTCCAGTTGATAAAACTTCAGTTTCCACCCCTCCTCTAGGTAATGGTCTTCAGATTGAAAAACCTATTCCTGATGCAATTCTTCACCCACCCAAGAGTACACTCCAAAAGGGTATTCTTAATCCTAACACATGTGTTGCATAGTACTCTAATAAAGTAGAATATTTGGCCCAAGCACCCTATTCTATGTCATATCTTGAGGTACTCCAAACCTATCCTACACAGTGAAAGAATTTGCTAACATCCCTAGGAGAATTGGATCTTGAAAATAGAAATAATATCACTTTTAGGTTTGATTATTTAAAAACTAGGATCTCACATTAGTTGGCTTTCCACTTGTCCACAAAGGCTATTGGAAAGACCATCAGTCATACCGTATTGGAAGAGGGATCCTCTACCTCGGTCATGTATTTTTCTTGTTGGAGAGCCATTGGTTCTCCTGAAATGAATCGTTCACCTATGACACTGAAGGCCTTTGATGGTTGTGGCTTTCAACCTTATGGATTACTGCCCGCTCTCCATATCAAACTGGGGGGGAAATCAGTTTCCATCCATGTTTAATTCCTTGACTCTCCTTTGGATTACAATATTTTCCTAGGTTGCAACTGGTTTTATTCTATGCAAGTTGTTGCTTCATCCATTTTTTGGATAGTTCAGTTCCCATTCCAACGGAAGATGTTATGATAGGTCAGTTAGATTTCATTTCACCAAATGTTATCTCGAATACTGATAACAACATTCTGATTCTGACAACCCCGCAATATCATAACATTGGAGTAGGCCTTATCAAATATTCCTCACTCATGGGAGTCTTTCCATTATCCAATCCTCCTCCTATATCACAGTTCGCATTCATGAATATGATTTCTACTTCAATCATAGATAAAGGAAATTCTATTGTTGAATCAACATCAATGACTCCTTTTGAGGAAATATACCATGATATTCAAACCACCAGTGACCCCACCATCAATGACCATTTGTTGGTGGCCTCAGATCCTTATCACCTACCATATTGGCTAGAAACCCCCCCCACCCTGGTCTCTAGATGATCTTTCGCATGCACTTCCCTGTGATGAATCCATCATGTAAGTTATGTACCTAGATGAGATTCCTTGGAAATACCATCACCATCGATCTTATTTCCTTCCCCCTTTCCGTGTGGTATAAAAACAATTTGCATCAGTGATTTATTCTGATATAGTAACTGATGCTTAGTCTCCAATCCTCAATTGTGATATCGAATCTGAGGGTAATTTATGCAATATTACCAAAACCATTCTAGTTGACATATCAGTGAAACCTGGTATTTCAGAGAACATCCAAATAGGCCAGAACTCTTCACCGTCAGAGATACAGTCCTATACAACCTTATTTAAGGAATTCGGAGATGTTTTTTCTTAGACCTATGAGGAAATGCCAAGGATAGGCCCCTCTATTGTAGTTCATGAGATTAAAACCTACCCTGGTGCCAAGCCAGTTCGACAGAAGTTATGTCAATTCCAAGTTATGTCAAGTCCATCCGTGAAAAGCAGCAACCATCAAGGAAGAAGTTGAAAAAATTCTCAGGGTTGGATTCATTTACCCCGTTCCCTTGAGTGAATGGGTGTCCAACATAATTCTATGAACAAAAAATAGGAGACTATTAGGTTTTGCATTGATTCTTAGGATTTGAATCAAGGTTGTCCAAAGGACAGCTTCCCCATCTCGTATATCGATCAAATTATCGACAACTATGCTAGGAGTGTCATATTTTTGTTCATGGATGGATTATTTGGCTATAATCAAATCAAAATTCTCCCATCAAATAAACATAAGATGACATTCATCTACCCATGGGGAACCTTTGCATATACAAAAATCCATTTTGGCTTGAAAAATGTTGGTGCTACATTCCAATGCGCGATGTCATATTCTTTCCACAACATTAAACACATTGTGGAACCTTATCTTAATGGCTTGCCTGCTCATTCAAAGCAGCGGGATCACCATGTTGATCATCTGAGAGCCATTTTTCTCAGATTTCTCCATTTTAACATTTAATTTAATCCACATAAGTGTGATTTTTGCATTAATACCAGCTGATTGATTGGATTTATTGTGTCCAAGGATGGCATCCATATCGACCCTCTGAAAATTGAAGCTATCTCGGTTCTACCCGCACCAACCAATGTTACAAAACTCCAAAGTTTGAAAGCGAAGGAAAACGTTTTATGTCATTTTGTATACAAATATGTTGAAAATACACATGTTTTCATGTGGTTGTTGAAAAAGGATACCCCATTTGTTTGGGATGATTTAGCATAGTACGCATTCAATAACCTCAAACACGCTCTCATGCATGCACCTGTGCTACAACCACCAAATTATACAAAGCATTACTCTTTGTATGTGGCTGCATCGCTTTCAACCATTGGTATGGTTTTAGTCTAGACCGATGAACATGACCACAAACATGTGTTATATTACGCAATTAAGAGTCTTTTAGACTCATAAACCTGTTATTCACATGTGGAGAAACTTGCTTTGGCCATAGTCATTGCTGTCCAGAAGTTCTGTCATTATATTTTGATCTATACAAATATTTTTCACACGGACTCCAAACCCATGTATTACATCCTTACTCGTCAAGTACTTGGGTCCAAATACTCACGTTGGATTGTAATTGTCCAGTAGTTTGAGTTGGAATTCGCTAAAACTAGTTCTAAGAAGTCCCTTGTCTTTGATGAGCTAATGTGTGATTGTCCCCGTATTACTGAGGGAACAGAGCCTATTGAATCATTTCCTGATGAATCTTTATTCCTCACTAGTACAACTGATCCCTGGAATGGATATTTCATTCTCTATCTCCATACCCAACGATATCAGCTTGCTACAACTCATGATGAGTGTCGTCGCATCCACCACCAAGACAAGTATTATCTCATTATCAATGATACTTTATACCCTCGTGGCATTGAATCTATATTATTATGATGTCTCACTCATGATTAATTTGAGATTGTTCTAAATGATTTCCACTCTAGAGCTTGTGGCGGTCACCTCTCTAGTTTGGCTACTGCCCAGAAGATTTTGTGCACAGTGTATTTTTGGCCTTCATTTTTCAAGTATTGTATTGAAACTATCAAAAAATGCCTACCCTGTCAAATGTTCACATCCAAAAACTTCCACTGGTTTCACACCATTCCAATTGGTTTATGGACTAGAGGCCACTCTCCCAATAGAGTGTGAGATTCCATCTTTGAAGCTCGTTGTAGAACTTTTTCCCAACACCCTACTAGATTAAGAACAGTTCCTATACTTGAACAAGCTTGAAAAAAATCATTGTGAGGTTTCCTTAGGAAATGAGTGACGCAAATGATGAATGAAAGATTAGTATGATAGATCTGTTCACCCACTCTTTTTTAACAAAGGAGATATGCTCTTGACCTAGGACCAGAAACACGATAAGTTGGTGACAGGTAAACTAGATCCTATGTCGCATGGGCACTATGTTATCAGTCGTGTTTTGGAGAAAGGTGCATATGAGTTAATGGATTATGATGGGATACCCTTGGGAGAGCCCCACAATGGGATCTAGCTCAAAAGATATTATTGATAGGTCATTTAACATAGGTTCTTTGTAGATATTGTTTATAGAGTGTTGTTTATTTCTTTTAAGTGTGGTTTTTTGTGTGATATAGTATGTGTTTTTCACAACCCTACTTACGTAAGTCCTATGTTTAATGGAGAGATGACCACTTTTACTATTTTCGTGGATGGTGTTAATCATTACACCTTGAATCTTGCATCGGAAGCTTGGGTGTTTTACTCTCCTACAACTGATCTAGTGAGTTCATGGGGTACTTGTTTGGGTCCCTCCACCAACAATCTTGCAGAGTATCATGTAGTGATTGGATTGTTGATGGAAACCCTAGCGAAATATGTAAGATAAATTAGGGTTTACTTGGACTTGGAGTTAGTTGTGCATCAATTAAAACGAGTTGAAACCATTTGGAACCCCCTACTCCTTTGTACATTTCAAAGAATTAGGCTTCTAGAAAGGTCTTTTGAGAATGTTTCATATGAACATGTTTTGAGACATTTAAATGTTGTGGAAGATTCCCTAGCAAACTTTGTCTTATATTAGTATATTTCTCATAGTTAAAATTCATTATAACATAAATTCATTCATAGTAGGAATACATTCACACATCACATTTGCACAAACCTCTGCAAATAAAAGTTTTTCATATATATAAAAGGTAAATATGAGATGCAAAATACTAAAGCATCAAGATTTAAGATCACCCAAAGTTTAGGACTAACATAAATTTAAAATATGTATACATGGGGAAAAAACTAAAGCTTCGTATCTTTCAGTATAAATATAATACAAAAATGAGAGAGCCTCTGTAGACTAATCCTCATAGTGATGCTCATGATAGCACACCAAGACCTGAGCCAATCTACACAGTGACCTCACAAAGCGGCCTGAAACTCCTGCATTCTGGCACTGATACCATCCAGGTAAATCATCAGTAGATATATACTGAATCCCCACAATCAAGCATTGTAGGTTCTCCTCTATCTCTTCATTCTCCTATGTTTAAAGGATCTCCATCTCTTGGACTGCTCCTCGTCAATCAATGGGCGATGCTCCAATTGGACAAGAAGGACCTATATCTACATAAGTCATTTTTTCACATCTCAACATTACATCAATATATATATATATAGAATTAAAAAATTAAAAACATGAATATTGGCATCTTTCTTACCTCGATCGTCCCACTCCTCTCCCTATGGCAATGGAATTTTAGGGTCATTATGGAAATATGTCCCCTCGTCAGCATAGTCTTCAATCATCACTAATTGGATTCACAACCAACTAAAGAATACCGAGCCATAGGTAACCTTTGAAACTCCATCACCATGACGGGCCATGATTTTCACCCACCTGACCATCCTGGGATCCTCGTCATCTAGACTTCTCATGGATACTTGAGGCCTCATTAGTGGTACCCTATCTAAGAATAAAAATACTACTACTGCTCCATAGACAAACTACTTTAGTTCCCCCTGTCTGCATTTGTTTAACTGGACCTTTAACATGACCAGGAAACCTCCACTCTAGTTGAATATTGTGGGAGCCATACACTCTATGGAATATAACATGTGTGTCCTGGTGGTAAAATGGGTTGATCTGGTGCCTGTAACCTTCACAATAGTATAGACATTTCTTCTCAAAGTTTGATATACTATTCATTTAATAGGGAGTTTTCCCCATTAGGAAAGTGTCCATAATGAACAATAACGGTCGCAGTGAAGAATCACCACCCTGTGGGCCAGCTAGAACTACTGGTCTCCCTTTGTGAGATAACCAGGTCATAAAATATATGTCGTCTTTGTCTATAGTCAATATGTGGGTCCCTACCAGAAAGTGTTGTTGGTTAGGGTCCCACATGTGAATTATGTATTCCAAAAGGCACACATATTCCTTCATTCTAGGTACTCTGAAATTCTTAAGCATTCCACGTTCTCGAAGAGCTCTCACCGTTGCTGGGTCATTTGCCACTCAGAAATCCTCTATTTCATGTTCAAGTTCTTCCCAAATCACCATAGTGTAGGTGGTTTTTCCCTACAAAAACATTTCAAATATGCATTAAAAACATGTCAAGATCTGTGGAAGCAAGAATTCCAAAAATAGATGGTCAAAGATGAGTATTTTTTATTTCCCTTTCCATTGGCGTCTTTCGTTTATATAGACAGAGCGTCGACGCTTTTACTGGGTTTGGACAAAGTTCCTTCGGCTCCTATGTTCCAATTCAGCAGTGCATCAGTGCACATCTCGACAAAGGAGAAAGTGTCAACCTGAGCACACAACATCCCTTTCAAAAATTCTCTATAAAGCCTAAAAACTAGCTGAAATTTGAAAGAATGCACAGTGAACATGAAGAGGAAGGGTTTAAGTTTTACCTAGTCCAAGCAACTTGAAGAAAGACAGTCCACAGATCCTAGAATACACACTTGAAAATGAGCCTCTTTTCATCAAATTCACTCTCTCCTTATGGTTAAAAAACACAATGCTAAAATTTTCACTATTTACCCCTTTTTATAGTAATTTTGACTTTTTATTTTTAATATTAAATCAAAATATTTTAATTTTGTGGGTTTTTATCATTTGTTTTCTAAAGTTTCATGATGAAATTATTTCTAACTTGATTTTCAAAGTTTCCAGTTCATATTTACGAATCTTATGGATATGTCTCAAGGTTATTTTGTCTTTTTCACACTTTTGGGAAAAAATGAAAAAGTACCAAGCGATGTTCATACTTTTTACATGCTCATTAAAAAGCTAGCAAAAGAGTATCGAGCACACTTTTTCCTCTTTTTCAGACTCGTTAAAATTGGCTTATGAAAAGGAGAACCCTTTATGGATTTATATTTAAGCTCTTTTTAGTCTCCTTAAAAATACAAAAAGATTTCTAAGAGAACTTGATACGTTCTCACTTGTAAAAGTATTTGAACGATCGACTAGTCGGTGGTAGGTTATCTCTTTTTCAGACCGACTAGGCCTATTTATGAAAAATGAATGCTTTGGTTGATATCAACCAGAAGAGTTCTATGGGGCATTATTTTATACTTTTTTGGGCCCTAGGGACTAGATATTACGAAAAAAGACCTTTTGTAGTCTTCTTATGTCTTTGTTTAGACTCTCTAAACATGAACGATGCTAACTTCAGCTTCATCGGACTTGTAAAATAAAATGATGAAAGACCCTTGCTGGGAATTAACCTCTCCTTTCACATGTTCATAAAACATATGGGAATGGACACATCATCTAATGAGCTATAAAGAGCATTTGTTACCCTCTTTGAACTTGTAAAAATGAAAAGAGACACTCATCCTTCGTTATGGGGAAATTAAGGGAAAGGGGAATATATTTTCATTTGTATTTATGGAAACTCACAGTCCACCTTTCAACATGGCACTTATCTACATTTTCATTTCTGAACAGTTGGGTATTCAGCTTCCCTTCGAGTCGATCCACTTTTGTTAGTCTCTTGACTCCTTTGAGTCAATTCAAAGAATGCATTGTCATATTCCTTGCATTACACCTCATTTTTGCCTTGTCAAGTCCATGATTCCAAGTCATTTTTCATGTCGCAATCTACTCAAAGGATGTCTCTTTTGCACTCCAACTCATTAGTAACTTTACCTTCCTATAAATTCGGTCATGTCTAAGTCAGTTTAATGGTCGTTTCATCACTTCAAAAACAACTTTTGTTCCGTGTTTTGTGTCGATGATGGGGGAAACATCACGTCCCTCCTTCGACGATTCTATTCCTGTCGACCTCAACACATCATCCAGGAATTAGATTTAGAAACCAAGTTAAGTACCTTGAATCCTGCATGCCTCAATGGCAGGTTTCCTCACTTTCAACAATAGGATTTCATCAATGACCTCTGATTGAAATATTCTAGAAAGTGTTCGACTTCAAAACCTTTATTCACACTTGGGAGAATGTACTGAGATACCTTGGGAATCATTGACATCAATGGTGATTTTCCTCGTACTTGTTAACATTTTACATCAATGACTGGTAATCAAGTGGTTTCTACCATTTTTTACTTCAAGACATCTATTCACATGGTTACAATAGTATTGGTTGGGGATTGGAATGAATACCCTGAGCGGTTAGGTTTTTCCTGCATAATCATTTATTCTCAGGTTGTGATGGAATATTATTTGAATTCATGACACATATACACGTTGTTTGTTTGGTGGTTTTTTTTATTATTGAGTTCAGATAACATGGATCTACTTTGTATGTTTCGTAGCCATGTTTCTCTTTCTACATCATTGATCATGGATCTACAGTGTATTATTGGTAGCCATGACATGGTCATCTTCATGGATATGTAGTGTATTGGTTCATAGCCATGGTTGAGTCAGATAAGTTAGTTACTGGTCTTATTTCAGTAGGGAGCTCATCTCTCATTTCCTCTAATACCAGATTGATATCTAGAAAATTATTTTACCTATAAAATCCTTATAGCCTCATACTTTGGGGCCATTATTTTGCACTGAAAATATCTAGTGGTTCCTAAGCACCCTTTAGAGAACTTGGTCAGAGATTCTTGTGGTGACTTTATTTCCAATTTTTAGAAGACCGGTGCACTTTCCCTCTTATGATAGAGCACCGGTGCCTATTGTCCATTGACATCAGGCGTCGTCGACACTTTTCCCTTTTGAGCAAAAAGTTATGGTGCCTTTCCCCTTTGAGCAAAAAGCACCTATAGAATTAAAAGAGGAAAAAAGGAATATTTGAGAAGCTTCCATACGAAATACCTTATGGAGGTAGTTCCTATTAGCTAGGGAGAGGTGACATTCACCCTCCTCACCCATAGGGATCACCCCCTATCCATTTCCTAAATAATCCCATCCTATGTGGACCTTCCTTGGCCTATAAATGAAGCCTTCATGAATGTATTGAGAGGGGAGACCAAATTAATCATACTTATGTTGTTGTATTGAAGTATGGTATAGAGGAAAGTTTGCGTGAGTTGGTGTGTGAAGAGCTTTGTGTGAGTAAGGAGTGTTGTAAGTCCATTGTGGAAGACAAAGCTAGCGACATCAAGGCTTTGGTTGTAGATTTACCTTATTATTTCATTAATAAAAAAGTGTTCCCCTTTCCCATATTTGATTTGTGTTAATATCAATTAATCATTTTTGGATTCCTTGATCACTAGCATAGATTGTTAATCTGTCTTGTTACTCTCATGTTGTTTGTCTTGTTTTCTTGATGCTTATTTATAGGTACTGAAGACTACATGGAGAGCAATGAAACAAGGACTAAGGCTTGCATATATGACGTATATGAGTAATTTTCATTAGTAGATTAAACATCTAGGGAAAGGATATACTGTTGTGGTGTTTTGTTCTACACTTGTACCATACATGGTAGAGGAAAAAGTTGTGTATGCACCGATTGCAGAATTCATACAAACACAACAGTCATCACAACAATCATCAGTATGAAAATAATGAACCTACTACATCAATAAAGGAATACTAAAACTATCTCAGCAATCACCCCAACAATCATCTCAACAATCATCAATATAAAAATAATGAACATGCTACATCAATATAGGAATACTAAAACTATCTCAGCAATCATCTCAACAATCATTAGTATAAAAATATGGAAACTACATCTTTCCCACTAACTATCTCAGAGAAGTATATTGGTGAGTTCTCTAGTAGATCCATCTAGGCATTTTTTCTAGCTTACTAACCCTTTTGAGTAAATAAGCCTAGTCAGAAATATGGATCCTCCTGGGGACCAACAATCCTTGTTCTAGCTTACTAAACCATTTGGTATAAACAAATATACTCATACATACTAATCCCCCTAGGATAAATTGGCCTTGTTTGACTTACTAACACTTTTGTGTCAACAAGCCTAGCCAGAATTACCCTACTCTAGGTTGAACTACCACCACTACATCTGTATAACCTCTACCATCACTCCTTCTTGAGAGAGAGGTCCTTTTAGACTACGCTAAGCTTGTCTAGAAAGTATTCAAACTTTACATGATACAGAGGCTTAGTCAACACATTTTCCACTTGTTTCTCTATAGGAACATACTTGAGATTTATAGCTCCCTTCTAAACCATATCCCGAATGTAATGATATCTAACTTTGATATGTTTTGTCTTGTCATGAAATACTAGGTTTTTTGTCATCTTTATACAACTATAATTATCACAAAGGATATTAGTAACATCTATCTCTATATCAAATAAACCTACCAACATATTGTGAATCCATATTGCTTCGCTACTATTAGTTTTTCAACATTAAGCTAGCATTATTAGGATATTTAACTAAGAGAATAAAAAGCATAGCAATCAAACATAAGAGACAATGAACACAATTTTTTTCCTTGGGGAAACCATAAATGGATAAAACCCCACAACTTCCTCAGAGATAGAATCAACACCAAAATAGAAAATCCCAAAATAGTAAGTGATCTCCTAACAGCAGTAACCGTGTTCTTATCTAGCCCCAGTGTCTTCTCCTACCTCAACTATGTGCTAAACTTGAGTGTGTATGTGATATGTACTAAATATAAAGTCTAGCTCTCTATTTATACTAATATTGGCATGACCAAAACCCTACTAGGGCCGATCTCTCTAGGAGAGTCTAATAACCCTAGCACCCCAGAACTACGGGGAATTTAACCTTTAGACAATAGGAGGGTTACCCACAATGACTTAACATGACTTATTTACATTATAGCTCCTCCTGATCAGAACATTGGGGAAGAACAACATGACTCAACTACATAATAGATACATCCTGAAATAAACATTGGGTTATAAGACATAAGATACATACATGAATACATTCTGAAGTTACAAATACATCAACACTCCCTCTTAACTAGGAAGGTATTCTTTCGACACAATTTTCAGCACTGGTCTTCTTCTCTACATCAACTGGATCATCTTGTCATCTTCATTTTCAAGTCTTCTTAGTCTTCAAGTCTTATTAGTCTTCGAGTCATCTTCTTCTTCAATACTTTTTCATCACAGGATCTACATCATCATGACTACTGGCTCGTCACTGCTGGATCATCATCACATCTGGATCATCACTTGATCTGGATCGTCATCAAGTCTGGATCATCATCACATCTAGATCATCACTTGGTTTGGATCATCATCACAACTGGATCGTCACTTGATCTAGATTGTCATCAAGTCTGGATCAACACATCTGGATCACTTGATTTGGATCATCATAAAGTCTGGATCATCATCATATGCTATCTCATAATGGTGCTATCTCGATTCTTCTTGTCACAGGAAGTTCTACAGAGTCAATCCTGTAGGCCTACCCTTCATCAAGGTCTTCATCAGTGCTTATATTTAACACTTAAGTTAGAATGGCTCACCCAGCTCTTACATCTGACCTCATCTTGTCAGAAAGGAATGCCCAGCACTCACATCTGACCTCATCTTGTCAGAAAGGCCCAGCACTCACATCTGACCATGTGTAAACACATCACACCAGAATGGCTCAACACTTATATCCAACCATGTGCAAGCACACTGCATCAAAAAGGCTCTGCACTTACATCCAACCTCATCCTGTCAAAAAGGCATAGCACTTACAGTCGACCATGCTCGAAAGCACTGCATCGAAATGTCTCAACACTTACAATTCGACCATTCTTTAAAGCACCACATAGAAAAGGGCATGCACTCACATCTGGTCATGGAGGAACTAATCCTACCATCGCGTTAGAATGGCCCCCAGTCCCAGAATGAGCTACCCGATAACTGACCAGGTGCCTTTATTCCCAGAATGGTAGTTGGCCTTACATCTGACCTACTCATCAGAATGGCCAACACTCACATCTGACATGGGAGGAACCTAATCCTTTAACCATGATAGAATGGTTCAACCCTTACATCTGATCAAGTGGGAACACATCCCTCTATCACATCATAATGGCTTCTCAGTCCTAGACTGAGTTTTCCTTGTAACTGACCAGGAACCTCCATTCCTAGAATGGCAATATCACTCATATCTGACATTGAAGGAACCTAAATCCTCTGACCATCACATAATGGCTCAGCATTTACATCTGACCATGGAAGGAACCAATCCTCTCACCATGTCAGAATAGCTATGGGTCTCATCACTTTCCCTTGGAGGAAACCTCAATCTGGAGAACACGAAGCTTCTCCCTGAAGTATTCGAACTTCATCCTAGCCAATGGCTTCATCAATACATCAGCTATCTATTCCTCCATTGCAACATACTAGATCTTCACTGCTCCCCTATGCACCATATCCCTGATATAGTGATACTTGATCTCGATATGCTTCAACTTGTCATGGAAAATTGGATTCTCTGAAAACTTCACACAACTCTGGTTGTCACAATGTATACAAGTAGCATCCAACTGTATATCAAATATATCAGACAGTAGCTTCCTCAGCCATACTACCTCACAACTAGCTGAACAAGATGCAACATACCCTTCTTCAGCTGTACTCAGTGCCACATAGAATTGCTTCCTGCTAAACCAAGAGATCACACTTGATCCCATACTGAAGCAACATCCTGAAGTGCTCTTCCTATCAATGGCACTACCTGCCCAATCTAAATCAACATAACCCTCTAGGTTAATCTTCTGATTCGACTCATACTTGAGCCCATAATCAACTGTACCCCTTAGGTACCTCAGAATGTGCTTTGTAGCAATCAAGTGAACATTTCTTAGATATGTCAAGAACTGGCTCAAGGTGTTCATAGCAAAGCAAATGTCTGGTCTCATTTTCGTCAAGTACATCAAGGACCCAATCATCTGATGATACATCGTAGCATCGACTGACTATGATGAAGCATCACTCAATAGATTTAAGTTTGATTCCATAGGTATGGCCATGGCTTTGCAATCCATCATCCCAAACCTCTTTAGGATCTCTACTACATAATTCCCTTGTCCAAGAAAGATTCCATATGCACTCTGCCACACCTCCATGCCTAGGAAATAATGCATCATACCCAAGTCCTTCATCTCAAACTTGGAAGCAAGATTTCTCTTCGTATTAGTAATCAACCCATCCATACCTGTCACAAATAGATCATCTACATATAGTAGGAGCATCACTGTGTTGCCATATTCAACCTTGTAGTAAAGGTTGGAATCTACTTTAATTTTGGTAAAGCCCAAACTGGATAGAAAGCTGTCAATTATTCCATACCAAGTCCTGCATGCCTGTTTCAAACCGTACATGGCTTTCTTTAATCTGCATACAAGAGACTCTCTGTCATGTGTCTCAAAACCGAGTGGTTGTTCTACATACACTTCCTCTTCTACTACACCATTCAAGAAAGAAGTCTTGACATCCATCTGGTGTATCTTCCATTTCATCACTACAACCAGAGATAGTACTGATCTGATGGAAGTGTAAATGGCTACAGGGGAAAATGTTTCTTCATAATCTATTCCTTCTTTCTGAGAGAAACCCCAAGCCACAAATATTTCCTTATACTTTTCAATGCTACCGTCTGTAGCATGCTTGATCTTGTAGATCCATTGGAAAGTTACAATTGACTTCCCTTCTAGTCTTCGGACAACATCCCAAACATCATTCTTCATGATCGATTGGTACTCTTTGATCATAGCATCCTTCCATTCTTTCCATTCTGTTGCATCTTCATAACTGGAAGGTTCTTTATCAATGAAATCACATAGTAAAGCTACATTCCCATAGCAAGATCTAATCCTCTTTATTTCTTTGTGATTCTCTTCTGGAGCCCCATATCTTTCCATACCTTGGATAATTTCACGCACCCAATCAGGTTTCCTCTTATGAGGATTCTTCTCCAGAGGTGGATCTACAAGTATTTGTGGTTCTTCAAATTCTCGATCTTCTTCTTAATTTTCTTCGTTCATGGTTGTATCATGAATTATGGGTGTGTTATCTCTAGGATTTTTCACCTGTTTATTTTTAAATTTTTGATTATCCTTGGTTTTTATTGTTTTAATTTTGCTGTGTTTTATATTTTATGTTTGATTGCTCATCATTAGGGTTCCTTTTGTTTCCTAAAAATCATCAAACTGTTCATTCATTAACTATGAGCCCAGGTATGTGCAAATGGTGAATTCTCACTGGCAGCTTATTGAGAGCTTGCAGCATATGGCGTTTTGATGGTATAATAGATATATGGATTGTGATATGTCATCTTGCTGGGGTTCAATGGCTACTCATCAAATGCCGACTGAGCTGTTGCTATCAAATATTTATGCTGTGGAGCTTGCTAGTAGGGGTCCAATTCATGAGCCAAAATCTGCTGCAGCAACATACTGCATATTGGGTAGTGAAACGAAGTTGCATCGTTTTACTGTGCACTTTGTTGAAAAGTCACATAAACAACATTCTGTTTGGATTCCAAGGGCAATTGTGTTTGGCCATGCAGATT
>LPNX010932413.1:50206-83899 GCA_001517045.1 Pseudotsuga menziesii
AAGAGGTCAAAGCTTAGATGATGATTTCATTTGAATGATGAGGACTTCTGATCCAGCTTCTATTGTTTCAAGGTATGCATGTCTAGATTTTGCAGAACTTCCTGGTTTTCCGAATCGTCTTCCTTCGGATGAATATTTATTGAGCAATGGTCCTAAATTCAATGGAGAAGATCTGCGTTTAGCCGTGGACCACATATCTAATTTCCGTGACTTTGCAGAGTTACTCAGAGTTAAACATGAAGATGTTTTCATTAGATTATTTTATGATTCATTACAGGGGAAGTGTAAAAGTTGGGTTGAAAATCTGCCTGTTGGGTCAATTAGATCATTACCGGGTTTTTGGCTTACATTTCTAAAGAGATGGATGGGAAAGACAAAGTCTAGGGCAGATTCTCTTTCCATTAAAGATTTTAAGGAATGGAGTGATATGTACACTGATGAGGAACAAGAGGAACGTTTTTCTTCCATTTTGTCTTATTATCTAAAGTCAACCTCATGTAACTCAGAATCTAAAGTCATCTTTTTAAAAGAATTCACTGCACACATTGAAAAAGAGATTGAAGCCGTAGAGGTCAAAATACAGGATTTGTCATTTCAAAGCCCTTTTCAGCTGTCTTTCGATATTAGGATTGAGAATAAGGACGGGTTTGATAATCCAAAACTGAGAAAATGGTATGACCCGGTAGCTGAATACATCAAGGAATTTATTGATTCAAGGTTTCAGTATACATTTTATGATAAATCTGAAAATCAAAGTTTCAGACAATTAATGATTGTTGTTCCTATTTTCATTTTGCTAATACACAGATCAAGATTTTCATTATGTATTCAGATACTTATATGGCTTCACTGGAAACATGATTTTACCTGATCAAAAGAAAGTAGTTTTGGTTAGTGTAGGAGCTGTAAATAAATAAGCTTGATGCTTCAAGCAGTTTGTTAAAGTTTGTACAGTGCGATCAGAGTCTTGTGAGAAGATTCTTTCAGTTTGTAGATTGAGTCAGTGGTTTGTAAGTAGCAGAAATGAATAATGAAGACTCCAGCCCAATGGAAACAAGGCACTTGGTCTACTTGTTCTTGGCAGCTCACAGGGAGCATGCCATCCCCAGGCGGAGCCAGATGTTATCTCTAGGATTTTTCACCTGTTTATTTTTAAATTTTTGATTATCCTTGGTTTTTATTGTTTTAATTTTGCTGTGTTTTATATTTTATGTTTGATTGCTCATCATTAGGGTTCCTTTTGTTTCCTAAAAATCATCAAACTGTTCATTCATTAACTATGAGCCCAGGTATGTGCAAATGGTGAATTCTCACTGGCAGCTTATTGAGAGCTTGCAGCATATGGCGTTTTGATGGTATAATAGATATATGGATTGTGATATGTCATCTTGCTGGGGTTCAATGGCTACTCCTCAAATGCCGACTGAGCTGTTGCTATCAAATATTTATGCTGTGGAGCTTGCTAGTAGGGGTCCAATTCATGAGCCAAAATCTGCTGCAGCAACATATTGCATATTGGGTTGTGAAACGAAGTTGCATCGTTTTACTGTGCACTTTGTTGAAAAGTCACATAAACAACATTCTGTTTGGATTCCAAGGGCAATTGTGTTTGTCCATGCAGATTCCAAGACTTGTCAGGAATGGGTCCAATGCATCCATAACTTTCTAAACTTAGATGATAAAAGGCCTAAGAATCTCTTGGTTTTTGTGAATCCTCTAAGTGGAAAGAGGCATGGTGTGAAAACTTGGAAAGTAGTTCGTCCTCTTTTTGATCTTGCACATATAATGTTGAAGGTTGTGAAGACAGATAGAGCTGGTCATGCATTTGATATTAGGAAGGAGGAGAGGTCTCGACTGGGCAAAATTCTTCCTTTGAGGAGAGCGCAGGGGGGGTTGGTTGCTTGGTAGTTTTGGGACTATGCTGGATGTGTAGTGAACCAGATTTCACTTAGCATAAGCTCTTTACAGCTTCACAGGTTCTATTTATGAAAGTGATATAATGATGTTTTGCCATTGTATTTTATGAATTGTTGTCTTTGATGATTCTTTTGTTTCTGTGGTCATTAATAATCCATGTTGTAATTCTCATTGAAGATAACAGTTATCTTTTATTTTATAAACAATAGTAGTTACACTTTATATTGCAGGATCATAGAATCCTTTGCATGAAGTATTGTTTTGCATGTTATGCTATTTGAAAAGAACTCATATATGCCATCTCAGCCATTATTGTCTCACCAACCTGTTGAACACTTTGATCTTTTCTGTGAATAATTGTATTTAATAGTCTGTGACATATACCAGCTGTATATACATAAATTGTATTGTGATTTTATTCCTGAAAACTGTACAAACCTATGATACTAGCCTCAAGTCTTATTTTTGTCTGTATTTTGGTTTGATTTTATTTTGATTTGGTCTTTACCAGACTTAAAGATTTCCTTAAGCTTGGATCTCGTAGTCTAGGTCCAACTTTAGGGATAACAGGGTGCTTTTGCTTCTTCAGGTTCTTCAGCAGATCTCTTTCTGGATTTTTCATAAGCTGTGTCTTCATCAAATGTCACATCCCTACTGATGTCAATCTTCTTGTATCCTAGGAAATATATTTTGTAAGCCTTCGAGCTTTCAAAGTATCACACAAATATACCCTTCTTTCCTGAAGGATCTAATTTTGTTCTCTTCTATTTTAGAATGTGTATGTATACATGACAACCGAAGATTCTGATATGGCTGACTTCTGGTTTCTTACCGGAGAAGACTTCTTGAAGAGTCTTGTTCTCGAGTACACTATGTGGAGTATGGTTCTATACATACACCGTTGTTCTGGAAGCTTCTGCCCAAAGATGCATAGGAATATCTTGATCATGAAGCATATCTCTTGCAGCTTCCATGATAGTTCTGTTCTTCCATTTTGCAATCCCATTCTGTTGTGGATTATAAGGAGTGGACAAATCCCTCTTAACCCCTGATTCTTTACATAGCTCTTTGAATTCATTCGAAGTGAATTCTCCACCATTATCTGATCGAAAGGTCTTGATCTTCTTTTCAGTGTGATTCTCTATCAAGGCTTTGAATTCCTTGAACTTGCCGAATACTTCGTCTTTGTTCTTCATGAAGTAAACCCATGTCTTCCTAGAAAAGTCATCAATAAAAGAAACATAATATGCATACCCGCTTAGTGAGCTTGATGACATAGGACTGCATACATCGGAGTGGATGATTTCCAAGATTCCTTTTTCTTTGCTTTCGCTACTTGGAAATGTCTTCTTTGTGTTCTTTCCTTTCGCACATCCTTTGTAGACCCCATCATGTTTTGCCTGTATTTATGGAAGAAATTCAATAGCTTTTCTTGCAAGAGGTAGTGCTCTGTAATGCACATGTGCAAGCCTTCTATGCCAAAGTTCACTTGGCTCCAATGTGTCATGGACCAAGGCTTGTTCTGGATGGCCTTTCAATTTGTACAAACCTCCTTCTTGTTCACCAATCACTATTACATCATCAATAGTCTTTCCTTTTGGCCACATGATGAATTGAACATCTATGAATGCAACCCTCATTCCTTTTGCATCCAATGCTGATATGGAGAGAAGGTTATTCTTGAGTCCTGGCACAAACAACACTTCCTTCATTGTTATATACTTTCCATAGTCTAGCTTATAGAAAGATTCCCCACTACCTTTTATTGGATATTGGTAGTCATCTCCTAGCTTCACCTTGTGAGGTGATTCATGTTCTGAAAGCTTCAAAAAGGATTCCTTGAATCTACTCATATGTTTGGAAGCCCCACTATCTATAATCCAATCATCACTTCCATGAGTAATGTTTCCCGTGAGAGCGGAGATCAAAACAGATCATGTTACTTAACATGTCATCAATGCAAATCATGTTACAAACATGTAGATCTCCTCTTCTATAATGTTTCTCGTGAGAGCGGAGATCAAAATAGATCATGTTACAAACATGCCATCAAACATATTCATCCTCACTATCTGGAATCCATCGATTCTTCCATACCATGCTTTAGGTGCTTTCTTTAACCCATACAATTCCTTGTTGAGTTTACATACATGAGTTTCCTGATCATTACTCTTGAAACATTATGGTTGTTTGATATATACTTCTTCTTCTATCAAGCCATTTAGAAAGGTTGTATTTGCACCCATTGTATGTAATTTCCACTTCATATTGGATACCAAGGAATTGATGGTTCTAATTGATGTGTACCTAGATACTAGTGCAAGGTATCCCCGTAGTTGATTCCTTCCTTCTGGGAGAATTTGCAAGCTATGAATATTTCCTTCTACTTTTCTATACTACCATCTTCTGAGTGTTTTGTCTTGAATATCCATATCGAGGATACCACTGACTTGTGTTTTGGTCTTTGTACTATTTCCCATACATCATTCTTTATAATGGATTGGTATTCCTCGACCATTGCACCCACCCACTTCTTCTTCTTTCTTTCTTCTTCAAAACATGTTGGTTCTTTTTCAATGAGATCACACATCAAATCTACATAACTAAGGTACGATTTTGGCTTCTTTCTTTCTCTAGAATTCCTTCTAGGAATCCTTTTCTGTTTTCTTCTTCGATTACTTCATCATCCTAGGAAGGTCTTCACTTTTGTGACATAATTTCACTAGGAAATACTTCAGGTATTTGAGGTTCTTCCATGTCATGATCCTCATGCATTTGATCTTGTTCTTGATTCCTAACTGGTTTAGGAACTTCTGCAGCTTTGGGAGTTTCATGCTCCTCTTCATATTCCTTGTCTTTATTTGATTTTCTAAAGGTTGTATATTTTCTAAAGGTGACATCTCTTCTTAGTTCAATTTGACAATATCCTAGGATATGGATTCAATAAGATTTTTATTTCTCACTATATCCTACAAAAAATCCCTTCTTTCCTGAAGGATCTAACTTTGACATTTTCTCCTTGTGAATGTGTATGTATACCGGACAACCAAATATCCTTAGGCGACTTACTTCATGTTGTTATTAGATAAACGTCTCTTTTGGAGTCTTGTTCCCAAGGGTACTATGGGAGATTCTATTTTGTACATAAACTATTGTTCTTATTGCTTCTGCCCATAGCTGCATACATAGATCTTGATCATGTATCATAGCTTTCACAACTTCCATGATATATCTATTCTTTATTTTTGACACACCATTTTGTTGTGGATTATAGGGAATGGTGAGCTCCCTCTTAATCCCATATTCTTTGTAGTACTCATTGAATTCACTTGATGTGAGTTCCCCTCCATTATCTTATCTTAAGATCTTGATCCTCTTTTCAGAAAGGTTTTATACCAGGGCCTTAAAATATTTGAATATTTCAAACACTTCATCCTTCTTCTTCAGGAAATATATCCAATTTTTGTGGGAGTAGTCACCAATAAAGGAAGAATAGTAAACATACCCTATTAATGAAGCAATTTGCATTGGCCCACATATATCTGAATGAATAATATATAATATCTCTTTTTATTTGCTCTCAATGTTTGGATAAGGGTTCTTAGTAATCTTTCCTTTTGCACATCCTTTGCACACTCCTTCATGGTCTACCTGAATCTCCAGTAAACCTATCACAAACCTGCTCACAACTAGGAATGCTTTGTAATGTATATGAGAAATCCTTCTGTGCCATAGCTCACATGGGCTTATTGTAATAGTACTCAATGTTGAATCTAAATTTCCCTTTAATATGTAGAGTCCTCCCTCTTCAACTCCAATTATTGTTGCATCATCTATAGTTTTTCCTTTTTTCCACATGAGAACTTCTCCATCCACAAAATAAACTGTGAACCCTTTCTTATCTAAGGTTGAGATAGAAAGAAGTTTATTATTTAATCTTGGTACATATAGGACATCCTTCATATTCATGGACTTTCCATATTCCAGCTTATAGGAGGCTTCTCCCCTTCCTTTTATGGGATATTGGTAATCATCTCCAAGAATTACTTTGTACGGGGACTCCTTTTGTACAATACATGAGATTTATGCCTTATAACCTATCATGTGCTTGGAGGAACCACTACCAACTACCTAGGTGTCATTCCCTGGTGAGACTAAACCCGTGAGTGTAGATATCAAGACAAGTTCTTCATAGGAATATTCATTTTCCTTAGTGCTTTCCTCATCTTCTTGATCATTGTCTTAAACAACATGGGACTAAAATGTTTTATTCTTCTTGATTCGTTCTACCTTCATGGAATAGGAGGATGGTCATAACTCTTTCTCTTGTTATTGGATTTGATTTCAAATGCCAAAGCTTCATCCTCATTTTCATTTAGCTTCTTTTCTATGGCTGATATTCTTTATTCTTTTTGCACACATTCTTTCCATAAATGTCAAAACTTGGTTAGTCTTCTTCTTAAAGAGATTCCTCGGATAAAGGATTCCCAATCTCTTGGAAGACAATTCAAGGTGGTCATTACAATTTATGCTTCTTCAACCATATCACCAATGGCTTCCAACTGCTCCTTGATTTGAGATACTCTTGTAAAGTATGATTTCATTGTTTCTGACATTTGCGCCATTACACTTTTGAGGTGATTCCTCAAGGTCATCTTCCTATTGATGTTTCTCCCTTCAAATAGGTTGGATAGAGCATCAAAAAATTCTTTTGGTGTCCTCCCTAAGGATACTTGAGGAATCAAGTTATATTTGATGGATTCAACTATGATCATCTTATCCTTGACCATATCCTTTGTGTATTTGGATTTAGCTTCAGCTTCTTCTAGTTCTGCAATTTCCTCTTTTATAAATCCTTCTAGATAATTTCCATGCGCTGAAGTTTTCATCACCTTCAAGCTTCTCATTTAGCTTTGTACTCCTTTTCATATTTTAACAGAATGAGAACTTTAAATGGAATTATAAGGAGTAGTACTTGATGAATACAACTTATGGCTGACCTTTGAGATGAGCTACGGTTTGATGTAGAAACCCTAATTTTTCATTTGGGATCACTAGTAGGACTAAGTGATGGAAAATATGAGCCTTCCTAGGGAGAGATAGATTGTATCTTGATTTTTTTGATATTGATGATGGAGTCTCAAGAAAACTGAATCTCTAGTTCTTCTTGATAGCAGTCATTAGAGGAAATTTCAACTCAAAATGGGCGTTTTAACTCTAATTCAAATTCCATGCCATCATGTGTTAGCCAAATAAATTGCTTTAAATTTGAAATACCGTATAGGTCTTAAACAAATTTTTAATGTAAATTTGGGGATACGTATCATAAAAACTACTTTTTTGTTTGTATTTTTGACATATATCCCTGTATTTTTGCTCAAATTTTGATCGAGAGAGCTCATTGGATGTAGAATTAAATTCATCACATTTTTTTAGGTATTTCTTGTTTTTGGGGTAGCGAGGTCTATCAAAAGTATGCTGAGTGGATACTCGTTGGATGCGGAATTTAATTATGCATCCAACGAGCTCTCTCGATCAAAATTTGAGTAAAAACACAGGGAGATATGTCAAAAATACAAACAAAAAAGTAGTTTTTTTCTTTTCTTTCTCGAAAATTAATAAATATTATTTTATTATTTTATTAATTTTCCTTAGGAGACCCATTTTGAGTTGAAATTTCCTCTAATGGTTTGGTCCAAAACTAAAACTTCTTGGAATTCAGTTCTATTTTTACATAAAGGTGCACCCTTGGGCAACAAGTTGAGTGAGCCCTCTTTTCTGGTTGATCTTTTGAGGGATTTTTTTAGAGTAACAAACCCTAGTTTTAAAGTGTCTCCTTTCAAGGTGGCTCTGATACCATGTTAAGTTTTCTTAATTTCTTAGATGATATCTTAAAATAATTTTCACTATTAGGATCACTAAAAGCACAACAAGCATAGAAACACAAAGAACACAAATATTTTCCTCGGGGAAACCACAATGGAGAAAACCCCGCAAAAATTCCTTTGTATAGAACTCAACCATAGCAATGTAAAACCCAGACAACTACTTCTCTCTTCTTTCTAGCACACTTGTTATTCTCTCTCTTGCAAACTTGCTTGAGTGAGTGTGTACAAATGAAGGGGAGCACCTCCCTATTTATATTTGTCACTTGACTTGACCAAGGACCTAAGACAAACGACTTGTCTAGAAAGACACAAAAATAACATTTATTATAATGGCACTTGGGTACTATTGACCCAACTTACATCCAAAGGTTTACATTGATTATTTCAATGACTCTTACATGACCAAACTCATCTCCTGATGGAGGAATACAATCAATACATATGGAATATATTTTGAAGTTACAATACTTTAACACTCAAGAGGTGACTGTAAATATGAGTTATAATCTTCTTTTGGACCTGATCCAAAAGATGTCTCACCTCCCCCACATGGACGAACATCCTTAGAAATGATCTGGAAATCACCCAAAAAGAAGCTAGAAGTGTATTCACATTCACTTTCTTCTCCCATGCAGTCACCTTGTAGTCACTTGCACTCCACCTCATGAATACCTTCCTCTACTTCATTTCCATAATACTCATCATTGAGGATTGGATTTCCAGCCTCTTCAAAGTCATTTTGGAGTTCCTTATGCTCCTCCAAAGGTAGATCTTCAACTATGGAATCAACTTTGTCTAAATCACTTTCATTGTATGGACTGGAGGGTATTTCAAGGAGATGTAAGATAGAGTGATTAGTACATAAAACAAAATTTTGATTATACATTTTTGTTTCCTCTTCCATATAAATAAGTGTAAGATCTGCTTCAGGATCTTCATCTATTTCTAAATCTTGTTGTGATGGATTGCACTCTTCATTAGGTATCTCTTCTCCTTTATTCATTTTGTCTCCAGGTGGAAACCTATAGAAATATCAGCTGCAATGCTATGAGTAAAGATAGTAAGAAGAAGCACTGGAAATAGATCTTTCTACTAAAATAATTCTCACAAGCATACACAGGAAAAATAGAGAGAATAATAGAGACTGAATCACATGAATGAAGAGATTAATATTGGAGTGTATCCTTCCATTGAATAATGATGAATAATAGTGTACATAAATATTACATCCCTCATAGGTAAAATTGAGTTGTATTAGAGACAACTCATCAATCTCAGAAAGATAGACTGACTAAATATGATAAACCCCCATAAGTGGCTAAATCACTTCCCAAATCAGTTAAGGACCTCATGAATTAGTAAAAGCATGAGTGAGTTGTCAAGAGTGATTAAAAAACATGCTAATCCTGTAAATCGAGAGAAAATCATGGAGGATGGGTTGGAAACAAAAAGATAGCAGTTTCCTAGTTGACTAGCTTTACCTTATCCATAGAAAAGATGGATAAAAGAAGGAATAAGGTAGAATCTGCAGGAAAGTGTAGTTACTAATTATGGAAGTCAATAAAGTGGACATGATCAACATAGAATCGAGATTAAAGCACTCCTGGAGTATATATGGAAAGTGTTAACTATGTAGTGCAAGTGGATACCAACTATCTAGGCTAGTGGGTAGGAAATTAATCAAATTGATTAAATATTTTATCTTAAATTATGAAGTGGGTTTATTATATTCCCATAACCCCCTTTAAGTATGACTTTATGATGATATATAGGTGTATATAGGGCCCAAAAAGAAGGTTATGGTAACCCTTTACAATTATTCATGTCCAGGAAAGTGAGGAAAGAGGCAAAACCACATGGCGAAAATCCTCCCTCAAGAAAGGAAAATGCACAAAATTTGAACAATATGTCTTCAACATATATTTAAATTCACTTGAATGACTTGAATGAACTGCTTCTTGGTGAAATACTTGATAAATAAATCATGAACTCCATGATCATGCGCTAAAGTGTAGAATCTGCAAGAAAGAAGTGGAGAGACTCTTGATATTTCATCAACTTATGAAGTAGCAGCATTATATGAATACTTCTTGCTTCTATAAAACTATTATCTACAAAAAAAATCTAAAATGGAAAAGTTATATGTGCATACTCCTTACCAAATAGTACAAAATTTAAGACAATTTGTTACACAACTTGTTCCTTGTATAACTACAAAATTATGATGTGAATCACATATCATTCTTCCAATCTAATGTAGCATCATCCCAGATATTATATGAGGATTAAAAGAATCAAATATATCAGAAACATTAGCATACAGAACATTAAAGACAAAGGCTTCGGTAACTCCATGAGGATATAGGGCTAGACTAGGAAAACTATGAGAAACTGAGGAAAACTAATGAGTGTAAAAATATGAATGATGAATGGACTTCAGATATGAACCATAAGTGTTTAGAACATATCCAAACATATGTAATATAAGTAACACTACATAAGATACCAATGACGCTTCAACTAGTGAAATTGGGATTTGTATAGTATTAGGAGTATTTAGAGGTATTGTAGTCGGTATGGATGGTGGTATGAATGATTTCATGACATGTATATGATCCTACAAAATTGATTCTAAATCATAATTACAGAGTGATGAAGAGTTGCTTAAAGACAAGTCAAGATCTAGTGAAAAATCAAAATTATTGAGAGATGAATTTAGGAGAATGATAGGTGGATTATCAAATAAAGGATGCGATATTTTTTATTATTATATATCAGAAAATGAATCTATATAAGAGACATGAAAAAATTATTTTACTCTGGCACTCAAGGAATAGTTTATATCACCTTGGAACTACGCACTATGACAGTGTTATGAAGAATCAATAGGCTTCTCTAGCTCATATGGAACTTGAATGTTATGCTTCTCAAGAAGTTGACACATGATGTCCATATTCTTCTTGAAACATTTCTTATCTAGATGAATCCTTTTCTGCAATAAGAACACTTGGATGTACTCCCTTTATTATTGACCTTATTTAATGAATCTTTTTTCAGTAGGCTTCGAACTTTCATCTTCAATTTCTGACTTTGGATTCTTTTCTTTCACAATTTGATTTTACGTAAGTTTGTTTTGGTTCTTCAAGTCGTGTTTGATTTAAATTATTATGTTTTGTACTCTTATAGGATGATGTGGAATTCATTAAGTTCTGCCTTACAATGGTCTTGTCCCATCGACCTCAGTGAATCATCTTGGCAACAATATTTGAGTTATGATAGTGCCCTAAAATGTACATACATCAATGGCAGATCTCCTTCTTGTTAATCATGGGGATCCATAAATTCCTATTGGTTGACAAATATTACATGTGACTCGACTTCAACACATCCATTTCAACCTGTCAAGATGAACTAAGGTTCTTTATCACTGATTATAATTAATAGTGAGTTGTTTCACATTGGTTAATGACATAGCTTAATGGTTGGTAATCCAATGATTTCTCCCTATGTTAGAGTTCAAGGAAATTCATTCACATTGTTAATAAATGTACCATGGTTTTGGTAGTGGTTGAATACTATATGGTTTTATGGTTCCATAGCTTACAACAGTTTATTTCCTTGTTTTTGGTAGTAGAATGTTCTAATAAGAATTTGCATGAGGACATCCGAACCCTTGGGTGTGGGGGAGGAGGACTCTTCAGGTCCCTCTTCTCAACATCCTTGGAGTCTATTCATCTAGCAGTATATCAAGTTCAGTCTCTCATTCTCCTTTGTTATCAATAGCTCAGATATTTCAGCAGCTCTCAACATATTTCAGCTTCAGCTCCAGTTCCATGCACCAGTTCCACACAATCATATTTTAGTTGTAAAGGTAAACTTGAGGTAAAACATGTTGATACTCTTTAAATCAATAAAAATTTAAAGAAACTTAATGGTTAACCACTACACATTCCCTATTTTTCATAAACCATTAAAACCCCTTCATTTGCGAATCGACCATAATCCATAAAATGCATGCTCTAGTAAGGCCATAAGAATGAAATAATAATGGTTCATAAATACAAAGAAATATATGTAGTGTCTTCTCTTTAAACATCACTAAATGTTCTCAATATAGGATGAAGTCACTATTACATATCCAAATCAAAAACCACAAATAAACATTGGTCTTAAGAAAAATAAAAGAGCATGCAAATACCTGATTCCATTACCATTTACATTGTTTCTTCATATCATCCATTATCCCTTCATATATAGTCCATCTCTCGCTTATCTTCAATTTCATTTGGAAAAAAAAAATAAGGGTGTTGCTCCATAAGAACCAAATCCCATATAAAAATGAAGAAGTTTGTTTGCATGAGGACATGCAAACCAGTAAGTGAGGGGAGTGTTGGAATCCAAATATGTCATATTGTATACTATAAAAAGACTCATTCACAAGTCATGTTCCTTAACTTTTAATGCTTTCCAACACCATTATTCCATCACTTACAACTAAACCCATCTATTCTACCTAGTGGTTAATTATTATGATTTTCTTGTTTTTTTAACGATTAAAGTTTCCTTTATCATGGTTTATCGATGAAGGTTTAATAATGTGTTGTTGTGGCCAAGAAAAATGGCAGTCAAAATCCGATTTTTGGGATTTTGTACTAGCAGTTCCTGCACCAGAGGTTCCCACACCACCAGTCCCTGCACACTCTGTGTTCTTGCACCAGGATTATCCGAGATTCCTACACCTGAAATACCGATCACACCCAGATTAATAAAATATTAGGCACGCCCATATTTGTAGTAACACCCATATTCCATTCATTATTGAATTGGGTAAGTGGCTCATTATTCATGCATTTCGTGTAATCAGGATGAGTCACCATAAATGTGTAACTTAGCATTTTGCTGAGCGATACGATTAAAACAAATCTCGCTATATGTTTATTAATGTTGTTTTAATACATTCGGGATGGAGAAACTATGTTAAGGTTGTAAATATACGTAATATGTAATGTAAAGAGGGTGATTACCAATAGATTGATCTTTCAAAGTTGAATATCAATTTGTGAGTTGAATCCTATTCGATTAATGGAAAACTGATTGGTTGCTAAAGTTTTATGCATCTTTTCGATCCGAGTTCATTTCTAAGCAGCACTAGCCACCTGGGATGGGCCCCTCAATGTGAGTAAGAGTTGATTCATTTTATTTGTTCAATAGTTAGTATTGCATTGTAAGTGTGCTTGGATTTAGTTTATGTTTCATTGTCATTTCTATTTTCATTTAGTTCATTATGTTTTCTTTACGTTTGATTGGTAATCATAAACTTAGAGATCTTATCCTTCAATAGCAGGCATCAATGTTTTCATTTTACTTTGTTCTATATAATAAATCCTATGTTCACTATTCATTTTTTAAGTATATATTTTATATTATGATTCACTGTTACATTCACTATGAAATTTTATTGCAGGGTTAACATTTGTCATTTGTCATTTAAATTATGTCTCAATACCCTCCAATCTGAATATATAAATCATTACATAAATACTTTATTTTAAGCACAGAGTCTTGTTGCAGATTGTTTCTCAATTTCATAACCACAACCTTCATCAACTTTCCATGATTTATCCTTAATTCAATCTACAAATTCCTTCCATTCATTCCATATTTTCAAATCTATTTTGTCTCTTAATCCACTACATGAATACTCTCATTCTCACCTTCCTTCTTTTGAGTGTTAATTAATACTAATTCCATTAGTATCGTGTGCATTCATAAAAATAACAAAACAAAAAAATATTCATTGTATTAGATTTTATGGTTTGTTTTCCATGTTAACGTGATTTGGTTTTTATATGTGTATATGTTCACTTTTGTAAGGATTGAAATAGGATGTATTTCTTTCCAAATAACATTTTAGTAGCATTAAGTTTAAAGTTTGAAAAGGCATTAAAGTATATTATAAGATACCTTTTAAACATACTTTGTTGGGCAACAGAATCAGTAACACAATTAGGGGTACCGGGCTTGCCTCAATATCGGGATAGAAGGAGGTCTAGGAAACTAGGCTGTTGACCGGGCTAAGGTAACGAAGTTAGACCGAGATGAAACATTGACTTCCTCTACAAAAGAAGTTGTTGCTGGGTTAGGCTAACGTATCTGGGATATTGATTTTTAAACTAACACGAAAATCACTTTTGGGGGTGTTATCGTCGTCCAGTTAAATGCCTTGGACAGAACCACTAACCATTATTCTATTAAAAGGCATCATCATCTAAAAGAACAATTCCATAGTGAAACCAGTGCATATAAAGCAAGCTTGTAAAGAACTTAAAATATTAAATCTACTTAAATGCTTCTATTGGTTCCCATTTTGTCACCATTTTTGGGTTAAATACTTTACATATTAATGCATGTTTTGTTACCTTTTGGTGTCTTTTGTACCATGCAGCTCACCATTCAAGCCTCAGGTATGAATGAATTTAAGGTTTATGTCAATTTCATTTATTATTATCATTTTATGATTTTAATGATTAAAATTGACATGATATGAAGAGCATTCGATATATTAATTCATGTGTATAATTGTTTGCAGGTTATATGGTTTTTTAGACATGCTAACAAATAGACACACGTTCAGCTAGATATATGGAGAACATATCCAACTTGTCGTCCAGATCACTAAATAGACTACACATCGTTGGTAGTAGATTTATGCGCATTAAAGGCATGTAATGGCCATGAACTGTTGCGACCACGTGCCAGCATCTCAGCATCAGCCTTCTTCTGGAAGAAGTGCCCATCTAATGTCTCTGTGTGACACCTTGATGCCGAATTCAATTAAGACTGAAGTCATATGCCACATCACGCACCAGAAGGAACCTGATCTACAAAGAAGAAGGAATTGTCATCTATTAGTTGTCAATGTACTTATTTGTTATAATGATCGCCTTATCGTGAAGAGTAGTCGACCACTAAAGGGTCGAATTGCTCACCCTCCATCAAACAATGTATATATAGGCGTTGTTATGCGATTTAGAGACAAGTCTTTTTTATTTGATATGATCAGTTAAGTTTGAAAAATCTACAATGTTACCCTTTTGATTTAATGAAATTCCTATTGCGCTGTGTATGATCGTGTTTCATTGACAAGGCATCACTTTGTTCATTGGGAGGGCCCCCCGACAATAGATTTTTATATCTTTGTGTATGTTCTGTTATTTCCTTTTTTTGTAATTAGTATAATTTTGCTTATAAGTTGTTTGTGTAGTTTTGTTCCTGTAATCATTTATGCTTTCTGTAGCATAGATTTCAGTTTAATATTATGCTGATTATGTAGGTTTCCTTTATCAGTTAGCAACTGGTTGCGCCTAGAATAGCTTTCAAATTCCTCTACAAAGTCTTTACAGTTCATTGTTTGATTTATAGACTAAATTCCTTTGATTAAATTATAGTAAATTTAGTTTTATTTATTTCATTTTTTGTCATGAATTTGTATAAGAGTATTTCAGTCTGTTCAATAATGTAATTTCCTTTTCGAATGTTGAAATTGCTTAGGTTATATTGTTACATAATTCAATCATTAAGTAGATTTACTTCTTGCTTTTAAATTTTATTAGCATATGCATGAGACAACTGCCTTCAATAAATCATTTAGATTCAATGTTTCCTTAAAAGTTTTAGCATTTTCTTCAAATAGACCATCATTCATACAGCTTGTCCCACCCTTTATACAAACCTTCATTTCCACCTGCTATATAGTCGCTCATTCAGCCTTGTCTGTCTTTAATATGTTTTGAGGTTATGTTTTTAGTTTTCTGATTCTGTCTTGATAGTAATGGTTAGATAATGATTGTATTTTCTCTTATGACCTTTAGATAAGATTGTTTAGACTCCTTGTTAAACCTCATTTCTCTTTCTTCTTTCTTTTTACCCTATGCCTAGGAATTATGTCATGTAGTTTAACTCATTGTATTGATTTGTAATTGAACATGTGATTTAAGTTGTTCTTTTGTATATGAGGACTAAGTTACATGCATTAATAAATTAAGTGGTTTACACATTGGTTATATTAATACAATTTGTTCTCTTAATCATGTAATTGTTAAAGGGATCTATAAAATAGAATTTATATCATCTTTCAAGTTTTCTGTTTGTTCATAAATCATGTCTACCTTCTTATAGTATTTTGTAAATAGGAGTTATTTGTTTATAAACAATCATGTTTACTATTTCTTGTAACTAGACATTTCTCAATTTACACATTTTTGTGGAGCTTAAACAAGACTTTATCCCATTTAGCTTTTACACTTCTTTTGAGAGCCCTTTTGATACCTCTCATGCTCCAGTTCCCATTACAGTAAATGGTTACCCTCAAAATAATCAAGGAGAGTGGAATTAAGATGATTTAGTTTAATTTATGTATGTATAGTTTTATCAAAAGTGGTATATTTAGTTGTTGTAAATCCTTCTTGATGCAGTCATTCTTTCAAGTAAAATAAATCTCCCTAGATAGAATAGTTCATTTTCATAACACTGTTTATATCCAGACATTTATAAATAATTTGATGCCACTCTGCCCAGACCTATGTTTTTATTAACTTAACTATATTAGATATTTAGGAGTTCAACTCAAGAACTTTCAATCTTTATCTTATTAAAGTATTACTACGATACTCTCTACCTTCACATATATTTGGTAGAAACTCTATGCCTACTAAACCCGGTCGATAATTAAATATTAGATAAAATAGTCAAGACAATATTTTTCCCAATATTTTTGGCGTCATTGCTGGCGAGTTGTTTCGTAAGGTAGAATATATGTAGGATGGTAACGGGGGAATGGTAAGACGAGAGGTAAGAACCTGCGCATCTGTTATAACAGGCTCCCCAAATCTAATAGTAGTAGGGAACCAGTAACCAAGGAACCTCTTAATCTTTTACTAAGTAATAAAATTAGATAATATAACTCTTGAAGTGGGGGAGCTGAACTTTATTAATTTTGTTAACCTTACCTAGGTGGAATCTCTCTTTGGTAATAGTAACTCCACAAATTGACATATCCATAGTAGCATTCCCTACTCCTATAAGAACCAATAAAAGAATTGGTGATTAGAGGAAGATTTCTCCTGGAAAAGCATATTGGGTTGCCCCATTCCCACCTCGAAACAAACCTTCTAGGTACACTCACTCTAGAAACCAAGCCTACATAAAAAACTAGGAAGAAGAACGAGCAACAAAAAGCAATGTCTGTCCAAAATGTAAAACTAAACATCCTCAACAAGAATTTCCATTAAACAAAACTCCTCCATGTTATATCTGCATGGGGCCTCATGTTTTTTCCCAGGGGATCAAGATGGATCCTATCAAGATAGAGGTAATCATTGGACTTCTCTCTCCAAAGACTCTTCCTCCTCCCGATTCTTAAAAATATTATAGGTTATCATCATTTGTAAATATTTCCATATGTGTATATCTCTTTGAATAAATAAGAGTCATTTCTAATCATAGGGGACTCTTCGTCTATGTTTTCAAGAATAAAATCAATCATCTAATAAATGGTTTTGAAATTTAGTTACAAATGGGTCTTTTCTATAGGATATTACCTGAAAAGGAAAGTGCTCTAAAAACACTGACATCATATCTTAACTTTGAAGTTTTAATTTTCAAACCATTTATTTTATGATTTTGGTTTGATTCAGATATGTATATTCCTGATTACTTGAACAAGTGCTCAAAATATTCACTTCAATTATGATGTTTTTCAAAATTTCAACACATATATATTACTATCTCATCTACACTTGTTATCAAAACTTGACTCTTAAATATTTTTGAGAACATTCTAGGATAAGTAGAATTTCTGCTTGTGGGGAACATTATTTTTTATAAAGAAAATAGACTGAAAGGCCCAGGAACACCTTTAAGTTATTATATTTTGACATGATCCATAGTTAAGTCCATTTTATGAAAAAAAAATAATTCATGTGTTTAGTAGGGCTTAGCACACTCTAGTACCAATCGAATTCCTATACTCGGAATCATTATACAAGGAAAACCCGCCGGGGTACTAAACAGGGCCTGCTGGTAGCGGGTCAATGCTAAGTAACAACCTAAAAATGGAAGTTTGATAAATGAAAGTAAACCTGGCAGGATATTGAACAGGCTCACTGGCAGCGGGGCTATGCTTGCATGGTACAAAGATAAACCCATCGGGGTACTGAACAAGCCCGCTGGCAGCGGGGCAATATCAGGTAAAAGAGATTTGGTTAATGCACCACTAGGCACATGGTTTAACAAAAAAATATGTTTAGGCCTATTATTTATGATGTCATTAAAGAATAACTATAAGATGGCCTTGGATCCAACAATCTGAATTCAATCAATATCTAGGATATGTTTATCCTAGAAATGGGACCCATATCTGTAAACTACTACAAATTTGAAGGTGAGCTCAAGAATTTTTGAGATGACAAGATATCCTTACAACAAGGCAAGGGTGACTATTTTTCCCTATGGTTCTTTCACTTTCACATGGTAAATGATAAATTTATACATTCATATATTTGAGCATTGTTATTTTTTGATAAATATATATATCTGAATCCTTTCCATTTATTAGTTAATTTGTCTCTCTTTTACAAACTTTCAACACCATGATTGAACTGTTCTTAATTTATTTTGGAAATTACTTAGTTTTCTTGTATGGATTGGGGGCATGCCATATCTTCGGTTTGGGGGAGGATCATCCTGACTATCTATTTTTATTTTTACTTATAAGAGACTCATTTCCAAATGATAAAGTGTTTGTAGGATAGTGCAAATAGCGAAATTGGTTTTAAAATTTTGGATGAATGAGGAAGAACACCAGAAAATTATTTCATATAACTTCTTTGAGACTGGGAAGCTTAGGAAAAGCCACAATTAGCAGCATTTTGATCCAGTAAGCTCATTTTTTATAGAAAGTTGTATGAAGGATCATATGAAGGGTAGAATGTCGGTATGAATAAGAAGTCAAATGACAAGCTGAATAAAAATCCTATGATATTTTCGTATCTATGATTAAGTGTTGGCTTAATTTTATTTGGGTAAAAAGCAGAGTCATACCATTAGGATCACATCCACATGATATTGTTACTAATGTCGATTCATGATAGTATGAATTAAATCTAATATGCTTTTATTTCACCCCTATATGGATATGATACGACCTTCAGGTATCGTTTAGTTATCATGACTCTGCCATCTCCATTATTCTCTTTTTCTGTTTGCACGCATAAGCTATCAGATAAGCTGACCCTCTCGTTGAACTAAGGTTATGGTTACGAATTTGGTTATACACGCGAATTAAGTTACATGTTCAACCTGTCCAAATATTTCTTTCGACATGGTTGAACCAACTAAAATTTAGAAACCCATTCAATCACGCACTTTAGATGACACACGTTCTGAAAATTTCCATAATGGCACGATCGCTCAGGCATGTTGAGCTGTTTACATGATCATTTGGTAGGTTAAATGTGGCATGTTTTAAAACTAGCACTATGCGAACCTTCTCCCATTCCATCGCTATCACTAACTGATATCACTGTAGAGCATTTTGGCCACCTTTCTCTCATATTTCCTGAAAACCCTGTATCCTCTCCTCTGTTTCCATCATGCGGAACCGACTCGAGCCAGAAATTTACCAAGATCTATTTCAAATGGCAAAATTTAGGGAATGTAGGGAAGTGATTTTTTAAGCTGGTTGGAACCCGTTCCTCCATTCACTGCAAGGTTATGATGGGGAAATCTCATTTCTTTTTGAAATGGGGTTTAATGGGAGGATGGACAGGTTAGGTCATCTTTCCTTCCAAGTCATTGAGGAGTCGATTTCCCTCGCCACTAAGCTTCCCCGAGAGGGTGAGCAATGGCACAAACATTGGTTCATTCTACGAGAATCACATAATTTGATCTCAAGCCCGAGTTTCAATATGTATCAAGCATAAAAGGCAACCATCACAGTTGGATAAAGACGGAATACATCAAGTCATTGATAGTCATTATTCATCTGGTTACCTGTGAAGGTAAGTTTAGCGTTTTCAAATCCTATCACCTTCACTTATTAGCTCACTTTGTCAATAATAGATGTTTAAATTTCCCTTTATTTTTCCTACATAGCTTTGAAAAAATGTCAAATTTGGTCAGAAAGAATACCCTTCATCCTAAGAGTAGTTTTTACCACCACATTTTAATTAAATTGTTAATCTTGGACCAACTGAAGGAGTGAAACCAACCTTGGGAGACTTTTGTATTCAAGGTGCTTAACCCCCACCTTAATATCCGTAAACGATCCTAGCATTTTCACCATGAGTCAAATCAAACCTCGCCCGTAGAAGAGGAAAACCCCAACATTTTCCACCTTGATGAAGATATCTCAGAACCTAACTCACCTGCACAAAATACCCCTGCTAGTCCTGTGTTCGCCGAATTTGTACCTTTTTCATGACCTCGTACCAGAAGAAAAAATGATAAAAGTGTTCAACGTATGCTCCAACCTAGTACCCAGACCGAAGTTCAGCCTGATGTGCAAACTGGTCATTCAGATGATGAGGTCGAGGTAGAGAAAACCAACCCAAATTCATCCCTGTTAGCATTAGCCAGTCTTTCTTCTAAGTTACTCAAGGACACTGATCAAATGGACATTCTTGCATCTCTCTAGGATATCAGCCCTGAATAACCCCTTCCTACTATTGATTTGGATCTTCCTTCAACAGAAATGAGTCCTCCATGGGATTTCAACTAGTCCCTAGACCCACCTACGCCACCGTAGCCAACACTAGATCAGTTAACTCAATCGACGAAGTAGAATGAAGTGTATGTCAAGTTAATTTTAGAGCTTTGGGAGGAAAATAAAGAGTTGCGGTTATAGATTAAAACTATGGAGGACCTCCACAAGATCGTTAGCTTATCACAGATGGATCGCCAAGCAAGGTATGCCCTTTTAAAGGCTCAGGATAAGAAGTTGAAGTTCAAACAGTCTACTTCATCAAAGTTGGAGGTAGCTGTTGACACATCTCTGCCTCCTTTCTAATGTTATCTTTCATTCTCTGACCAGTGGAACCTGAAACTCTTCCAGTTTGGGGGAATGTTGGTCCCCATTTTGTCACCGTTTTTGGGTTAAATACTTTACATATTAACGCATGTTTTGTTACCTTTTGGCGTCGTTTGCACCATGCAGCTCACCATTCAAGCCTCATGTATGAATGAATTTAAGGTTTAGGTCAATTCTGTTTATTATTATCATATTATGGTTTCAATGATTAAAATTGACATGATATGAAGTGCATTCGCTATATTAATTCATGTGTATAATTGTTTGCAGGTTATGTGGTCTTTTATACATGCTAACATACAGACACACATTCAGCTAGATATATGGAGAGCATATCCAGCTTGTCGTCCAGATCACTAAACAGACCGCGCATTGTTAGTAGTGGATTTCTGCGCATTAAAGGCATGTAATGGCCACGAACTATTGTGACCACATGCCAACACATCAGCATCATCCTTCTTCTGGAAGAAGTTCCCATCTAATGTCTCTCTTTGACACCTTAACGCAGACTTTGATTAAGACTGAAGTCATATGCCACATCGCACGCCAGAAGGAACCAGATCTGCAAAGAAGAAGGAATTGTCATCTATTAGTTGTCAATATACTTATTTGTTATAATGACTGCATTATCATGAATATTAGTTGACCACTAAAGGTTCAACTTGCTCTCCCTCCATCAAAAATTGTATATATAGGCGTTGTTATGCGATTTAGAGACAAGTCTTTTTTATTTGATATGATCAATTAAGTCTGAAAAACTATGTAATGTTACCCTTTTGATTTAATGAAATTCCTATTGCGCTGTGTATGATCGTGTTTCATTGACAAGGTATCACTTTGTTCGCTGGGAGGTCCCCCCAACAACATATTTTTACATCTTTGTGTATGTTATGTTATTTCCTTTTTGTAACTAGTATAATTTTGCTTATAAGTTGTTTGTGTATTTTTGTTCCTGTAATAATTTATGTTTTCTATAGCATAGATTTCAATTTAATATTATGCTGAGTATGTAGTTTTATTTTATTAGTTAGCAACCGATTGCGCATAGAATCGCTTTCAAATTCTTCTGTAAAGTATTTACAGTTCATTGTTTGATTTGTAGACTAAATTCCTTTGATTAAATTATAGTAAATTCAGTTTTATTTATCTCAGTTTTTGTCATGAATTTGTTTAAGAGTATTTCAGTGTGATTTCAGTCTGTACAATGATGTAATTTCGTTTTCGAATTATGAAATTAGCTTAGGTTATATTGTTACAGAATTCAATCATTAAGTAGATTTACTTCTTTCTTTTACATTTCATTAGCATATGCATGAGACAACTGCATTCAATAAATCATTTAGATTCATTGTTTCTTTAAAAGTTTTAGCATTTTCTTCAAACGGACTGTCATTCAGATAGCCTGTCCCACCCTTTATATAGACCTTCATTTCCACCTGCTATCCAGTCGCTCATTCATCCTTGTGTGTCTTTAATTTGTTTTGAGCTTATCTTTTTAGTTTTCTAATTCTGTCTTAATAGTAATGGTTAGATAATGATTTTATTTTCTCTTAATACCTTTAGATGAGATTGTTTAGACTCCTTCTTAAACCTTATTTCTCTTTCTTCTTTCTTTTTACCCTATGCCTAGGAATTATGTCATATAGTAACTCATTGTATTGATTTGTAATTGAACCTGTGATTTAAGTTGTTCTTTTGTATATGAGGTATAAGTTACATGAATTAATAGATTAAGTGGTTTACAGATTGCTTATATTAATACAATTTGTTCTCTTAATCATCTAATTTTTAAAGGTATCTATAAAATAGAATTTAGATCATCTTTTAAGTTTTCTATTTGTTCATAAATCATGTCTACCTTCTTATAGTATTTTGTAAATAGGAGTTATTTGTTTATAAAAAATCATGTATACTATTTCTTGTAACTCGACCTTTCTCAGTTTACACATTTTTCCGGATATTAAACTAGACTTAATCCCATTTAGCTTTTACACTTCTTTTGAGAGCCATTTTGATACCTCTCATGCTCTAGTTCCCATTACAGTAAATGCTTAGCCTCAAAACAATCAAGGAGAGTGGAATTAAGGTGATTTAGTTTAATTTATGTATGTATAGTTTTATCAAAAGTAGTATATTTAGTTGTTGTAAATCCTTCTTGATGTAGCCATTCTTTCAAGTAAAATAAATCTCTCTAGATAGAATAGTTCATTGGCATAACACTATTTATATCCGGACATTTATAAATAATTTGATGCCACTCTGCCTAGACCTTTGTTTTTATTAACTTAACTATA
This sequence comes from Pseudotsuga menziesii, assembly GCA_001517045.1. NCBI lineage: Eukaryota > Viridiplantae > Streptophyta > Pinopsida > Pinales > Pinaceae > Pseudotsuga > Pseudotsuga menziesii. The sequence goes on from LPNX010932413.1 coordinate 73,393, forward strand.
TTAGATCTTTAGGAGTTCAACTCGAGATATTTCAATCTTTAGCTTATTAAAGTATTACTACGATACTCTCTACCTTCGCATATATTTTGTTGCAACTCTAAACCTACTAACCCCGATCGATAATTAAATATTAGGTAAATTATTCAAGACATTATTTTTCCCAACAGCTTTTGGTTAGCATTATATGTTACCATACTTATATTGTAAATACTTTATGGCTGTGTTTTATATTGCATGTAGACTCGTACAAATTACTGAAGTGGGGTTTTTGAATTTGATGGAAACCTTGTTTTAGATTACTTTAATTGTCTAATTTGTTTTTGTAGTATTATTTTTATTTGGTTTCTTTGTATTTTTATGCACTTAGTTTTATTTCTTGTATCATGGTTTTGTTTTTCGTTATTTCACTTTTAGTTTTTGCACTCCATTTTATTTATTTGGTTTCTTTCACTTTAAATGCATGCATCTTCAATTATCAATGGAAGAATTAAAGGTCTAACTAATAAGATATGGCCTCCATATAACAAGGCTTCTTCCTAAAGTGTTGGGATATTTTTATTTGCTTGTTTTAGTTTGAAGTGTGCACGGTTGGCAATTGATCATTTAGATTAGGCTAGATTAGGCTCTAGTTCTGCACATACTGTGCTTGCACCTCTAAATCTATGATTCTCGAGATGACAATTTAATATTGGTAATTAATTGATATATAATATCACCAACATTTTCACGTCATTGTCAGGGAGGTGCTAAAGAGATTGGATCATAGCTTCTTTCACAAGTTTTATGGTTTAGGGGTGATTTAGTTACACTGACAACTTGGGGGAGGATATAAATCAGTAAGATGAGAGGTAAGAACCTGCACATCCACTTTGGTGGGGTTGCTCCAAAGCCTTGTTGTTTACTTTTTTTAATGCAAAGCATGTTTCTTTTTTGCAAGTTTGTAATAGAATAAATTTATTTTATGCAAGTGTAATGTGTTTTTCAATTCTACAATTAGTTTCTAATATATTTTAGTTTTCTTAAAATTTCTTGAGTATGTAGTTAGTTTTCATTTCATTTTTCATAATAAAAATAAATAAATAAAAATTGGTTACTGTAAGAACCCCACGCACTAACCCATGTGTGAGACAGGACCCATTGATCATCAAGTGGATTCAACGATGATCATGGGTTTAAAAGAACTGTCCCAAATCCTTGCAGCAGCTAGGATCTCTTCTTCTCAGGAAGAACACATCTTGACAATAGTCAAGAACCTATCTACTTCTCCAAAAGTGATAAAAGAACAAGCATGCCATGAGCCACATCCATAAGAAGATCTAGAAACCTCCTCTACTCACCTTTTCCAACATGTAGAAGAGATCGTGGAACCATGTACCACATCCAATGGAGAAAAACCCTTAGAACTTGAGATCGAGGAGTTCTTAACATGCCTCTCACCAGAGCCTTTTTACATTCAAGAGGCCAATCATCTGAAAGAAGGAAATATACATGGCATGGTAGAAGAAGACATTTAGAATGAAGAGGACGACCAAGGACATCATGACTATATTGAGCAATGGTTCCAAACCATCATCACATCAAAACACCGTTGTTTTATTCAACAACTATTGGTATCAAATCATTTGTAACTATTGGTCTTTCATGCTTTTGTGTACACTAACGTTTATATTTCAAATATAAGTATGAATGTATTTTCATTGCTGTTATGCACATGCTTGCATTGGAAATACTCCTACACTTGAAGGAGATATTCTTTTGTAAAAAGTAGAGTAGGATGATGATGTAAATAAATAAAGTAGTAAAGAGAAAAAATAAGCTCTTTTGTGAAAACTAGTTTACTGGAACAACTGGACATGAACTTTCCTTGAGGCACGTTCTCAATAATTTTGTAAATTTGCATTGGTTCTTCAAATCATGTTTTCTTCAAATTATTATGTTTTGTACTCATATTGGATGATGCAGAATGCATTAAGTTCCACCTTCCAATGGTCTTGTCCCATCAACCTCGCGAATTATCTGGGAAACAAGATTTGAGCTATGTCAATAGTGCCCTAAAATCTGCATACATCAATGGCAGATCTCCTTGTTGTTAATCATGGGGATTCATCAATTCCTGTTGGTTGACAAATCTTATAGGTGACTTGTCTTAAACATATCCATTTGTACCTATCAAGATGCATTAAGGCACTTTATCTCTCATTATCATTAACAGTGAGTTGCTTCACATTGGTTAACAACATTCCTTAATGGTTGGTAATCCAATGATTTCTTCCTATGTTCGACTTCAAGGAAATTCATTCACATAGGTCAGAAATGTACCACGGTTTGGGTAGCGGTTGAATACTATGTGGTTTTATGGTTCCATAGCTTACAACAGTTTCTTTCCTTGTTTTTGGTAGAAACATGTTCTAATAAGAGTTTGCACGAGAACATGCAAACCCTCAGGTGTGGGGGAGGAGGACTCTTCATATCCTTCTTCTCAACATCCTCATAGTCCATCTAGTTCAGTAAGTAGTAGATCCAATTCATTCTCTCATTCTCCTCTGTTCTCAATAGCTCAAATATTTCAGCAGCTCTCAACATATTTCAATTTCAGCTCCAATTCCATGCACCAGTTCCACACAATCATCTTTCGGTTGTAAAGGTAAACTTGATGTAAAACATGTTGAGTCTCTTTAAATCATTAAAATTTTAATCAAACTTAATGGCTAACCACTACACATTCTCTATCTTTCATAAACTATTAAAACCCCTTCATTTGCAAATCCACCATCATCCATTAAATGCATGCTCTAGTAAGGCCATAAGATTGAAAGAAGAATGGTCCATAAATACAAAGCAATATATGTAGTGTCTTCTCTTTAAACATCACTGAATCTTCTCAACAAAGGATGGAGTCACTATTACTTATACAAATCAAAGAACCACAAATAAACATTGGTCTTAAGAAAAATAACAAAGCATGCAAATACCTAATTCCATTACCACTTCCATTGTTTCTTCATATCATCCATTATCCCTTCATAGTCCATCTTTTGTTTGTCCTCAATTTCATTTGAAAAAGAAATTAAGGATGTTGCTCCACAAAAGCCAACTCCCATATAAAAATGAAGAAGTTTGTTTCCATGAGGACATGCGAACTAGTAGGCGTGGGGGAGTGTTGGGATCCAAATATGTCATATTTTCTACTATAAAAAGACCCATTCACAAGTCATGTCCCTTCACTTTTAATGCATTCCAGCACCATTATTCCATCACTTACCATTAAATCCATCTATTCTACCAAGTGGTTACTTATTATGATTTTCTTGTCTTTTTAATGTTAAAGTTGTCTTTATCATGGTTTTATCGATAAAAGTTTAATAATGTGTTGTTGTGGCCAAGAAAAAAAACAGTCAAAACCATATTTCCAGGACTCCTATATCAGTAGTTCCTGCACCAAAGGTTCCCGCACCACCATTTCCTACACACTCTGCATTCCTGCACCAAAAGTTCCCGCACCACCATTTCCTACACTCTGCATTCCTGCACCAGGCTTATCCGAGATTCTTGCACCTGAAATACCAATCACGCGTGAATCACGCCCAGAGTAATGAAATATCAGTCGCGTCCATATTTGTAGTAACGCCAAGATTCCATTCACTATTGAATTGGGTAAGTGACTCATTACTCATGCACTTCGTGTCATGAGGATGAGTCACCATATATATATGTAACTTATCATTTTGTTGAGCGATGCGATTAAAATAGATATCGTTATGTTTTTAGTAATGTTGTTTTAATACATTCGGGATGGATAAACTCTACCAAGGTTATAAATACGTGTAATCTGTAATGTAAAGGAAGCGATTACCAATAGATTGATCTTCCAAAGTTGCATACGAAGTTGAATATCAATTTGTGGGTGGAATCCTATTTTCTTAATGGAAAACTAATTGGTTGTTGAAGTTCTACGCATCTTTTTTATCTTATTTAATTTATGAGCAACGCTAGCCATTTGGGAAGGGCCCCTTAGTGTGAGTAAGTGTTGCTTCCTTTTATTTGTTCAATAGTTAGTATTGCATTCTGTGTGCTTCAATAGAGTTTCAATTTCATTGTCATTTCTATTTATGTTTAGTTCATTGTGTTTTCTTTACGTTTGATTGGTAATTATAAACTCAGAGATCTTATCATTCAATAGCAAGCATCAATGTTTGCATTTTACTTTGTTCTATAATAAATTCTTTGTTCACTATTCTTTTTCTAGCATATGTTTGACGTTCTGATTCTCTTGTATGATTCACTGCCACATCCACTGTGCAATTTTATTGTAAAGTTCACATATATGATTTCAATCTGAATATATAAATCATTGCATAAATACTCTATTTTAAGCACAAAGTTTTGTTACAAATTGTTTCTCAATTTTGTAGCCACAACCTTCATCAAATCTCCATGATTGGTCCTTGATTCACTCTGCAAATTCCTTCCCTCCATTCACTTAACCACCGCACCTCCTTTCAAATCTATTTTGTCTCTTAATCCGCTACCTGAATACGCTTCTCCTTTGACTATTGAATGCACATACATTGTTTTATGTGTAATTGCCATGTCATTTTATCAGAATTTATGGTTTTTTTTCATGTTAACGTGATATGGTTTTGATATGTATATATGTTCACTTTTGTAAGAATGGTAATAGAGTGTATTTATTTCCAAATATCATTTTAGTCACATTAAGGTTAAAGTTTGAAAAAGCATTAAATTATATTATAAACGACCTTTTAAACATATTTTATGAACAAAGTCTTATAAAAAACGTAAAAATATTAAATGCACCTAAATGCTTCTGGGTAGCAAATATTTACATTCTAAATACTTTATGGGTGTTTTTTCTATTGCATGTAGAAACTATTGAAGTGATGCTTTTGAGTTTGATTGCAAGTTTGTTTTAGATTATTTTAATTGTCTAGTTTGTTGTAAGTTTTTTTAGTATTAGTTTTATTTGGTTTTTTTGTGTTTGTTTATTGTATTGTGGTTTTGTTTTCGTTTTTTTACTTTTATTTTATGCATTTTATTTGTTTTTTTTAACTTTAAATGTATGTATCTTTAATTACCAATGGAAACATTAAAGGTCTAACTCATAATTTATGGTCTCTATATAACAGGGCTTCTTCCTAAGGTGTTGGGCTATTCTTATTTGTTTGTTTTAGTTTGATGTGTGTTTGTTGGCAATTGTTCATTTAGATTAGGCTAGATTAGGCTCTAGTCCTGCACATACTGTGCTTGCACTTTTAAATCTATGATTTTCTTGATGACAATTTAATATTGATAATTAATTGACATATAATTTCACCAATAGATGCTTGTAGATCTATAGTAATCCATGTGTTTGGGAGGGTGACCGAATGATATTTCTTGGGTTAGAAATATATTTGGGTAGAGAGGAGAGTATCCTGGTGAATTTACAAGTCCCATGTTGAAATAATATAGGTTGGAGAGGGACCTATGGTTGGGAGGAGCGTGAAAGCCACGAAGTCAGTTGCTCATTTCAAATGATTTTTTAGATAAGTGTTTTATGGGAAATTTAATTGTTATTTAAAATTTATTTGTTTCGTTGTTAAAAGTTGCTATGGAATTTTTATTTGGAAATGATTGCCAAGTATTTGGTTAAAATTATAATGTTATTGGTGAAATTTCTGAGTCTAGAAAAGTATTTATGGGTTTTGTTCTCCATAGGAATTAAACTATGCATTTCTGAAATTGAAGTCTATGTAATAAATTATAAATTCAATGGAAGGACATTTTTGCATGCTTAGTTGTGGTATGTTTTTACATTGAACGTAATTGTTAATATGTAGTTAAAACTTCTTGTAAGTTAATGTTTGAGTGCCCAATGGCCATAATGTTGCCCTATACATGTTCTTTTCTTCACCCAAATGTTATAAGCCTATTCCATTTAACTTTGACATGATGGTTGATGGGAGTATGGGAGTTTAGGAAGTGGGTATTTTGTCATGATATTTAATTATTGTTACGGGCACAATATGGATTAGAAATCAAAATTCATGTGTAGCTTAATTAAATTTCCTATGTATGGAACTGGTGTGAATTTTAATTAAGCCATATGCTTGTAAATAATCCCTAATTTCTAGGGATAAAAATAAACTCTATGAATACCAATTATTTATTGAAATTCAATACAAGGAAGTTTATTCTTGCCAGAAGATAGTTTATCTAATTTAAATAACTCAGTAAATAGAACATTTTTTCTTAATGAGTAATTGATTTATCCATGCAACGGTTTATTGGGCATAGCTTAATTGATTAAGGAAAATGAATTTATAAAGTAATTATTTACTAAGCAATGTTTGAACCATGTTTGAACTATTAGGAAAATGAATTTATCAAGTAATTAATTACTATGTAGTGTTTGACCCATGTTTGAACTATTGTTGTTTAATAGTTATATTAAAAAATAATTATCCGTTGCTAAAGCTTATTTAGTAAGCTAGGTTCAAATGGTATGATTATTTCTCAAACCGCAGGCTATTTAATTTAGAAAATATTAGGATCCTCATTCCTGAATGAATTGACCATGAAAAAAGGTTGTAAGAGAGAGAAGGAATTCAGAGTAACCTCATCAAACATTCATGGTGAAAATTGAATAATTAGGAGAAAAAATTGTCAACATAAAATTGCATGAATTATCATTAACCTATCTGTAATACAATGATAATGCAATAGGAATAATTTGAATGCCATAGGTAGGATTTGAATTCACCAACTTGGACTGACTTCAATGTTAACTCAATGGGGAAAAATCACTACTAGAGACTCACTATTGCAACTCCAGACAACTAAATTAGTTCACACCCAGTTAATCGATCAAGGTAGGTGAGAAAATGTTCCCAACCTCCCTTAAATCATGTAAGGTGGCACTAGACTAATTGATGGGAATCAGACAATAATTAAACATAATTGAACATCAACTAGGGTTAACAGCTGGTGACTGTTGGTGGCACTCATTGTGGGTTCCTAATAGGGATTAGTCTCTGGAGCTCCAAAACCATGCAAACTGGAGAATCAAGTGTTATGTGGTCCTGATATGATTCACTTGTGGCACTAGTGAGGTGGAAATAACCTCCTCAGATAGGAAAATACAATTAGACTATGGTTGTCAACGGAGGATTAATTAATTAGTCCTAGTGCCCCCCTTAATCCTAACTTGGAAAACTTGGGCCCAAGAAACTAAGACCAATTTTCACCCATACAATTTAAATGCAAAAATGACTGCTCAATAACCAAATAAATGGGGAAAACATCATGGGACCCCCCCCTCAAAATGAGTAGGTCAATCAGGAACAATAAATGATCAAACATTTACACTAAGAAGATATATGAGATAGACAAATCTCTTTCCAAAAAAATATTTTGTGAAAATGTCTGTAGTATGCTCCTATGTAGGGCACTAATGTAGAGTGATAGCCTTACTATGCACTAGTTCTCAGATGTAGTGCATGTGGACTTCAATGTGCTTCATCCTCTTCTTCTGTACGAGATCACTTGATATCTTTATTTCACTCGGATTATCACAAAATAGGTCTACTAAAGGATCAATATGAATTAGAAACTATGTCATAATCCCATGTATCCAAACTTTCAGAATAGTTGCATTCACATACCCTCGACACTCTGCTTCAAATGAGGATAAAGAAAGAGTTGATTGACTAGCAGATTGGTTTAGATCCCAACATGAACACAAATCCTGATGTATATTTCATGTCAGTACTATCACCAGCCATTCTAAATCAGTAAAACCAATCATATCTAGTTGTGCACCAATAGAATAGTGAATCCCAAACTCCCTCGTAACTTGCACATAATGCAATATATGCTTTTCTTCTTTCCAATGCGGCTCATGTGGATCCTGCATGAATCTAGAAGCAGCAATCACATCATGAGATAAATCCAACCTCGAATGGGTGAGATACAATAGGATATCTATCAATTGTCTGTGGAGTGTACTATCAACCAGTGGTGTGGAACCACCTTCTTCCAAATTGATGCCAAATAAGAATGGGAAGGGTGTTGCTTTACAATCATTCATGTGGAATTTTTAAGAAAATTTCCTATGTATCTGGACTGTGTAGTCATGATTCCTGGAGCTCTTCTATTTACTTTGAGACCAATAAATTGCCTTAACATTCCTACATAATTCATGGATAATGCATTGCTCCAAACTGACTTGATGCCTCTCAATCTAACATCTGAGCAAATAGTAATGAGAAAGTGATCCACATATAGAACAATCACCAGTAAGAATCCCCCCTTTTGCTGCATGTATACATTGCAGTCAAACTTACACCTCTCAAATTTATGTGACATTAGGAAGGCATCCATCTTGGCATACCATTCCCTTGGGGCTTGCTTGATCCCATAGAGATATTTCCTTAGTTTTCAAACCAAGGAGGAATATTCAGTGTACCCATCAATTTTTCTCATATAGATCTCCTCTTCTATATCACCATGGAGTAATTCACTCTTCACATCCATGTGATGTACCTCCCCCCTCTTCGAAGCTGCAATGTCCAAAACTAGCCTTATGGATTTCATTCTTGCAATAGAATCTAGTGTCTCATTGTAGTCAATCCCGTGGACTTATGAGTACTTACCACTAACCGAGCCTTATACTTGATAGTGGTTCAATCAACTACTATCTTGGTCTTGTAGATCCATTTTCACTAAACTAACATCCTCCCAGGAGAAAAAGTGAAAATATCCCAGGTCTTGTTGTATTATAGTGAATCATACTCATCATCCATTGCTTTCTACCATCTTGGATCATGGAAAACTTCTTTGTAGCACTAAGTATCTAACCCCATCATCATGAAGCACCTCTCTGGGTGAAGTGGATCTATATGGCAGATTGTAAGGTATTGATCCTAATATTGAGATCATGTCATTCTTATGTCATTTGGATCCACAACACTATTCCCAACACTTCAATGAGATTTTGGGCCCATTTAGGACTTTGAGTGGGAGCAGGTGATGGATCTATATCTAGATATACTTGAGGTTCATTCTCAACATCAAGATTTTGATCATCTTGATCCTCCTCTTCAGGATTTGAATCTGAAATATTAGTAAAGAAATTATTATCTGCAAATGGATTTGATTGAGTAATTATACCTTCTTCGGCTAGATGTGGATCATGCATATGATATTATTCAAATTGAACATTGTTCTCTATGAAACACTTTTTGGTTGCAATATCCATCAGTTTATATGCCTTTGCATCATCTTCATATCCCATTAGTATGCATTCGTTACTCTCATATTGGAAGGATTTCCTTTTGTCAGTAGGAATTTTGGGCCATGCTTTGGAGCCAAAAACTCTAAGTTGTGAGACATTGGGCTTCTGTCCCATCAATGCTTCGAAAGGAGTGACCCCAATCACTGACTTATGAAGCACTATGTTTTGGATGTATGAAGCATAGTTTATTGTTTAATCCCACAGATATGGAGGAAGATTTGTTTCTTTAAGAAGGCATGTAGCCATCTCTTTAAAATATTTGTTCTTGCTCTCAGCTAAACCATTTTATAGTAGTGTGTGTGGGAATGAGTTTTTCATTTGAATACCTACTGAAGCACACAACTGTTGGAATTCTCTTTTGATGTAGTCTCCTCCATTATTCTAGCTAAGGATTTTAAAATTTTGAATGTTTCAAACACCTCATACTTATGCTTGAGGAAGTAGATCCAACAATACCTTGAGTAGTCATCAATAAAGGTTAGCATGTATCTGGATCTAGTCATAGATGTTATGGGAATTGGTATGGAGACATCACTGTGAACCAGGTCAAATATAAATGAATCTCTTCTTTCCTTCCCAACCCTGTACCTTGGCTCTGGTGCTTACCTACCAAGAAACCATTACAGACACCTTTAGAGGACTTGATGAGAGGAAATCCCTCAACCATATTTTCAGTGTGTAGCTACTGGAGATATTTGAAATTCAGATGGCCAAATATTTCATGCCAAATCCTCTTGTATCATTAGCATGAGTCAATAAGGAACTTGTATATGATTTAGGAAGAAAGTGATAAAATTCGTATGCCTTGAAGGCATGATTAGTAATTCCTTTCTCTATCATATTCCTAGTAGATATTTCTAAGATCTCCACTAAGTCAATATCAAATGTGACTCTCTTGGGTGATCTAGTAATATTCATATGGTTTACAAATACTATATTTGATGCTAGAGAAGGGACAAAGCATATTCTTGAACACTCCATGCTAAAATTTGATGGAACCTTTACCGATAGATGGGATTTCTGAGCCATCTCCCATGTGGATGATTGGTCCTCTATAGATATCCAAAGAAGATGATGATTCTTTGGAGGAAACCATGTGGTTGGATGCTCCATAATCAATAATAAAAGATTTTGATTGATAAAATATTGCCTTCAGATCATGGAATCTCTCATGATCTTTGGTCTTGTTTCTAGCATCAAACTTATTTTCAC
>LPNX010932413.1:84135-104254 GCA_001517045.1 Pseudotsuga menziesii
CTTTTGATGGATTATACTTATACTTAGGCTTGAAATCCACGTTCTTATTTATTTTCCTTCCTTCTTCTCCTTTATGTTAGGAACCCATGTGAACCCTTCTCGTTACTCTATTAGTATATTGTTGTTGGACACATATTCTTTGTAAGTCGTCCCATGAGTATATTGTATTATCCCACATTCATGGGGAGTAATAGTTATTGACATTAGACTTAATATATAAGAGTGTATTGATTCCAATGAATGCATCCATGAGTTATTTGTATTGATATTTCTCAAAGGAGGTTTCCCCCTTGAAGTGGCCTACGATCAATTAATTCCTTTTTTGTTATGTTATTTATGTTATATCGTGCATTTTGATTATTACTTGCAAGAGGTTTCTCTCATCTGGTATCAGATTTGGGCTTGCTGGGTGGAATTTATACCAAAAATAAATTTCACAGTGGATCCTCGACGTTGTTATTATAGCATTAGTTCTTCTTTGCATTTGTATTGTTCATTTCAATTGTAGGTTTAGATTAAGGAATAACCCATATCTGCTTAACTGTTGGAAGTCCCTTGGAATAGATATAAAACACATTGTGATTAGTACCACAGGCACCCCGAAGTAGTTGGCCATTGATAGGACTTATCAATGAAAAGGGAAAAAACCCCTACCTTATTAACTAGTTCCCACCCATGAGGTAAACCAAGATTTGTCATTTGTGGCAAAGCAGGTACCAGTTTTACCTGAGTTGTGGAGTGAGGGGTACTACCCCCATACACAAGTCATTAGACATCATTGGTGTCTAAGTGAATCCCTTGAACCTTTAGGAATCCAAACATACTTGGGGTCCATATCTATTTCTAATTGATAAATAGAATATTACATCTGTCCAGATCCTTCATAGATCAATTCCACCAAAAAAAACTATAAATTTCTATTTTTTCACCATATATGCTTTGATTTAGCTCTGCTTCCCTTGAAAATTCACTGGAAACCCTGAAATTCCATTCTACATATTTCCTTCCTTGAGGACCCTATCCCAAATTCAACTTTTTGAAGCCACAAATCCCACATTTGTCTATTTTTAGGTTTTGTCATAACTTCTTCAATTCTCACCCAATCACCTTCAAATTTTTCCATAGTGTTCATTTCCTATTCTTGCTTGCTTATCCATCTTTGACAAGTTTTCCCATTCTTTCACCTTGCTTCTAAAATCCCCATTTTATTCTTCCATGTCTCTCAGAAAGTATCCAAAACCTAGTCAAACCCCAATTACCCATCATAGTTTTTCCCAACTCCAATATTTCCTTTTCTAAAAAAAAATTGTTTTTGTTTTTCTACCCATTCCCAAAAAAAACTCCTGGTTATGGTTGTTACCCATGTGGGAGAAAACAAACAAATGGAAGGCGAGTGTGTCACCCTCAATACCAAACTCCAAGATATAGATGAAAACATTCTAGGCCTCCATCTTCAGCATTCAACCATGAACAATAGACAAAGATTGATTTTCTTCCCTTCAATGGTAATGATCTGACTAGATGGCTATAGAGGGAAGAACAATATTTTAGTCTACATAACACTTTTGAATCTTGATTTTCTTCCCTTCAATGGTAATGATCCAAATGGATGGATATAGAGGGAAAAACAATATTTTAGTCTACATAACACTTTTGATGTCAACAAAGTCCCACTTACATCCTTTAATTTGAAAAATGAAGCCCTTCAATGGTTTTGTTGGTACATCAAGGCTCATGAAGAGCCAAGATGGTAATTTTTTTCCAACCCCTTTTACAATGAGTTGGCCCTAGTGCTTTGGATGGCTTCATGGGAGCACTCACTAAACTTTTCCAAGTTGGCACTGTGAGAGAGTATCAAATAGAATTTGAGAAACTGACCAATCACACAGAAGGTTTGTCTAATGCATTCTACAGGATTTGTTTATTAGTGGTCTAAAGGATGCAATCCAATCTAAGGTTAAAATTATCTATCCCAAGACAATTATAGAATCCCTATGGTTGGCTAAGTTGGTGGAGGATAAGATCATGGCTCAACAACACTCCAAATCTACTTTTGTTCCATTCAGAAATATGGTTTCCTAAAGACCTCCAATCACATCATCTCGAATAACCACTCCTATCATGCATTTGTCTGAAGCCAAGATGCATGCATGTAGAGAAAAATGGATTTGTTATAATTGTGATGATAAAATCACCCAAGGAACTAGATGTGCTGAGAAAATCTCTATCTCTTGGATGTGGATTCTCTATTGCACCTGGAATTTGTGAATATGATGAGGATCCAATAGATGATAAAGTATACATTCATAAGCTATCTTTCAACCATCCTTTTCATCCTAAACACCCATAGATATCTCTCCATGAATTAGCTAGAGTCACCACCCCACAAACCATGTGGGTCACAGGTTTCTTCAAGAATCTCCCTCTTACAATTTACTCATTGATTATGGTAGCACTCATAACTGCATTGACCCTCAGATCACCAAACAGGCATATTATTTTTTCAATCCTTTCTCTAGCTTTGAATTCATGATTTTCAATGGGGGCACCTTACCTTGCAAGGGGAAGAGTTGCAATGTGTGTATATCTATTGGATATTATAACTTATTAGTGATGATGATGATGATGATGATGATGGTTAACGTCCCCTGAGACCAAAATTTGGTCTATCGGACCTAAAGAAGAGAATTAATTAGTTTTCTTTAAAGTTATATTTCTATGCTCAAAGAGCTTGGAAAGAAGCGTCCCAAGCTTACTATAATTTTGACAGGCTAAAAGGCTAGGAAAGTCGGTATTGCAACAAAGATTATGAAATTGGGATCTAATGTGGGTGTACGTAGGGCACTCTAAGAGGAAGTGATTTTCATTTTCAATGTTCTTACTCTCACAAAGGTGGCAGATCCTTTCTACCCATGGTGTTTTAGGGACTGTCCAATGACCAGTTTCACTATGGAGCTCATGCGAGTTCATTCTTATCTTAGCTATGCTAATTTTTTTCTTAGTACTAATCAAAATAGAGAGATACTTTTGATCTTATAGAGTAGGGTTGATGACCTCCTTATAATATCTTAATTTTCTTTTATCCTCGAGATCTTTCTCACACCACAATTTTTCTTTAAACTTAGAAGAAATAATATTTTTAATGTTATTAATATTCTGCAAAGCAACATTTTCATCGATCTCCCAGTGATTTAACCAAGACCTGGTATCTTTATACCACCCACGCTTGGGCCTTAAGTGGTTTTGGATGGAGTTTAAAGCTATCTTAGGGAGTCTATGGTCTCCCATGTTATTGATTTTGTTCTTGTATAATAGGAGTCTAGTCATAGCTAGGCTCTTGATGGGGGAAAGACCCACTTCTATAAGGATAATAGGATAGGGTGTATTGTTTTTTATTTTGAGGTTATAAGTTATAAAACGCTTCTGTATTTGCTCGATCTTTCTCCAGAATTCTCTAGAGATGTTGCAACCCCAAACCTCACACCCATACAAGATGATGAGAGTGACTAGAGTTTCAAAAAGGAGCTTCTTTTTATCCCACATCATGAGGTTTGCAGCTTTAGAGTTATTTTGAAGACCAAAGTAAGCTTTCCACCCTCCGTTAATCCTTTTCCTAGTGTTATAGTTCCAGTTGAGCTTGTGATGAATATGAATTCCTAGGTACTTATAAGAAGACACTTCCTCCAAGTTGCTATTGTTATACATAAAATTAGGAGCTTCTTTTTATCCCACATCATGAGGTTTGCAGCTTTACAGTTATTTTCAAGACCAAAGTAAGCTTTCCACCCTCCGTTAATCCTTTTCCTAATGCTATAGTTCCAGTTGAGCTTGTGATGAATATCAATTCCTAGGTACTTGTAAGAAGACACTTCCTCCAAGTTGCTATTGTTATACATAAAATTAGTGTATGTATCATTCTTGGATTTGATAATCATAAATTTTGTTTTGTCAATGTTAACAGTCATACCCATGTTAGAGCAGAAATCTTTGAGGAGTCGAAGCTGGTTATCAAGATTAGAAGAACACCTTGCCATAAGGAAAATATCGTCAGCATAAAGAAGAAGGATGATGACTATTCCAGCTAAGATCATACCAGCACAACCTGCTTCTTCTAAACAACCCTCTAACTTATCAATGTAAATGCCAAAAAGGGTAGGGGAGAGGGGGAAACCTTGCTTAACTCTGATATTACACTTAATATCTTTCGACCACACCTCATTTCTTTTAAACTTGGCAATTACATTCTCGTAAAGCCTTACAATATGTTTTTTTTTCCCATTGACTAAAAATTCCATCCAAAGTTTAGAAAAATCCCAAAATATGGGTCCAAGTGTGTGTAACCATTGAGCTCCAAAAAGCACATCACATTCACCTAAGGGAAAGGAAAACATTACAGAGCAATGAATACTGCATGTGCTCCGTGGTTTTGTAGATCGCCCTATCTGGAACACGACTGAATATTGCATGCAATCTCTGAATATTGCATGCGATCTGGTGAATAGTGCATGCGACATGAGACTATGAAAGGGAATTTGGAAAAAGCATGTGATCTTAGCGAAAGGGCGTTTGGAACACGATGAACCCAAGAGCCAAGCCTTGTTATACATCGACGGAATATTGCATGCGATCTGAGCCTCTGTGAATATTGCATGTGATCTGAGACTGAGACACATAGAGATCTGGGTTAGATCTGAAAAATTGTTAGTGTTAGGATTATTAATCCTCCCTTGTCCAAATTTGGTCATATGTCTAAATCAGGAGTCATGTCTAAATCGGGAGTCCATCCAGTCTATTTATAATCATTAGTACCATTGGTTAAACTTGACCTAATTGGGGCACATGTTTCACTTACCAAAGTGTGGGGAACACTAATTGAGGCTCACTACCACTTATTGCACTTGATTGCATAATTTTAGGAGTCTCCTAGATCAATCCCTACAATTTAGGAAGCAATTGGGAGTGCGGAAACCAACCAAGGTCAGTTAACTTCAGTTGATGACTAGTCAAGCCAAGTTAGGAGTCAGTTACATTCAGTTCTAGCTCTCTACATTCAGTTCAATAATGGTTTAATTAATTGCACACATGTGGGGCATTTTTCTCACCTACCACAGTCAGTTAACCATTATTTAATACTAAATGTAACAGTTGGTTGTGTTTTAGAACTCTGGTTATGATTTAGACAAGGACAGTTAACTACTGGGTCCTTAACTTCAGTTGATGACTAGTCAAGCCAAGTTAGGAGTCAGTTACATTTAGTTAAATAATGGTTTAATTAATTGCACATATGTGGGGCGCTTTTCTCACCTACCACAATCAGTTAACCATTATTTAATACTAAATGTAACAGTTGGTTGTGTTTTAGAACTCCAATTGTGATTTAGACAAGTCTTGGTTACCTATAGTCAAGTAGAGTCATCAATTCGAACTTCCTCATGTGGATTCGAATTGCTTGTGGCTATTAAAGCCATTTTACATCATTGTAATTATTATCTGGATTACTTTTTTGATTAATGAAAGCATTCACAGCTACAAGCCTTTTGCATTGTTTCATTCTTCAATGGCTGAGTAAATTGTGAGATCTTCTTTGTGAGTTGTGTGTTTGTCTACAGATCTATATGCTCAAATTTAATAGTTAGTTACATTGGGCGACTGGATGTGATCTATACGATCTGAGACTGAATATTGCATGCTATCTGATACTGAATATATCTGAGACTGCATGTGATTTGTTGAATATTGCATGAGATCTGACTACATGCTACTGCATCCTTTGCAGCCGAACGATCTCTGCATGAAGGCGATCTCTTTGCATAAATATTTGGATCTCTGGAATTTCAGTAATATTTGGATCTCTGCATGAAGGGGATCTCTCTGCATGAAGGAGATCTCTACGATCTGAAGGCAATCTGAGCAATCTGCATGAAGGCGATCTATCCAAGAGAATTTTAGAAGGCGATCTCTGCATGAAGGTGATCTCTATGCATAAATATTTGGATCTCTGGAATTTCAGTAATATTTGGATCTCTGCATGAAGGGGATCTCTCTGCATGAAGGAGATCTCTGCGATCTGAAGGCTTCCTGCGTATCGCTGATATTTTTGCATGCGATCTGTGCATTGGTTATCATCACTGTGTGTTATACAGCCTTTGCTAAGTATTTTTATAAGGAGATCTCTGCATGAAGGTGATCTATGTGATCTGAAGGAAATCTGAGCGATCTGCGTGCGATCTCTATAGCCGGTTTTGAATTTATTCTTCGTATTTTTTGGAACTTTCTATCATATAACTATCCATCTGAGACGGAACATATTATACTCTACATCCCAAGTTTGTTGAGAGTCTACTCCTGCGGATAGGGTTCGCTGTATAGCTGTTCGATTCGCATTCAAATATCAAGTGCACACATTCCTTATCTCTTCTTTTCTAATACATATCTACTGCTCATTTGCTCATAAATATGAATAAATCACCGCACCTACCAAAGACTGTCAAAGGTAGAGCTAGCTCAATTACTTTAAATAGCATTTATGAATATTTAGAGTCTTTAGAGAAACATAGAGAAGAAAGATAAATTAGACTACAAACATAATTAGAAGCCATGCTGGAAAATAAATTTACATCTCTTGAAAACAAGATTCAAAAACAAATAGAAAATAAAATAACAATACTGGAGAATAAAATGGAGACACTTGAGGTTAGATTACATGCTATAGAAAACCAGATCCAATATACAAACCAAACATCCCAACAAGGAGACGTCGATAGTTTAGAAAGTCTTAAAATGAAGGACATGATTAAGGAGCTAGAAGCAAAAGTTAATAACAACCTCACCCTAAATAATGTGGCAGATAAATTCGATATCAAACCCACTAAAGAGGAAATGAAGAAATTGATAGAATTAGACCATGAGCGTAACAAAAGGGCCTTGAACCTTATAATTTTCAACCTGAAAGAGGAGGAAAACGAGGATAATTTAGCCATAGCCCAGACAGAATTACACAATAGATTACAAATTGAAACAACATGTCTCATAGAAGCGACAAGGTTGGGGAAATTAACTAAGAATAAAGGAAGGTTAATCCGGGTAAAGGTAAGCTCTACTAACCATAAACATAACATACTTAGTAAAACCTCAAGTCTAAAAGGAACTGGAATATTCATAAATGAAGATCTCATTCTAGAAGATCAAGCAAAATTAAGAAAGGAGGTTCAAAAGGTAAAAGAAGTCAGGAAGGAAGGAAAATGGGCAATAATAAAAAATAGGAAAGATGTTATTCGAGATAGAAACCAAAAAGATAGTAATAAATAGCAATTCAACATGCTCCGGATTCTTTCTTGGAACTGTCGGGGCTTTCCATGGAACAAAGGCCCCAAGCTAAGTTGGATCTCTAATGAAGTTGATATTATTTTGTTGGTTGAAACTTGGGAGCACGCAGAATCTAGGGTCCCTAACATAGATGGATTTGTGCTTTGGTGAATCTGGAACAAGCGATCCCCTCGCAAAGGCATTGGAGGTATAGCGTGTTACATTAAGAAGAACATATCCCCCCATGCTAGGATTTATAAAAAATACCCTCACAACTAGTATATGTGGATAGAAATCACTGACATCAACAATAGAAAAACCTACATAACTATATGCTATTTTGCCCCTATTAACTCTAACTTCTATAAGAAGAACAATTTGGATAAAAATTGTCCTTACAATGGACTAGAGAATTATATTTCTAAGACTTAGGAATGAAGGTAATATCCTTTTAATGGGTGATTTTAATGCTAGAACTTCTAACAACCAAGCTATTTTCCTTAGCAATTATTCCAACCCTAATCCTCTCTGGTTAGATGAAGACCTTACTTTAGCTAGCAGGTACAAGAGAAGCTTTGTAGATTTAGGGGAAAATTTGTTTGGGTCTGAGTTAATCAAGCTCTGTAGTTCTCAAGATCTCATAATTTGCAATGGTCTAACGAAGTGGCCTAGCTCTAGCTAGATGACCTGTATTCACGGGCTTGGTAGCAGCGTAGTAGATTATGTTATTTCTGATATTTATTTATACAACGATATAATAAATTTGGACATTCTAAATGACCATGAGCCTGATTCGGATCATAAACCTTTAATGGTAACTCTCAACTATTCCATCCATAGAGATCCCATAGAGGATAATCCTTATAACCAAAAGAACTTGATCTTTTATAGGAATAAACAAGATCTTTTTATAAATGAGTTAAAAATTAATTTGCTTCCTTTATCAAGTACAGACAACATTGAAGACCTATATTATAATTTTACCACAACCCTCTCTTATTCCATTAACAAGTTCTCAATTGAAGTTTCGAGTAATAAAAGGAGTAGAAAAGCCAACCCTTGGTATGATATTGATTGTAGAAATGTGAGGAGAGAGATTAAGGAAGCTCTTGATGAATCTCTTAAAATTAACAATCTTGATGAATCTCTTAAAATTAACAAGATAAAAAATTACAAAGCCCTTACTAAAAAGAAAAAAAGGCAGTATATTGACAAAAGGAAAGACAATCTCTTACACCTCTCTAAGACGGCCCCTAAGAAATTATGGAGGCAGATTCTAACTAGAAAAACTAAAGATAATAATAAAATTTCTCTGCACGACTGGAATTCCTATCTTAATAAGCTTTATGACTCACCGAATGTCATAGACCACTTTGAAACCCTCCTCACAATGGAAGAAGTTTTCTCTTTAAAAGACATAGATTTTGGGTTTAAGCATCTTCCTAATGGAAAAGCTAAGGACATTGAAGGTTACCAGGAAGAAATCTTAAAAATTGGAGGTCCTGTCCTCATCCCTCACATCCACAAGCTTTTTATCAAGCAGTGAAGCAAGGGTTCCCTAAACCTTGGAATCAGAGCCTCATTATCCCTATTTTTAAAAGTGGGGATACAAATAACCCCTCAAATTATCGAACTATTATGATAAGCCCCCTCTTAGCCAAGTTATATGGTATTATTTTGGAAAAGAAAATCAGCATTTGGCTTGAAAGTGAAGGTAAGCGGGCTAAAGTCCAAGTGGGTTTTAGAAGGCATCACTCAACAACGGACCACCATATTACGCTTAGGATCATTATGGAGGAGTGCCGCAATGATAAATCCAATCTCTTTTGCTGCTTTGTGGAATTTAGAAAGGATTTCGATACGGTACCTAGAAATAACCTTTGGAATAGGTTAGAAGAGCTTAAGGTTCCTTTCGAGCTAAGAGCTGCCGCGATAAGGCTCTACGAGAATGTAATTGCCAAGTTTAAAAGCAATGAGGGGTGGTCGAAAGATATTAAGTGTAATATTGGAGTTAATCAAGGTTTCCCCCTCTCCCCTACCCTTTTTGGCATTTACATTGATAAGTTAGAGGGTTGTTTAGAAGAAGCAGGTTGTGCTAGTACGATCTTAGTTGGAATAGTCATCATCCTTTTTCTTTATGCTGACGATATTGTCCTTATGTCAAGGTGTTCTTCTGATCTTGATAAGCAGCTTCGACTCCTCAAATATTTCTGCTCTAACATGGGTATGACTGTTAACACTGACAAAACAATGCTCTGTCATGTTTTCCTTTCCCTTAGGCGAATGTGATGTGGTTTTTGGAGCTCAATGGTTACACACACTTGGACCCATATTTTTGGATTTTTCTAAACTTTGGATGGAATTTTTAGTCAATGGGAAAAAAAACATTGAAGGATTTACAACCAAGGTATCTCGGCATCATTCGTTCACATCACATGGAAAAAAATACTTAAGAAAAATTCACATGGTGTCATCACTCAGCTCCATTCCATTTAGATGTAACCATTAGTGGTGTCCACTACTCCCTTAGATATACAAAAAAAATTGGATCAATATGCATGTGTCTTTGCTGATCCAATGGGATTTCCAGCTTCAATACTAGAGGACCATCATATTCTTCTCCTTCTTCGAAGTGTCTCTCCCAACATTGGGCCCTATCGCTACCCATTTCACCAAAAGACAGATATTGAGATGCTCATTTGGGACTTACTGAAGAAAGGTATTATTCGACCTAGTACTAGTTCCTTTTCTTCACTGGTTCTTCTTGTTTGAAAAAAAATATGGGTCATGGAGCCTCTACATTGAATTTCAAGCACTTAATCACATCACAATCAAGGATAAGTTTCCAATTCATGTTGTTGATTAGCTTCATGGTGCTCATTTTTTCTCCAAGTTGGATCATTGTTCTAAGTATCACCAAATTTGGGTTCATGTGTAATGTCCCCAAATATTACTAATAAGACCATGGAGAATCCCCCTACCCTTGAGAACCCCAAGGTTCCTAGTGGAGAAATAATTTAATCAATAAGGGTAATTCCAATATATTAATTACCCATAGAATTTAATTCTATTAATGATTATGATATTTTAATTAATTTAATGATTCAATTATGGCTAGGTGATAGGGAGGGCACATGGGTCCAAGTGGACCATGAGTTGGCATTTAGAAATGACGACCTAGAGAAAATCAAGAAAATTATAAAAGGGAAATCAAGACAAAAAGATAGAAATTGGAGGAAAATAAATATGCCAATAAAAAAAATAGAAACTCTCAAAAGCAGGGAAAATCAAGGCAGTTTTCAAAACAGGAAAGTGTAGAAAAAATTGTCTTTGATAAAGCAAACAACTTTTGGTCAAGGAGGGTGTAGATCTGTTGGTGCATCCCACCAACACAACCTCGTCGAAAGGGGTTTCGACTCTATCAATGTCCTACAGCGCAATCTCCTTGAGCACCAGACCGAATAGGTTTTACCCTTCCCAGCAACATCTGCAAAGCAGATGAGGTCTCAGCTAAGGCATTCAAGGGAGAGCTGTTAGAGCCTAGTTTTCGACAGTGGGGAAGGAGGACATGGGGATCTGACTGGGGAGAACCATGACTTATGTGATCACCCTATCTTATCATAGCATTAATCATGAAACATCATACCACATTCAACATTCACAGAGATTACATTGACTTATAGTTAACAAATCACATTAACAGAGCAAGCAGAAACTAACTCACATCATTACATCAGAAGCAGAATCATAGCATCATAACAAATCTACATAAATCGCATTGCATCATTGTACCAAAAAGTGGTACTGCCACATCATAATAGACAATAGATAAGGATCGAACCATACTAAGCACATCTTATATTAGTCTTGCACAAATATTCCATATTACACAATCCTTCTCCAAAACCGGAGAGTGCGTAAAAAAGAAACCCAGACGAAATTGCAGTCAAGACAGAACAGTCCTTAGAACAGAGTGTGCTAGATGCAATGCCAAAATCATTTCTGTTTATTGTTACAAAAATGGATCTATAAATAGGCCTACACCTTTACCTCAAGGGTCCACTATTGACTAATTTATAACCACTACTGATCTATTACAACAAAATTGGGCCCACATATACATAAAATATTCAAAAATTGGTTACTTCTCCTCTCATTGTGCTTAATGGACCTTGCGCGGTACCATGCGATCTTGCGCAGCTGTAGCGACACTACGGAATGCACTCGCCCCAACCCCTTTCCAACAAGCCCCAAAAATAGTGGCTCGTCCTCGAGCCACATCAAGTTGACATGGTGTATGTGACAGTCTTATCCTTAAAATCGGTAAATTGTTGGGAAACTTACTAAACTTGGAGCTACACTTTAGCAGTGGTATTTTGACAATTACTCACCACTTGCTGGATTGAGTGCTCCTCAGTAGCCTTGCTGTTGACCATTTTTCGACTCTCCTGAACAGCTTGAAGTGTGGCAATAGCTTTAACAACCACTTGGCTGCCAATATCTTAGAATTCATCGAGCTACTTGCGGCACTTTTGCTGGTGGTCTTGGACATGGGAAGCGTGCTGTTGGAGATCCTTCAGTTTGGTGGTTGGGTGATTTGTACCATCAGCGGCATGGCCTTTAGTGCAGACTTCAAAGTTGTCAATTGACCCTCTGCTTCTTGCACTTACATAGTGAGTTGATCCAGCTGCTCATCCTAAACAATAATCTACCAGAACTGCGTGGTTTCCTCCATAATATCTTTGGCCTCTTGCTCCATGTTTCCAAACTAAGTAGAAATTTCCTCAAGGGAGGCCTTATGCTCTGCAACCTGCTTCGGCGGTGTAGTGGGCTATGCTTGAGCCTGAAGTAACAAGTTATGGTCCTGAAGTTAAACCAAGGTCTGCCCCAATCATTGGGCCTTCTCGACTGGGGTGAGCTCGGTGGTGGTGTCAAACATGCTTTGACAGGCCGTAGACATAGCCTTCTCCAATTCGCTACATCGCACACATAGCTACACTTATTCCACAATCAGGCGATCTTGTGCCTTCTTGAGATCCGTAATCTCCACAGCAGTCTTCCACTGCATCTCGGCCTGTGTCTCCTTGATCATGTTGATTTCTTGTAATTTTTCTTTAGACAACTGCACATGGACCTGGTGGAGCTCCATGGCATCCTTTTTCAGCTGCTTAGCATAATTATGGGCTTTGACATAACCCACCGTCAATGCCTATTTTCATGACACCAATTCCAGTACGGCACCATGCTTCAACTCAACCAATTCTGTAGTGGATAGCTTGTTGAGGTCCAGAGTCACACTCTAGATTGGGTGCAACTGCTGAAGACCTTCTACATTTCTTGCATCAATTGAAATCGAGGGAACTTGCACATTTCGAACCCAGGGATCAGTGCTGATCGATGAGCTATCCTACTATAGAAGTTGTGTCGATGGTTGCTTGGAAACAATATCAAAAATGGATTCTAGCTTAGTTCTTACCGCACCAAATTCTGCATGGTTTGATTCATGTATTGCCATAGTCACAGTTGTAGATGAATCTATGACAACCTTGATAAGCCACTGCAATTGATCTTCTAATCCAGATTTAGTATCGCTTCCATCCTCATACTCCTATCGCCATTTCGTGGGAGTCTCCTTCTGCATCTACTGTGCTGCATCTTCAGGGTTCGTGGATGACTCATTTTCAAAGTCATGGGCGCTTAATTATGGTGGGATAGGGTATTCATGGAATTCCAGGGGTATCTCCTTATCTAACTCCTCTTGACTCACTGGGATGCACTAGTCACCCAGCCATTCTTGCATAATCGCGTCTGAATCTTCCACGGTAATCTTATAAGGCAATGGTAGCCACTGCTTATTGGGATCTCTCCTAGACTAAATATGAATGGAATGAGGTCTAATAGAAAACCACATTAGAGGAAATTTCAACTCAAAATGGGCCTCCTAAATTTTTTTAATAAAATAATAGTTAAAATAATAAAATAATAATTATTAATGTTGGAGGAAGAAAAGAAAAAAACTACTTTTTTGTTTGTATTTTCGACATATCTCCCCGTGTTTTTACTCAAATTTCAATCGGGAGGGCTCATTGGATGCGGAACTAAATTCTGTATCCAACAAGTACCCACTTGGAATACTTTTGATGGACCCCACTTCCCCAAAAACAAGAAATACCTGAAAAAATGTGATGATGACATCATCATCACGTTTTTCAGGTATTTCTTGTTTTTGGGGTAGCGAGGTCAAAAACAAGAAATACCTAAAAAAACATGATCATGATGTCATAATCACATTTTTTCAGGTATTTCTTGTTTTTGGGGTAGCAAGGTCCATCAAAAGTATGCCGAGTAAGTACTCATTGGATGCGGAATTTAGTTCTGCATCCAGCGAGCCCTCTTGATTGAAATTTGAGTAAAAACACGGGGAGATATGTCGAAAATACAAACAAAAAAAGTAGTTTTTCTTATGATACCTATCCCCAAATTTATATTGAAAAGGTTTTTAAGACCTATACGGTATTTCAAATTTGAATCAATTTTATTGGCTAACACATGATGACATGGAATTTGAGTTAAAGTTAATAGGTCCATTTTGAGTTGAAATTTCCTCTAATGAATGATCCTCTGATACTTGGCCACGGTGTAGGGAGAAATTCTTGGAACATCCACAGTGGCCGCCTGCAGTGCCTCCTAATAGATCCAAAAATGAATAGCACAATCTGTTTGGTGACTGGGTTTTTCAACCCACCACAAGTTTTGATAGCGGGCACCGTGGCAAACCTTGGCTATCTCAATCGTCATTGGCAGGCAGTCTAGCTCCATCCAAGCAACCAGGGTGATGAGAATCCAAAATCCAACTATAAGAAAAGGGGCTCCTGCTCTGAGTAGCAAGCACATCTTCGAGCAACTGATTCAACAAAAATAATGACCAATTCATCTTAACTCCCTCTGCACATTTTTTAGCACAGGAGACAACTCTAGAATTGCATTGAACAGGTTGATTGCCATGAACAACTTTGCTAGCCAAAATTTTGGCCGCAATTTGCACCATTTGTGAGTTGATACTGTCAATGCGATAGGCATAACCATCCCATTATAACCTGAAGCACTCCTTCATTTGCTTCACAATTCTTTTGTCCATATCTCGTCCATGAATATATTACGCTGGGTCCTCCCCAGCCTTAGGGAACCCAGTGATACTGGAAATCAAGTCGATAGTAACAATGATCGATGTAGTTAGCCAAAGCATCCCTCCATGGAAACATGCCAATAGTTTCTTTATGCATGCATGTGCTTCATTCAAACGGCCAAAGTGGGGCGTATTGATGAGCCCCAACAATCCAGATTTCTCTAAGCCACTGGCCCATGGCTTCGGAATTCGTTGAATGGGGCCACTAGGCACTGTCATAACATAATCAAAGGGCTTGTATCAGACATCCTTAAGAAAAATCAAGTCATGGTCGTTGAACTTGAGCCTGATCAACGCAGGGATGGTATATATGAAGAAGGTCATCCCTTCTGGAAGTGGTGGTAACTTGGGTGGGTAATTCTATTTTCTCAACAGCTACCATGGCTTAGCCCCTGGACATGTGGGAGCAACGTATCACAAAATATCATGCACTGAGACACCCCAGGGTGTCACGGACTCAACCATGCTTGAGCTTGATGGCCCCATCTGGGTAGTGCCTTTTCCTCACATTCGGACAAGGGTACGAGTTTGCTGCTTCTCACGGGGTTTCGGACTGGGTCTCTAGGCCTATTTTTTATGCTTCAAAATGGACAATGAACCCACTAGCATACTCATAACTTCCTCTTCTACAACCATGGGCCAAACAGGGGACTTGTATTCACTCAAAATTTCAATGGCATCAAGTCTGCTCAACATCCCTTACCCCACAAAACTAGAAGATACGCTCAACAACATGAACTATACTCAACACTTAGCTCAATACTCTACACCAAATTCACCTTCTACTTCAGCTCTCACAACTAAATAATGCCAACCGATGCCTCCCACGCGGTGTTTTATAGCCACCTCTAATTCCAAATCCATCATTACCAAATCTAACTGCACCATTATTGCCAAATCGGGTATTAATGACGCCAAATATGCCAACGATCTTATGCAGCTAATGATCGGATCACCCATTAATGCAGGTCGCTTCAACAAGCACTGCCAGCCAACTGGTTTAACTACCTGCATTTACCACCTAATTTGACCACCTCGAAGCTTGATAACTGTCGTGAATGGTTGACCAACTACTGCTGACAACTTCATCCTTATGTAGCCTTGCTCCCGACGTGCACCTCTTTATGATGACTCAGAAATGCTTTTTCTTCTCAGTACTTTAGGTGGTGTGCATTATCAGCCCCGTTCTATATGGCTTCAAGCGACTCCAATTAATGAGCTTTGGTAACGCGACACCATCTAATTGTTGCAACTGCACGGTGCCTCTAGATGTAATAGACTAAACAAGATAGGGACCTAGCTAGTGCATTTGTAACTTACCTGGATGCTTGATAAACTTACTATCATATAACAACACCAAGTCTCCTACCGCAAACTGTTTGTGATTAGTATGGCGATCATGCCATGCCTTTTGTCGATCTTTCACAACCTATTGCTGGAAGCCTGTGATGAAACAATCCTCGTCGAGCTGAATAAGATGTGCAACAGATTCCACTAATTCCTCTGCATCTTCCATGCCTGTTGCCATGGCAATGTGCAAGCTGGGAATGATGTACTCCAGTGGCATGACTGCCTCTTTCCCATAAACCAACTTAAACAGTGTCTGACCTATGAGCCATTTGCATGTAGTACGATAGGCCCATAAAACTACATGAATTTTCAGATCCCAATCATCGCAGTTGGTGTTACATGCCTTGGTCAGCGCTATCTCCAAAATTTTGTTGAAGGCCTCAATAGTGCCTTTTCCTATAGATGGTAGGGAGTACTTTGCTTATGTTGTACATGAAGCTTCTCAGTTAGCACTTTTATCATTTGGTTTACACAGTGACTACCTTGGTCGCTCATCAGGATTCGAGGACACCCAAAGTGCATCACAATGTTCTAAAAAATAAACCATGTTGCTTTCATGGCAGTGCAATCAATGACTAGTGTAGCCTCCGCCCTCTGAGTCACGTAGTCAGTTTTAGTGATAATATAATGGGCACCAATGTGCTTACTTGGTGGATTGATAGGGCCGAAAAAGTCGATGGCCCATTTATCAAATGGTTGCAAAGTCACTTGTGGTACCAGCAACATCTCATCTCTTTGTGATGGTTAACCAACCTGTTGGAATACATCACAACTCCTAGCATAGTCTGTGGCATTGTTATGCAATGTGGGCAACCAAATCCCAACATGCAACACCTTCCAGGAAGTGGCATAGCCTCCGTAGTGACCTCCCACAACACTGACATGCGCTTCCTCTAGAATGGGACCCTGCTCATGCGGTAAGACGCATCATCACAATATCTCATCCGGTCCAAGTTTATAGAGTTGTCTTGCAATGAGTGAAAAATTGAAAGCTCTGACGACCAGCTACTTCTTCTAGCTAATCAACATATCTGCAGGGGTGGTGCTAGTAGATAAAAACTGAACAATGGGGCCATAGTAATCGTTTGCAATTTCAACTCGGAAAAATTGTGCATCAGGCATCCCATCGTCAATATTAGTTGGTTCTTCACCATTCTCAATATGTGACAAATTATTTGGGCTAGTGTTCAACCGTCCTGGATTTACCACTATTTCAAAATCAAATTCTTGGAACAAAAGCATCCACCTGCAGATTCTCCCCCCCAACACAGGATTATTTGCTAGGTATTGCAAAGATGAATGATCAGTGAACATATTAAAGTATCCACCCAAAAAATAGTGCCTAAACTTTTGTAGAGCATATACCATCACCAGTCCTTCCCTTTCATTCATGGTGTAATTCCATTCATCAAACGATAACTTCCTACTGGCATACGCTATGGGATGATCTAAGTCACCTTCACCTGGTTGTGCAAGAACGACCCCCAGTGCAGTAGAAGAGGCATCAATATGTACATGGAATTCCTTATTCCAGTCCAGAAAAAACCAATATTGGTGTAGAGGCCATCTTGGCCTTCAGGGTGTCGAAGCTTCCTTGACATTCCTAAGTGCATTCAAATGCAGCATATTTCTTTAGCAGCTTCTCCATAGGAGCGGTAATCGCAGCACATCCTCTGATAAACTTGCGATAGTAGCCTATGTGGACCAGTGTTTCTCATAGCATTTTTACATTCGTCGGCGGTGGTAAAATAAGGATCAACGCAATCTTTTCCGGATCTACAAACAGGACTTCTTTGCAGATGATGTGCCTAAGTAATATGCCAAAGGGTGCACAAAAAATACATTTCTTGGAATTCAAGGAAATATAATATTGTCGACACCATTCCAGCATTAATCACAGATTGTCTAGGTGGTATTTAGCCAAGCCGTAGACGATCCAGTCATCCATATAGACTTGTAGTAAATTCTGAATAAAATCCTTAAAGATTGTGATAATGATGCAAGAGAATACGGTGGGTGCATTTTTTATCCCAAATGGCATGACGGTATACTAGAAACAACCCCACTCAGTGACGAAGGTATTCTTATGGAAATCCTCCTTTGCGATCCAGATATGGTGGTAGCCCAAAAAACCATCTGTGAAGGAATATGCCTCCTAGCTGCCTACTCCTTCCAGGACTTCATCTATGAAAGGGGTCGGGAATGGGTCATGCATACATGCGTCATTCAATTTTCTTAGATTGACACAGATGTGGATTTCTCTAGTCTTCTTGTCTTGGACCACCATCAGGCTTATCCACTCTAATTCCTCTACCGGTTTGATGTTCCCAGCATCAATCATCCTATCAATCTCATTTTCACACGATCCTTATACTGTGGGTTCAGTCTATACAGCCTCTGGCAGACTTGTTTTGCATCTGGCTTGAGTAGAATCTTCATTTCTCCCAAATCACCAAGGATCCCCTTCATCTCAGAAAACCACGTGGGGAACATATCCTGGAATTCATGTAATATATCGATGATTTTGGCTATCGTCTCTTCACCCCAATAGTCCCCAACATTGGAAAATTTTAGGTTTTCTGCAGTCCCAATGTCAATTTTCCTAATGCGTAGCGGCTGGTTCATTGAATCCATCGGTATGAAGAGAGCTACGACACCGTAACTTCCCTCAAAATCTGGATATTAACATTCCATGGCTCGTCATCGCCTTCAAGTTCCTTGTACAAGTTGTAGCACATCATCATGGATTAGATGCAGCAATTTGCATGGGGATCAACCGTGTATGCGACAGGGGTGACTTTTAGTACTATGTCACGAAAAATGTGTAAAGCATTACATACCTCAGCATAGGAATACTAGAAGTTAAACATCTACACAAAGAAAACTGACAACTCCTCCCAAGTGGTAATGGTTCTGCGCAACTCTCCTGCTACATACCAGGACTGTGTCATTTCTTCAAGAGTATGAACAAAAGTGTTAACCCACTCATCTATGGGTCACGATGCCCATTACGTCTGATATTTGATCAAATGACTGGAGGGGTCATTTTTTTTCATCATATCTCCCACATGGTAAACCTCTACATTTCCAAAATGGACCATCATCAATCAACGGCACTGCTCCCAGTCGTGGATCGTCCATTTTTGTGTCTCCCACTAGCAGGCCAGGGTAGCCTTTAGTGCTACGTTAAGAGCCAATATCCTTTGCGGTTCCAACACTTTCTTTTCAAATTCTTGAAAGAACTCACAGATTCCTAGATGTTAGAACAATCAACCCATAGTTTACCCACTTAGACATTAATTCATTTATTTTTGTCTTATTTTCCTAGTTCATGTGTCCCACCTTGTGCAAGTTGCTATTTGCCTATCCATAGAGGTCAAACTTGCCATATTTGAATCATGTAGCACTTGGGAAAGCCTTAGGAATCAAATCTACTTTATTCTTGGCCTCCTAGGTGCCTATCTACTTTTTCTGCTTTATTGCCTACTTTTTCAGTGTTTTAAGGCACATAGGAAAGCTAGACTAGGTGAGGTGAACTAGTTTTTTGTCGTCTTCATCCTCCACTCTTTTCTCCATGCAAAAGCATGTATGAGCTGTCATTTCATCACTCTTTAGCTTTCCCATGCACCCTTTCCAATTCGTGAGCTCCATGACAGATTTGGGATCAACTTTTTACACCTATGGGGGATTTGCTTATTTTTGGTAAGCCTGCTTTATGCTAGATTTGGATGCTTCCTCATGAATTCAATTTCCTGATGTATTCTATTTATTCATAAGCTATGTTATTATAGGGTTGGCTATTGTACACTTACATAATACAGTTTAGTGTTACAGCTCCATTTTCAGTCTCTTTTGTGAGCAATTTTGCATGATCAATTGTTAATTGTTGTGAGGAAAATTAATTTATTGATGGCCTTAATTTCCACATGGTATCAGAGCCATTGTAGGTAGTTTCTCTCCTTCAAAAATTGTTTTGCAGGTTCGACATCAAAGACTAGGAGCCTTCTACTGACAGCCGGGACAGATTTTCTAAGCTATGGATCAATCACAGAAAACTATCTTGACTCCCTTCAATTTCTTTGAACGGAAAGTAGAGATGGAGATACTGTTGATATCGAAAGGCCTCTATAGGGTGACTATGGAAACAGAAGCAGAGCCCAATGCAGCTACAGAGAATATAAAATGGCACAACAAGAGGGATGAGGCTTATGGCCTCCTGTGCCTGAGTATTTCCAGAGACCTCCTTTTCCATCTCGATGGATTGACATCACCGAATGA
>LPNX010932413.1:106391-204703 GCA_001517045.1 Pseudotsuga menziesii
GATCAGCCTCAAGATATCCATTGGAAAGTAGCCAAAAGGATCCTAAACTTTGTTTAGGGAACAAGGACACATGGGATCTTCTATAAGGCAAAATCTGATCTTGAGTTGATTGGATTTACTGACAGTGATTGGGCAGGTGATAGCACAGATAGAAAGTCCACTTCAGGATATGTGTTCATGCTTGTAGAAGGGCCAATCAGCTGGTCAAGCAAGAAACAGATTCCCATTGCACTCTCATCTACAGAAGCAGAGTACAGAGGAGTTGTTAATGCAACAACTCAATGTTTATGGTTGCAGGGTTTACTTGGAGAGTGTGGTTTCGAACCTGAGTACTCAACTACCATCTACTATGATAACCAGTGTACCATTCGAATCTACAAGGATCCAGTTCAAAAGTAGAGAGCCAGACACATTGAGATCCATATGCACTACATCAGAGAACTTGTGCATGAGGGCACCATTCACCTACTCTTCTGTTCATCTTCAGAACAAGTAGCTGATATCTTCACCAAAGCATTTTGTGAGAAGACCTTCAGCAATCTCAAATCACTGCTGGGGATTGCTGATCATGCTATGAAAGCATGAGTGAAGACAAGATTCTACAATTTTGTTTACAGTCCATGTTTAAGGGAGGATTTTCCCAAGTTGGTTTTGCCTCTTTCCTTGTTTATTTGGACATGCAGTATGTAAAGGGTGACTAAGCCTTGTTGCTAGGCCCTATATTTTTTGATATATTAATCATAAATTCAGGCTTAAGGGGGGCTGTTAGAATAATCAACCCATAGTTTACCCACTTAGACATTAATTCATTTATTTTTGTCTTATTTGCCTAGTTCATGTGTCCCACCTTGTGCAAGTTGCTATTTGCCTATCCATAGAGGTCAAACTTGCCATATTTGACTCATGTAGTGCTTGGGAAATCCTTAGGAATCAATCTACTTTATTCCTGGCCTCCTAGGCACCTATCTACTTTTTCTGCTTTATTGCCTGCTTTTTCAGTGTTTTAAGGCACATAGGAAAGCTAGACTAGGTGAGGTGAACTAGTTTTTTGTCCTCTTCATCCTCCAATATTTTCTCCATGAAAAAGCATGTATGAGCTCCCATTTCATCACTCTTTATCTTTCCCGTGTTCCCTTGCCAATTTGTGACCTCCATGACAGATTTGGGATCAGCTTTTTACACCTATGGGGGATTTGCTTATTTTTGGTAAGCCTGCTTTATGCTAGATTTGGATGCTTCCTCATGCATTCAATTTCCTGATTTATTCTATTTATTCAGAAGCCTATGTTATTATAGGTTTGGCTATTGTACACTTACATAATACAATTTAGTGTTACAACTCCATTTTCAGTCTCTTTTGTGAGCAATTTTGCATCATCAATTGTTAATTGTTGTGAGTAAAATTAATCTATTACTGGCCTTAATTTCCACACTAGAATTCCTTCATAAATGGGCAAATTGACCATCTTAGTTGCAACATGTCGGAGATACTGTGTATTAAACCCATACTTTCATAATGATACCTCATGCAACCAATTCTGCCAATTTTCTAGAGTATCATCAGAATCTGAGGACATGGAACTTGCATTGCGCCATCCAAGCTCATCGTCAACAGTGGGATGGATTTATTCCTTGGAGATGTTGTATGCATAATCCAAACTTCTCCCGACTTCATCCTTCATGGGTTCAATATAGTGTTGTCCTTCCTGAGGGTCCATAGGAGCAATGACCCTAACATCCTGGTTTTCAAATGTCATAACTCGGTTTTTGAAGTTGATAACTGCCATGCTATAATTATCCCACCCAATTCCTAGTAGCGCTAGATAGGAACCACCATCTTCTACAACTTCTATCACATCAAAGTTAGCATGCATTTTCATACCTTCAATGTCGACAACCAACTTTGAAACACAATTGATGGGCTGAACCTTTGCCTGGTTTTCTAACCGCAGCTGTACTGGTGACCATCCTAGCATTGACTTCACCATCAATTGCTAGGTTTGATTCATCATAATGTTGACATTAGATCTAAGGTCCAAAATTATCGAATCAAGCTCATAATCCCCAATCTAGATATTCATCCTCATTTCTTTTCCTGTGTTTCTTTTTTGTAAGGAATTCACAGCAGAATCCTTCACTATCTTATTCATAAGGTGCAACAATGTCTCAAGCTTGACAAAGGACTCTGATTCCCTTGCCAATGATAGAAAACATTTAAAAAACTTACGCAGAGTGCCATGCTGCCGTGATGGTCCTACTTCTACAGATGGGTCAAAAGAAAAAGGCATGTCAATAATTGGCATCTTACCCAGATTCCTTCCAATATCCTGCTTCGCTTCAAAGAAAGCGTCTTTTTCTAGTTGCAATATCAAATGCAATCTTTTTCTTTCGAGCAAGTTGAACAGGTTGCCGCGGTCCATCATCACTAGTTGTTGCGCCAGCACGAGTGACAATCCTGACATCAGCATCCTTCATCCTTGGTTCTGCATGGATTGCTGCAACTATCAGCCCTTAATGCAAGTTTTGGGCTTGAGCTCCCGGTGGGTCTTAATTCAGCAGCTAATTCGTAGCTTGATTCATTGGTATATTCTGGGCCTAGGGTGGGATCTGACCTTACAGGGATGGCTGATTCTGTACCGGGAATAGAGGCTGATTCTGATTTTGGATGTTCTACAACTAGGGAATATGGTCATCCTGCCATTTCGTGATCAATTGAGGACAATTTTAGATGTTATGATCACTGGCTGCATAGTATGTACATTCCGCATGAGGAAATTTTCTTTGAGAATGCTCGAATACCCCACATGTATAACACTGAATGGATTCCTGACCTTGGAAAATTCCTCGATGAAAGCCTCCATCAAGGCCCCGAAAGCCTCCATAGGTTCCTCCTTGTTGAAACTGCAGTTGAGCCAGCTACTGCTGTGGAAGATTCGGTTGTTGCTGAACATATTGCATAGCTTGTGGCTGATTATACTGTGGTCACTACACCTGGATATACTATGGTTGTACAACTATTCATAGCTATAGTGCAAGCTCCAGCTATGCTACAAATTGTGACTGAGGTTGCGTAGGGGCAAAATGCAATGGAGGCGATGGTGTATATGGTACCTGTGTTGTTAGCTGTATTACTTGTAGCGGTGCTTGCTTTGTCCAGGGTTCCTCCCTTTTCACAAAGTATGAATCATATGTCCTTTCTTGGAGCAAATCATAAGCACAGAAGTTCATGTCGTCATGTCCAACTAACCAACAAAATGTACAGTACAACCTCTCTGCTTTGGTAACTATCGTCTGCATGTAAACATAATTCTTGTGTCGATGCCCATAGACCTGGCAGATATGACACCATGGTGCACCAGCACTACTCAATGGATTAGGGGCTCCTAATAGAAAATAATTTCGAAATATTGGACATGTATCCTTGGTATATCCACCTACATGGAAATGGGTACACCAAAGATCATCACGATCCTCCTTAGCCTTTTTTATGTCTTGCAGTTGCAGTGTTAGATTAGTCAGCTGCGCTTGAATCTGATTCATTCCAAAAGCGGATTCTCCTACTAGCGGTGCTTCCAGTTTCATCGCGGTATCCAGAGCCTCACTCTATGTCGCAATATTTTGTTGCATTAATGGTTGTTGAATATGCAAGACAAGTGCCGCAATAAACCATTCCTTGTGTTGAACGTTTCTCATTTGAAAACTGACCGAGCCATCAATGTCTTAAATCACTGATCAAAATCCCAAATCATTTCATTAGGGAATTGTTTGATCTCTTTCAATTCAGTAATGTACTAAACTTCAGACTTCAGCTTCTTAAATTCCTCACATAGCCCTATCCTAAGCTCATCCATTGTTTTTGCAGTACCTCCCTGAGGCACTCGTGTGAATCTCATAAACCATTCCAATGCGCGACCCCTCATAGTAGTGGCTAGATGATTTTTCTTGAAATCATCATCAGCGGTTTGTCGAGCAGTCTAGATTGCTTCACATAAGAACCAATACTGTTCTAGATCATCAATGCCATTCCATTGAATATTGGCAACTTCATTTCGTCGCCCGCCATCCTAGGCCTTCTTCCTCCTATTGGTGCTCTATTACTAGACTTTTGTTGACACGTCGGGTAAGTCGATGTAGAATGGACGTTCCTTCCTTGTGTTGGAGTAGTGCGCGGAGGGGTATGAATGCTACTATTGGGGTTCTATCTTGTTGTTCTTTCAGGTGTATCCTGGGCTTGTATATCCTCATCATCACAGAAATTTCACTTCATTCGGTGTGGTTTTTCTTCACGGTATCACACTTTGAATTCATCAGGACCTTCTCCCATCCTTTGCTTCTCATTAGAGGAAATTTCAACTCAAAATGGGCCTTTTAACTTTAACTCAAATTCCATGTCATCATGTGTTAGCCAATAAAATTGCTTTAAATTTGAAATACCATAAAGGTCTTAAACACCTTTTTAATATAAACTTAGGGATAGGTGTCATAGAAAAAACTACTTTTTTTGTTTGTATTTTCAACATATCTCCCCGTGTTTTTACTCAAATTTCGATCGGGAGAGCTCATTGGATGTGGAATTAAATTCCACATCCAACGAGCTCTCCGGATTGAAATTTGAGTAAAATCACAGGGAGATATGTCGAAAATACACACAAAAAAGTAGTTTTTTTCTTTTCTTCCTCCAAAATTAATAAATATTATTTTATTATTTTAACTATTATTTTATTAATTTTTTTTAGGAGGCCCATTTTGAGTTGAAATTTCCTCTAATGTTTCTTAAAACCTTTCTCCTCCCCTCGTACAACCACTTGTTTCTTCAACGACCTTTATATTCTCACTAGAACTCATGCCCATCTACCCCTTATTTCCTTATGCATTTCCCCCCTTTTGGTCGCAGTTCCTACATCCCCCACACACTAGAGCACACTAGAGGTCCACTACTCTTGGTCCATCTTTAGGATACCCTTTTCACAGACTAGTTGCTTAATCGACAGTTGTAGTGACAATAAGAACTGGCCAAGAGGTCCACTGAAAAATTCCTTTTCTACTTTGTAAAAGATTTATTAGTATCAACAGCAAATTCAGTGATGTATCCCTCTAAAATACTATCCTACCATACCTTAACTACCCGCGACACCTTGTTACCAGTTTCCTCCAACACCTAGATCAATTCTGGGGTCCAGAATGTCGGCTCTCCTCCTTGGAAATTCATCTTCCGCTTAGAAAATTTGGTCAACCATTCATGTAAGAGTACCATAAATTCACAAAATTACCACTCATGAGGACCATCATGGATATATCTAGCCATCCATTGACTTGTCGATAATTTTGGGTTTTAGTTTTCAACTTCAGCAAACTCCCGCAACTTCTGATAAAACCACTCCTTGATCTTTGATCGAGTTGGATGCCAGAACATATCCCCCTCCTAGTTGCAACTCGGTCCCTGCAGCAAAACCATTTGTTGGTGCATCCTACCAACACAACCTCATCGACAAGGGTTCTGACTCTGTCAACATCCTGCAGCGCAATCTCCTTGAGCACTAGCCCTAATAGGTTTTACCTTGCCTAGCAAGGTCTGGGAAGTAGATGAGGTCTCACCTGAGGCGTTCAAGGGAGAGATGTCAAAATCAAGTTTTCGACAGTGGGGAAGGAGGACATGGGGATCTGACAGGGGAGAACCATGACTTATGTGATCGCCCTATCTTATCATAGCATTAATAATGAAACATCATACCACATTCAACAATCACATAGATTACATCGACTTATAGTTAACAGATCGCATTAATAGAGCAAGGAGAAACTAACTCGCATCATTGCATCAGAAGAAGAATCATAGCATCATAACAGATCTACATAAATTGAATTGCATCATTGTAACAAAACGCAGTTCTGCCACATCATAACAGACAAAAGATAAGGATCGAACCATACTCAGCACATCTTGTATTAATCTTGCACAAATATGCCATATTACACAATCCTTCTCCAAAACCAGAGAGTGCATAAAAAAGAAACCCAAACAAAATTGTAGTCAAGATAGAACAGTCCCCAACACAGAGTGCGCCAGATGCAATGCCAAAATCATGCCTGTTTATCATTACAAAAATGGATCTATAAATAGGCCTATGCCTTTACCTCAAGGGTCCACTATTAACTAATTTCTAACTTCTCTTGACCTATTACAACAAAATTGGGCCCACATATACCTAAAATATTCAAAAAGTGGTTACTTCTCCACTCATCACGCTAAACGACCCTTTCCCAGTACCGTGTGAGCTTGCACAGCTGCCACGACGCTGCACAATGCACTCGCCCCAACCCCTTGCCAACAAGTTCCCAATTTGGTTGAAGGATGCAAAGAAAGGAAACCTTTCCTAAATCCTAAACTTTCTAATCTCCTCAAGGAATGTGCATTCATGGGTTAGGGTTAGGGTTTGCAATTGGGTAACTTGCTCGACAAGTCAATCACTCTTTGAAAGAATGATTCCAACTATTGCGATTATTATTAAGCCTCCCTTTGACCACATACTATAGTTGTTTATTTTCCTAGATTAGGAGGTATTCATCACTCTAGTAGTGCATGGGGAACACACCTAGGGGACATCTTCCACTTACTACACCTGATTGGATGAGTTTTCAAGCCCAGGAACCAATCCCTATATTTTAGGAACTCACTATGAGCACCACCAGCAGTATCCTTCAATTGACCTAGTAGGTAATCAGTCATGTTTAGTTATGCTCTAGTTACTATCAATTAGATCACAATCAATCCTCTTAGCACCGGTTTTCATGATTGAATGGATTGTGAGTGTCATTTTTATCACCTACCCTGATTGTAGACTAAGTTAGTTATTCGGAGTTGCATTAGTGATCTCCAGTGGTGATTTTCCCACATTGAGTTAGCTCCAGATTTAGTCTGAGTTGGTAGATTCAGATATTATATTAGGAATTTGAATTCTCCTATATGCTCAACTAGTGTATTCCACATTGTTTGTTGATTCATGAATATAATCATATTATTCCGATTTTGTCTCCATGTGTGTGCAATTTTGTCTTGATTAATTGAATAGTCTGTGCTAAATTCTTCTCTCTCTTTTGCAACATTCTCTTCCATTTGAATTCATGCACGTTGATGATCCTATGCTTCACAGAATTTAACATGGTATTAGAGAAGGAATCCATTCCTGCCTTAAACCTCACAAACGTCCATGCTTGCAGAAGAAGTATTTGAGTTTCCACATAACTCCTGGAATAATTGCATCCCTCCCTCTGGATTCATCCAGAGAAATCTATCTAGGTGTGAAGGAATCAGAAAAAGTGCACATGTCAAAGTGAAGGGTGTTTGAGCTAACATAAATTCAAATTGAGTTGTTTTGCAGGTACATTCAAATAATTTCTGAAGATTTATTTATCAATACAGTTTTGAAATGAAGAATTCAACATCTCTGACTCCTAGAATCCCTACTCCTTTCAATTACCTTGAACGGAGAGAAAATATGCATATTTCATTATGCAAAAAAGGTTTGTACGGGATGACAATAGGAACAGAGATCAAATCCTAGCATTATATTGAAAAATTAAAGTATCTGAATAGGCTTGATGAAGCCTTCTACTTCATGTGCATCCATATATCTAGGGACATGTTGTTCCACCTTGAGGGACTCAGAACTCTAAAATAAGCATAGGATAAGCTCAAATCCCTGTTCAAAAAAAAGGGATTAGCTGAGGGGAGAGATCCTGGAGAATGAGATGATAGCACTACATCCCAGTATCTTCGAAACTATTCATAAATTCTTTACTAAATTTAAATCACTGGCCATGCAATGTAAGCAATGCGGGATTGAGAAGATGGATTAGCAATTGGTGCTCTCCATATTGAGCGAACTTGACTCATAATTATTAGTGTTTGTCTCTACTTTTAACTATGGGGGATTGATTAATCCTAATTGGAAAATTCCATCCCTTGATTCCTTCATAGAGTATCTAATCCAAGAGATATACAATATGATACATACGGGATCTCTCTGAGCCTCTCCAAATAAAGCTCTCTTAGCTGGTGAGACAAGGAATGCATAAACAAGAAGGAAGAAAAAAAGTAAAGAGAAAAGAAACACTGAATTTGAACCAAAAGATGAGTTTGATCCTTCAGATGAATCCTCGGGCTCTAGGAAGGACAAAGATCAAAATGGAAATTTCTCTTACTGTAAGAAATTTAACCGTACAAAGAAGTATTGTATGAAGAAGAAAATTGACGAAATGGAAAAACTACCTGAGTAGCACAATATTACCCTCCCTGAAGGCGCAAGGAAGACTGAATCCGGAGAAATGACTAAATATCATGATGAGATATGCCATGCATTGAAGGATAGCTATTCAAAATAGAAGGCCTTCCTCATTGATTCAAGAGCCTCCAATCATATGGTTTCATCCAGGGAATCATTATCTTCATTAAAAACTATTGATGGTCTTAGTATTCACATGGTTGATGACACCCAAATTTGAGTTGAATGAAATGGTTTTGTCAAGTTAAAACATGGAATTTTCAAATATGTACTCTATGTTCCATCTTTAGCTACAAATTTGTTATCTGTATACCATATGACACATATTAGCCCACCAAAGCGAGTGGTATTTGGTCTTGTCTTAGTGGAGATATCAGATATATCAATTGTTAAGATTATAGCAAAGGGTTTTCTAAGCCATGCCTCCAAGGCATATGAATTCTCACACTTTCTTCCATACAAAAATCTTGTAAAGTCTCAGTTTCCATTTGAAAGGGGAGGTAAAACCATTCTATATACTCCTTTTACATATGATAATGTTTCCATTAGTGTTTTAGATTCAGAATCCTAAGAAGAGGACTCAGTTGAATTAGTTGATGAAGTTCATAGTGATCAAGATCCAAATCAAATCCCTACTCCCAATCCTAGGTCTAAATGGGCACAAAAGGTTATTTAGGAAGCTAAGAACATGACTAGAGAGCCATATAACATGAGGAGATTAAGATCCCACTTTTAAAAAGAGAACCTTGCATTATGTCAACCAATTCCGCTTCCTTTAGAGAGGTGAAACAAACTCCTAGTGAGGTGCTACATGATGGTAAGGACCGATCAACAACCCTTCTTACAGAAGAACAAAGTGGGTCATGTCACTATTCCTCCAAACAGAAGAGACAAAGGAAACATTCCTTCTCCTATATATCATCGAATAAGAAGAAGTTGGAAAAGTTCACATGCACAGTCCTAGGATACTAGTGGACACAAGAACCACCATTCTGCATTACTGCGCCATAGAGATGCAAATTGCAACAATATTTTCTCAAGTTTTTGTTCAAGAATAATTTTTTTCTCTCAAGTATGGAAGCTTGTTCCTAATTTACCTGCTTATTTTGAGGGGGAGTTTTCCCATGAGGTTTTCCTAGTTCCTTAGTTGTATTAAGCAGTATTATTATTTTTTCATTTAGATTGTATGGGTGACCTTTGGCCTTAGTTTCTAGGGCCTAGGTTTTCCAAATTCAGGATTAAGCGGGGGTGTTGGGATTATTATTAATCCTCCCTTTGACCACATAGTCTAATTGTATATTTTCCTAGTTTAGGAGGCATTCATCACTCCACTAGTGCATCGGGGACACACTTAGGATACATATGACACTTACTGCAGATGATTTCATGAGTTTAATATCCCCAGGGACCAATCCCTATAATTTAGTAACCCACTCAGAGTGCCACCAACACTCTCCTTCAATTGACCTTGGTAGGTAACCAGTTATGCTCTAGTTACCATCAATTAGATCACAATTAGTTATACTAGCTTTGGTTTTCACGATTGAAGGGAGTGTAGGTTCCTTTTCTCACCTAACCTCATCATTTAGCTGATTCTAGACTAAGATAGTTATCCAAATTTTCATTAGTGAGCTCCAGTGGTGATTTTCCCACATTTAGTTAGCTCTAGAGTCATTCCAAGTTGGTAGTTTTGGATCTTATATTAGGAATTTGAACTCTCATAAATGTACAACTAGTGTATTCCATATTATTTACTGATTCATGAAAATAATCATATTATTCCAATTTTTTCTCCATGTGTGTTCAATTTTGTCGTGATTAATTGAATAGTCTATGCTAAATTCTTCTCTCTCTTCTGCAACATTCTCTTCCATTTGAATTCATGGAGGTTGATGATCCTATGATTCACAGACTTTAACACAAACTCCTTTGAATAAATTTTTATGATCATTCTTTCAATTTTGAGTGAAGCATGGCTTCTTATCTGAGTGATGTGCCTCATCTCCCTTGGGTAATGTGCCCCAAGCCTTCCCATTCTCTTATATCTTCTCTCACTACAACAAATCCTGGAATTACCATCCCATTTAGTGTAATTTATTTTTACATTGAGTGGTAAAACTAGATTCTAAATGGGACATGTCATGGAAAAAACTTAAAGCCTCTCAAAAAATGCCTTTTTTTGCTTCCTAAATAGCATCCTTTATGGCATCCAAAATAGCGTCTATTTTTTTACTTCTAGAATAGCGTCCAACTTTTCTTCCTAAACAACATAGAGGTTTTCTTCCAGAATAGCGTCCAACTTTTCTTCCTAAACAATGTCGACATTTTCTTCCTAGATAACGTCATATTTTGCTTCCTAGAGAGTGTCTTCTTTTGATTATTAAATGACACCCTCGTTAGCACCATATTTGCATCCTTAATAGCACCATGTTAGCATCCAATATTGCATCCATTTTTTATACCACTTTAGTATTCCATTTGGCACCATGTTTTACTTCCAAATATGTGCCAAATTTTCCTTGCAAATTTGCATCAATTTTTTCTTCTTTTTTTGCATCGTGTTTTTCTACCAAAATGATGCCAAATATTTCTTCTATTGTTGTACCATATTTTGCTTCCTATGTAGCACCATATTTTACATCCAAAGTAACATATTATTTTTCTACCATATCAATGCCATGTTTGGCTTCATCATTAGCGCCACGTGTTGCATCGTTTTTAATGCCTAGTTTCACATCTCTCATGTTTTGGTCACTAATTTAGTCATTTTTAGTAATTTTATATACAAATTTTGGTCATTTTGTTTGGTAACCTATCTCTTATTTTTTGCTTACTAATTTAGTTTTTTTTTACTGATATTATAGTATCATTAGGGCATGGAGGAATCTAACCACCGACCTCCTACTTGTAAGGTAGGCGCTCTTCCATTGAGCTAGAACCCTTTAATAATTTGGGAACCTAACTTACATAGTCCTCTATAATGGTAAAAAATATTAACACACAACTTTGAGTATCTAATGGTCAACAAAGGATGATAGATTGTATTATCTTCAACATGGGATTGATTATGTTCCTTGGTTCTCTATATATCATTATCTTATGATTGTAAAGTTTCTATCATTACAGTACCAACATCTATAGCTTGTGAGGCAGTAGCATCACCTTTTTCCTGTGATCTGGTGGTATCATGGGCCTAGTCTGATTTTGTGTCATCAACTAGTTGAGCCCTCTATAACTGAGGAACAAAATTATCCTCAATTCCTAATTTTATCGTAGCTCCACTCATTCCTCTAAGTTGCTGACTATCATCAACCTAGCTACTCAAGTGATTTATTGGTCGCCCACTTCAAAGTGTTCAGTAAATATAATCCAAATGGGACGGATCTGAAGTACTTTCAATATTACTCTATGCTACAACCCTGTCATTCTCTACAATGATAGACACATTAGATTATATATGTCCTTAAACTATGAATTCTAAAGTTTGAATCCAAGAAAAACAATTTATAATCTAGCATATGCTCAACAACCAGAAATTTTAAAAATTATATATTGCTCAATGAAAAACTGATCTAAATGGGGTAGATCAATATGGGGTAGTAGTCAATATGGTTCAGTCCCCAAGTGTGAAAACCACAACAGTGATACTTAGCCCCACATACAGTAGCATTCAATATGAATTAGTCACCAAGTGTGAAAAACCTAGCAGTGATACTCAGCCCCAAAATTGGTACAACTATAGCAAGGCAAGATAAATTTAGAAAACGTAAATTTCATCTCTTTTAACTTTAACACTCCAATGGCCACTGTGTTAAAGTTGGTCCTTGAGATACACTTCATCAAATTCAATGTACAGAACATAAAAAATAATATAGTACAAAAAACAAACTAATGACCGACAACTAATAAATAACAATGCCGGTTCATATCTGGTTTGAATTAGCCTTATACTCAGATACTTTTAGGATCAAATATTTTCATTAAAAGGACAAGATAAACAATGAAAAATATGACATGCATTGAGAGATAAAAGGTTAGGAATAAGGTTAGGCACATACAGTAGCAGTCAATATGACTCAGTCGCCAAGTGTGAAA
This sequence comes from Pseudotsuga menziesii, assembly GCA_001517045.1. NCBI lineage: Eukaryota > Viridiplantae > Streptophyta > Pinopsida > Pinales > Pinaceae > Pseudotsuga > Pseudotsuga menziesii. Next base: position 118,769 of record LPNX010932413.1, read on the forward strand.
ACCCCAACAGTGATACCCAGCCCCAAAAAACAGTTAGGCACTAGCAGGATCAAAACTAGTTCAAGAAGATTAACACAAGTCATAGCTGATATCTTAGCAACCCAGCAAGGTCAAGTCAGATTCCTAACCCATTAAGGTCAAGTCAGATTCCTAACAACCTAAAAGAATCATAGCTATGTACAAACACCTCATAGAGGTCACAACTCAATTTCAATGAGCACACACAATGGTCACAACCCAACAGAAGTGGAATACAAGAGTCATAGCTCAAGTCTGAACAACCCCAAGTCCTAAGGGTTAGGATCCGCTCTAATAAACACCAAAAGGGTCACATCCTAATCCTGGGCAAGCAACAGTGATCACGAACCAATCTAAGAAGTCACAAAAAAGTCATGACGTGTCCAAGAGGGCTTAAAAAAGTCATTAATAGTCACGACCTGTTAGAGAAAGCATCAACATTCTATGGTTTAGTTAAGGTAAGGTCAAATATTCATGACCTACCCAAGAAGGGTTTTACCTAGTCATGAACCAGCTCAAGAAGGGTTCCACACAGTCATGGCCCAACTAGCAACTCAACGCAGTTCAAATATAAGAGGATTATATCAGTCACATCCCAACCCTAAGGGGATTCTATTAGTCACAACCCTTAACAAAAAGGTGTCTATTTGTCATGGCCTCCCCAAGAAGGGATTCTATTAGAATTAACATCCTACAAAAGATTATTCCCATCTCAAAGAATATCAACACACGTCAAGGAAAACCTTAACAAGCTGATAAGATTGACACAACTTATTCATAACAACATTAACTTGAAAAGGAAGACGAAAACACTAGCAGGCTGAGAGGAAAGGTGGTGGCAGCTCAAAGATAGAAAAAAAACCTTAGACGTCAATCTATTAGCAATAGCAAACCCTAGACAGGTGAAAGATCATATATTCAAATTTCTCTTGTGAACACACTCTCTAAAATGTAATTCAAGACTTGAATTTATAATGTTAACAATCCTTCTAGAAAGGTTAATCCACAGACCCCTATCTTTTAGGGTTTTTACCAAACATAACATAAAATAATGTTAAGTTGACTTAGGACATGGTACTAATATTCAAGTGGTCACATAAAATAAAAAAATAAGGTTAAGTCATCATACCAAAGGTTCTCAAGGTACCACATACAACAAGGGTGCTAGGACCAAAAGGACCATAAGTCTACTAAACGTCAAAACAAGGTGGTAAGGAAACCCCCATATCCATAAGACCAAGGTGTACAATAAAGGTGGGGAAACACCGCCTTTTACCCATAGGACTGACAAGACCAAGGACATTAATCTTTTCTCTCTTGAGGTATATTGTCATGTGTGTTCCATACAATTTTATCATCATTGTATAAGAAGAATTCACGACAACATGTATCGTGACTTCTGAAATACACATTATAGGAGTTCTATACAGTGAAAGGGTGTTTTTCAATATATTTCTAGCTCATAACTTGCGTCCATGAGCTTGTACCTATGCACTATCTTTAACATGTATTGACACTTGCTTGTCTACATCCCTATTTGGATTCAGAATACAGAAAGAAAGCTTCTGGTCTAGTTTATCTGGAGTGGGATGTAGGAAAATAATGTCATTCGCTTACTAAGGTGAGAAATAAAATCAAAACCAAATATGATTTGAGGATGGAGACTTAAAAACATTTAGATATACGAGCAGCCCAGAGCATTTGGATACCTTGCACAGGTACAAGCTCCTTGATTGAGAACTTGTGGATAGCGTTCCCAAGTTATGAGATAAAAATATATCGAAAAACACACTTCAAACTGTACAGACCTCCTATAATGTGTATTTTCTTCAAACTGGGATAAATAACTTTAACAATGTTTACCAATTTCACAAACCTCAAGAGAAAGATCCACCATATATATAATGAAAGTACTGCAGATTTAAAAGCCATTCACCACAATAATATTTGGAAAAATAAGGTCTGATATAATTTATCTCACAGCTGGAATCTTCAAAAAATGATAATTGCTTATAGAGAATACGTAGATCACTAGTTGGTGAAAGAGTGAACACTTGGTATTGGCTGGTAACTATAGTATGGGGAGGAAAAATACCCTTTCACTGTACAAACATCCTATAATGTGTATTTTCTTCAGACTATTTTTCTGAAATAAAGAACTTCAACAATTCTTACCAATTATCAAGAATAATACCCTCCATATATATATTGAAAGTACTATATATTTAAAATACATTCACCACAATAATGTTTGGTGAAATAAAGCCTGATATAACTTATTTCAGAGCTAGAATCTTTACAAAAATGATAACCACTTACAGAGAAAACATGGATCACTGGTTGGTGAAAGAGTGAGCATTGGGTATTGGCTGGTAACTATAGCATGGCAAGAAAAAGCACCCATTCACTATACATGCCTCATATAATGTGTATTTTCTTCAAATTGGGATAAAGAACTTCAATAATGTTTACCAATTTCACAAACCTCAAGAGAAAGATCCACCATATATATAATGAAAGTTTTACATATTTAAAGACATTCACCACAATAATATTTGGAAAAATAAGGTCTGATATAATTTATCTTAGAGTTGAAATCTTCACAAAAATGATAACCAGTTACAAAGAATAAGTGAATCACTAGTTGGTGAAAGAGTGAACACTTGGTATTAGCTGGTAACTATAGTATGGAAAGGAAAGACATCCTTTCACTATACATACCTCCTATAATGTGTAATTGCATCAGACTATTTGTTTGGGATAAAGAACTTCAATAATGCCTACCAATTTCACAAACCTCAAGAGCAAGATGCATGCATCTAGTATTCAGCTATTTCCTCTGGAAGAAATTTAATGTGGAAGAAATTAAAAAAAAAGAGGATTGTGGAAGAACCTTTTCCAATAAAGTGGGTTGAGTGGGTGGATTGAGATTAAAAAGAAGAAAGAAAAAAATATATTGTAGAACCTTTCCAATGGGGTGGGTTGATTTAAAAAAGAAAAAAGAAAAGAAAAAAAGAGCAGGATCGAGGATTATTTTTTATAAGGTCAGAAATGAAATATCCATTAATTCTAAAAATGCAATATGCACATGTTGCATGTAATTTCCATACCATATCCGAATAACAAATAGTGTTTTTTTTAAAATAAAATATAAATTACCAATATACAACCGCTGAGGCACACATATCATACCTTGCTTCAAATGGGTTTCAAGTAGCAAATATGAAAAATGTGATGAGATCAGGTTTGCAAGTTATTCTCTCTACCCTGAACACTTTTGTACTAGGTAGGTTGATATGAATGTCAATATTAAAGTAAGTACCAAGTGACTTGTATAGATGACTGGAAAAATCCTATAGTGGGAAAATATTAAAAGAAAAGCCATTGCAAGACAAGGTAATAGAGAATGAACTATGCCAGCCTATACCAACAACAATTATGAATTCCATACTTGGAAAATGAAGCATATGTACAGTATGTTCAGAGTTTGTCTGAAGGATTGTTTAAAAAACATTGTCATTTTCAATGCAATGTAGACATGTTTGACTAAGACAAGACTTATTTATAAGAAAATCTGATCCAGATATAGAAATCCAATTCAAAAACTAACTGAAGTCATAGGGGGCTTCCAGGTGGTGAACGCATCCACCAAGGTTCAAGTTTCCCCACTTGCAAATTAAACAAACAACTCTACAAGAATTAAATTATATAAAAATAATTTTGAAAAAACTCTTAAAGAAATTCCAATCTTTCTTTTCATTAATCAATTCTAACTTTGGATAAGGTTGAAATTGAGAATTGTACTTGTTAGATAAATGCATTCAGACTTTGATTTGTCATTCCCAAGGGAATTTCTTTCATCAATGGCTTTACTGATACTATCAACATTTCTGAAGACAAATTACAGTCAAGCTAGTAGATGTGAGATTTTATCTTCAAAACTGGTTGCAAGTTCTAAGTCTTTTTTGTTGGTTGTTTAAACAATGGTTGACTCTATCTATCTTATATCTCCTCAGGTGTCTACCACAATGTTTTTTTCCTGATATTTCTAACTTCCATTCTGAAAAATAGTGCTAATAAGAAAACCTAGTTTGCAACATTCAACTCCTCAAGCTTCTTTCAGCTAAGAAGTTGTTTGATGTTTCAAGCAAAGTCGCCCCAAACTTATGCCAAGACCCAATACATTTCACTGGAACTGGCACAAACACAAATAAAATCATGTCTCAGTTTTAGACAAATTCGCCCCAAACTTATACCAATACCCAATCCAAATCTCTTTTATTAGCACTGGCATAAACACAATACAAGCATGCCTTTAGAGAGATTCGAATGATGGTGAGTGCGATATCAACTTTCACTGATGTACAAGCCACCAATGACACCCACCAATGGTTTTTATTTCAATGTTATCTATTTTTTCCTGATTTTTGGGATGAAATAGACAACAGTAATCTACGACACAAACCACCAATAACACCCAACAATGGTTTTGATTTCAATGTCATCTATATTTGTCTTCTTTTTGGCAGGGAATAAACTATAGTAATTTATGACACAAACCACCAATGACACCCACCAATGGTTTTGATTTCAATTTCACATGTTTCTTTTGCATTTCGGGGGAAGAAACAACAATAATCCATGACTAGGAGAATGGAAAAACAGAGTAATCATTCATATGCAATTTCAAATGAGAAATATGAAAAACATAAGTGATATAAATAGCAATAAAATGTACCATTGAGATGCAATAAATTGGACTAGACTGCACCCCACACCATGCCTCTGAAACAACCATTTCCCATGGGCAATGCATTCGTCCAATATTCAGCCGGGCTGAAAAACTCCACTTTAAGTTCCTTCTGATCATCGCCTATTTCCTATCCCAAAGAATACCATGGGAGATACACCAAATACCAAAATGTTGAATTCATTGTTCACACAGCGACATTCAATGGCATTCACTGCCATAATCCATTAACAGATGGGCTGGGCCATGGAAAATTGCAATGGGCATTTAATATTGCAAACTTCACGTGGATGGTGCCACCATGCAAACCTGCCAGGTGGACATTGATGACCTAGAATTGAACCTTTTGGATTCCAACACTGTATATAGGCATAATGAGGTTTTTATGAAATATTAAACCGTCCTTTTAATGTTCTACCAAATATTTTAAACGTTTAAGAAAATGGCTTTGGCCAAATTTTACCCCTATTTGATGGGAAAAATGTTCACAAACAGGAAAATGCCCGTCAAATTCCAACTCTCTGCCCATGGAAGGTTATGTTGGTTAAACCCATTGATTAATGAATGAGTCTCAACTATCGATAGTCGAGTCGATACTCTCAGGTATGGTTTGGTACGGTGCTCAGAGTAGGTACCAGTCCTTAGGGTAGGTCAGTGAGGCCAATACTGAGGTAGTCAGGATGACATCCAGGCACAGAAAACTTGACAAATTTATATTGACGAGAATAATGAATAAACCCTTACCCAGGTAAACATCTGACCAAAAATTGCAGAAACCCTGATTTAAACATAGAGATTTAATATCTATAAATAAAAAATAACCATAGAAGAAAGAGGGCTTGGGCAGATCGCTCAAAACCTGGACGAAAAAGTAGTGAGTTGAGAAAATATCACAAGCCCTCACAGAAAACTTGACAAATCTATATTGACGAGAATAATGAATAAACCCATACCCAGGAAAACACAAGCCATGAATTGTATCATAATTTTGAGGGAAAAAATAATGGTTCAATATGAAAACTCACATTAGAGGAAATTTCAACTCAAAATGGGCCTCCTAAAAAAAATTAATAAAATAATATTTATTAATTTTGGAGGAACAAAAGAAAAAAACTGCTTTTTGTTTGTATTTTTGACATATATCCTTGTGTTTTTACTCAAATTCCAATTAGGAGAGCTTGTTAGATGTGTAATTGAATTCCACATCCAACGCATATCCACTCAGCATACTTTTGACAGACCCCGCTATCCCAAAAACAAGAAATACCTGAAAATAATGTGATGATGATGTCATCATCACATTTTTTAAGATATTTCTTGATTTTGGGGTAGCGGGGTCCATCAAAAGTATGCCCAGTGGGTACGCGTTGGATGCAGAATTTAATTTCACATCCAACAAGCTCTCCTGATCAAAATTTGAGTAAAAACACGAGGAGATATGTCGAAAATACAAATAAAAAAAGTAGTTTTTTTTATGATACCAATCCCCAAATTTATATTAAAAAAGTGTTTAAGACCTATACGGTATTTCAAATTTAAAACAATTTCTTTGGCTAACACATGATGACATGGAATTTGAATTAGAGTTGTGTTGGCCATAAAAACTAACCTAGGCCAACTTACAGAAAGACACCCCACACACTCAACTTACTGCAGTCTTGTATGTTTGGGATAACTATCTCTCACAAGATCAAGGCCCTGCTGCCTGTAAAATGTTCTCTCAAACTCGAGAGTCTCTTTAGGTGAAAGTGATAAGTTGCACTAAGAAAAATCCTCTAATAAATCAAAGAAATTCAACCTAATGACTAACTTTTACTAAAAACTATCTTAAGTTAAGTACAGAAAAAATAGTAGCTCCTAATTCTGTAATGACCTATATGCAATCTATCTATCTTGGCCAAGAGCATGAGTTAAAATTAATATTAATTCAGCTTGCATTTAAAAGATAAACATAAAATAAGTTAAATGGAAGAACAGTATCACAATCAAACTATTACATGCTAAAAAAAAACTTAAAAGCTTTTACAAATTAACGGATTAAGATCACCAAAAAAAATGTTAGATGCTTTTAATTCTGCAAACTAAATCAATATCAGCTGATAGATCAAATGCAACAACAATCACTATCTTTCAAAATAAGTTTTAAAAGAATCTGATCATAAGAAATGAAGCATAAAATAAAAGCAAAGTTTACAGTTTGCTTCAATCCCACATAATATAATGATGAATAGAACAAGTAATCTGGTTCAATTACTCCATAAAAGAAAGTTTATAAAGCTGTGAGAGCAGGTTCCAATGTCCATTCAAAGCACCATAGATTCAAAAGAGTTTTGATGTATCAGCCTTAGGAAACACCTCTGTCTCTGGTTCCATGAGAAAAAATCAGTTTTGTATAGGAACAAGAAAACAAAACAGAAAGAGAAACACAGTTATCTCTCTAGTTTATGGAGACCATCCCTAGCAGAGAAACTTGTAGAAAAATGAAAAAAATAAGTTCATCCAATTTCCTAGAGCGTTCCCCCTCCCTCCAAGCAACATTTTCTATTATTTAAATACTTCAATACAAACCAACAGAAAACTTAGAAGCGAACCGATTCCATGCTGGGCGCAACTCAAAAAAACGTGTTCAAAGAACCTGCCAAATCTCTCAAATGGTTCATGTTTTCCAGGAGATTCCTCACGAGTTTAATAAAAGAGCCCATTCTGCAAAAAACGCAGATCTCGGATTTTGTTATTTATTCTTTATTTGCTTGCAGTTTGCTGTAGAAAATCATCTCCTGAATAATGATGGGAATTCGGCAATCTGCTCTCCATTCTGGTTGATGAGTCGTTCTCTTTCTACTGTGAATGCATAGTCAAAAAGAGCACAAATGTAGGATATCATCCAGCTTTACATCAACAGCTCCTTTAACACCTGTAAATGGAAAACAAAATCTATTAGCAACATGCAAGAAATGAATGAGATGTCTGGCGAATTTCTGGAATTAATACAGCTCAAACAGATCCGTGTATCTCACAAATCCTGCACTATTTTTGAAAACGGCCCATGGTTAGGGGTAACCTGGCCCATTTGTGAAGTGGGTTTTTAATGGTTTTTCCAGATTCAAAATGGTTTGTTCACAAATAGACCCTGAAATTTGCCTCTCTCGTCGGGTGCGTGATTCACTTTCATTAACTTCTTTGACGGTTTCAAGGAATTAGTTTCCCTTCTTTAAACTTTGCACATTAAAAGTATATATTAGAAAACCATAAAAATAATGTGTAGATAGAATTTAATTAAAAGATGGAGCAATAATTCATATAATGAAATAAATATAAATGATGAAATTCTTCCCTTGAAAAATTAAGCGATTACAAGCTTTGGCTTGTTGGCAATGTGTGCTGATTTCTGGTTATTCTGGTGTCTTTTAACAGCACTTAATATCATGGAAGCAATATGAAATCTCAGCAATATAGTATTCAACCATCTGCAATTTTGATGATTTATTACTGTGATCTCAGGCATGTTATTATTATATGCTTTTCTAGCTCCACACAAATGCATATTTCACGATAGAAACATCCTTATCTCTTAGCTGAAGAAGATCCATAATAACTGAGACATGGCAGTGTGGGAATTTTCTGTTAATTAGAAAAACTGCCAGCTTATAGTAATACGTGGGCCCTTCCTAGATTAAGCTGCCAATATAACACCATAATGTTAAAGTATTATGAAAACTTCATCATCTCAAATATTGCAGCATATTTAGGTGAGGCCATAAAATATACATATAAAACATGCCATGTTAATGCCGGATTAAAATATAAATTATGCCTTGTAAAAATTTTATATGGAAAGTCATCCCGTCAATTTGATATGAAATTTTGGTCAACTTCCATTGTGATAAAATTTGAAAAGAGGTTTACATATTCACTTAGGCCTAGTCTTATGGTTTAATGTTTTAAATAATAAATCAACTTTATATAAAAACATGAATTAGACTTTGCCTAGCATGAATATTAAACTATAAAACTTTTGGTATGAAAAATCATAGAGCCAGATTTAATTTGGTTACAGGACAAGATTAGCAGGTTGTCAATTGACTAAATTATTAAACAATATATAATCAAGAATTGATATATAAAAAAAATGATTACATAATGATTGGATTAAATAACTGCTAAAATAGATACCTCAATGATACTTCAACAATCATAAAATTGCAATGCTTGTGATGCTTTTACCTGAGTAATTGATGTTTTTCAAATTGCGAGTACCTTCAAAATCACAGATTCTGAAGGAACTCTTTATAAATTTTCCAAGAACTCATAGAGATGAAATTTTGCTCAATTCATTTCAACACACTAAGTACCCATTAAATCATTAATACTGAATTTTAACGAGGTTGTCGTAAAACCTAAAGAACTCAATTCCTTCAAAGTAAGATGTTGAATCAAATCATATAAGGTTAGATAAGAGCATGCAAGTGTTGTTCAACCTCTAGAAAGTAAGAAAACTCAAATGAAAAAATGACCAATTGTCGACAAAATAATCAAATATAATGAAATGATAATGAATTTTCACTAACTGTTTAGATTGCAAAGTTATTATCACATATAAAAATCATCAATTCAAAGCCAAGACTTGAACAAACAAGCAATCACCAAATCATCTTTCATGAAAACCAAATCAAAGAACAAACATTGTAGAAAGCGAAGAACCCACCTACCAAATAAAGGAAACCAAAAACAAAATAATTACAAACTTTACATGTGGGGACCCCTTTATTTTGCAAAAATTAAGGGATTTGTTGGAGTGCCAACAAGTTGAAAGTCCCATTTTGAGTTGAAATTTCCTCTAATGCCTGACAGTGGCAGTAGATGAGAGGAAAATATCCCTTTGTAGGTAAAAAAATCTGGAACCTTGATGATCCTTACGGAAAGAGTGATGTAAGGGGTGGAAACGATCAATAAGAAAGAAAATAATTTTTTTAGAAGAAATTTGCAACATTTAGAATGTATAGTATTAAACCACCCACATTGTACAATAGTCGCATGAATCACTGGCCAATGCACAATAGAATAGTCATAAATTACCAAAAGAAAATACATGACCTATCAGCTTCAATTCCAAATACATCCCTCAAAATTTGGCTTCACAGTAGGAAGCACTGCAAATCAAACATAACTGTAACAGTCAGATTCATAAGTATCCCCTTTATCTTCAATTTCATGATTTATTTTGATATGCTTGCCTTCCTTCCTTTCCAATTCCCTGTAGATTGTGCCTTTAATCTTCTCGACATGTACAACAAGGAGGCAGGCTACTACTCGGTACTCTGCCTCAGACAAATACTAAACCCCATAATTATACTTCTCAACATAATAAACACTGGGAAGAATAAGTGGATCTACAAGCTAAGGAACAAAAGGAAACCCATGAATCATGTACCAAGCCAACATGCACCATTTCTCTGCAATAGGTTCATACTTGTTATACAATTTCTTGGCAGAGGGTTCAGATTTGGAATACAAAATCTTTTCCATTTCCTTGGTCTTTTCCACTACTCCAACTTGTCCAACATCGGTTACGACAGACCTGGAAACTTCTGGTGCCCTTCTTGTCGTGCGATAAATTTCACAAGTCTGTGATTTCTGAGTTTGGGGCACACAACTGTTAAGCTGATCGATCACATTACCCAACTTTTTCTTTGCAAATTGCAGAATCTCGAAAGGATTTCCCTCGACCTTCTGGTAGACGGGCATGACAAAAAGCTTAACAACTCCCTCCATGGCATAAACCCCTTGTTTTAAAGGCCTCGATTTCTCTCTGGCATACACATAGACTCTAGAAAGATGAGCCGTGGCCTTTTGAGTGGCATCCTAGAAAAATCCAAGGTATCTAAGCCTTTCTTCCCCTTCATTCTGGCGATTCGACTAAAAGAAAAAAAATAATGCGCGAACAAATACTAAAAGCTTTGCATTTGTAACGTAGGAGCTATATGTAAACACGATCCAAACTTATTTTCACGTCCGCCTTGAGTGGTCCTTGTTTTTATATTTTTATTAGGTGCTTATGAAAACAAATCATTCACTCATCGTTGACATCGTTATTGTTTTTTTAAATTCCTACTTCCCTTAAATATATGGGTTACTTTTTCTTTTCCCTTTGTTTTCCATGGAAACCCACACTTGACCATAAAGTGAGAAACCCTTCAAAACTTCATGCAACTATGGTGATAGTTTTACGTATTGTTGGATAGATAGTTCTTACATCCAACATTTAGGATGGCCTTATCACGTGGTTTACTGGTCTGGCGTGTGACTACAGTTCTAGCTGAGTGGTTTCTTGGATTCCTTAATTCAAGGAAGAATGTTTTTTTAACAAATAAGGTATATAAATTCACGAGGGAATGTACCCTAGAAACATAAGCACAATAAGAATGCACCCTAGAAATAAGGTATTCAAATCATGAGAACAAGAAGAATGCACCCTAGAAACATGTTCCAACATTCCAAGAAAAACATGTGTGAATGCATAAAAATATGTGCTATAAGAGAGGGTGGTCCATGGAAAACCAAAGGTTATTTTGCAATCATCATCTTCCAAGTGTGATACCACTCCAAAGAGATAGGCTGGTCTATTATTAATCCTCCATGTGGTCAAATAGAGTTCAACCAAGGATGGATACACCCAAATAACCCTTATTAAGTGTGCACAAGGCTACTTTTCCATAAAGGGATGTTAAACATAATGTGGTTTGAAGGAATATGTATGAAATGTACTCATATATGTTAAGTCATTTTAGCTAGGAGACTTCAAACCCACATAAGTATATCAATAATCTTGTTGGAACCATTCAGGGTGATCTTAACTGAGTAATGCCAAACATAGCGAAGTACAAACCATAGGAATTCATGTCATCAAGGCATAATTATCAACATTTTAAAACTTAGGGAGACCCTAAGTTGATGGCTTCCCACTCAATAAAATGCACAAAGTGTTAAATAATTCCATCAATGCTAAGCAAACAATATTCCAAGCATGCCAACATTGTTAAAAATGAGAGAGCTCATCAAGATGTTAGCTATTAACAACATGTTGTGGAATCCATCAAAATGCCATGAAGAGACCTCATCCAATTGCTACTATCAACAACTCATTATCAAATCAATCAAAGAAGAGCAACATCTCTAAGCCAAGGTTCACATGTACCCAAGTCCATACATTAAATCATCATGCAAGCTTGATTTATCACAAGTGTAACCCTCTTACAATATCAAGGATAATAAAAATGATGATTCACTTCATATTCCCATAATTTGAAACTATTTATTATTTACTAAAACCTAAAATTACAATATAATGACATTACTATTGTACTTTATATCTTATATATCTTTTTTTTGGTTAATTATTTTATTAAAAATGTACAAAGATAAAAGAGCAATGTGCCTTAACAATTTCATTTTCCTTTTTTTAAGGTTAATTATTCTATTAAGAATGTACAAAAGATAAGAGAGAAATGTAACTTAACAATTTAATATTTTATTCACTATGTCTAATTCATGTATAAACAATTAATATACTATTCCCACTAAAGGTCTCAAAACAAAGAATAGTCTTATATCTAAATATATATATCATAAAAGAAGAAGGAATGGAAAACTATGAGAAGTTAAGACAACGCCTAGTTTTTCATCATCCAAATCTAAGTCCACGTTGATAAATGTTGGAATGGGAATGGATTAGTAAACTTCTTTATGGATGGGTACTTGTTTCCTTTTAGTTTTCTAATAACTTACATGTCCTAGATGAGTTTGACTAGGACTTCATTTTTTCCCCATAAAAAAATATTTATATTGATATTTGAGAAATTGAAGTCAAATATGTCTTTACCATTCATAAATACTTTGGTATATAAATAATTTAAAGTAACACATTTTTTTCTCCTTTTTTATTCTATGATTTTATAGTCCTTAAAGTATTATATCTTTTACTTCTATCTTATACAAAAACATATAATGTTATTTAGTTCTTCATCAAATGAAAACCTACTTATCGTCATCGAATTTATTATGAAGTGGTTTTAATTACCAAGTGTTAAAATATTAATAAACATGAGTAAAAAAAAAATTATGAAATGATTTTGAGCCTTATAAATTTGATTGATAATGGGGATCGATTCAATATTTTTAGTGTTGTAATGATGCTTGGCCCACCCAATAAGTGCTATGCAAAGCAAGAGAGAGAACACTCCTAATTTAGTCTCAGAGCTACACACCTTTAGTTAACTGAACATACATTTAAGGCTTCGTTACAATAGTAGTTGTAGCCTCATTTAAGAAATCAGAGCACTAGTTAACTGGTTGTCCTACTTTTAGGTAAGGTGATTAGTCTTTGAAAGGTATGCATGCTAGGTTTGAACAACAGTTAAGAATTAGCTACAGTGGAAGTTAAGGGACTAATCAAATGAGTTCTCATGAATAGTTTCCACTTGAGTTTTCATGTGGTTCAAGACTAAAAGACATAAATCTGAGTTTTCTACAGCAGTCTACATTTATGAGTTTGTGAGAGTGATTTTGAGTAAAATATATTTGGTGATTTATTTTTCTGAATGGTGAACAATATCTTCGAGGAATCCCTTGAAAAATATCCTAGTGCTTAAGACACATGAACAGTGATTGAAGAAATAACCTGCAGGTTGATATTGAAGATGAGTTATGGGATGGCAATCTCTCAATGAATGGAGTGAGAAAAGTAGGTATCCATACAAAGTTGAGTGGATAAGGTCCTGCAAAAGTTGATTGAATCCTCGACAAGAATTCCCAACCAGCTGTTAAGTTAGACAAAATGTTTTCATAAATGGAAAATGATAAATCCCAGGTTAGATGGCTTGCCACTGAGCTTTGGAAGACTACTTGGAACTCTGTTGGCCCAAATCCTCTACAGATATACAAGGAAGAAATATGAGACAACAGTGTTATTGAATTCATAATCAAGGTTGGTGACTTGGAAGTGGAACTGACTTCAAACTGAAGGCCCATCATGCAATAAAATGTATCTTTTAAAAATAATTGCAAAGGTCCTTGCTATGAGAATTAAAACATATTCTACAGACAATTGTTAGACCCGATCAGATAGGATTTATATGGGGAAATTTATTCTGTGGTAGATGTATGGGATGCGATGCCTTGTTCATCAAAATTGACTTTGAAAAACTTATGATGGAATAAGTGGACCTTTATCCTAGCCATGCTGTAGCATTGGGATTTGGCCCCTTCTTTCTCTGGCCACTTTGGCCTGCCTTTCCATCACTAGATGCAAATGAGGATGTCAGCAAGTTACAAGTTGACCAAATCAATCAGCCAGTTTTCCATCAATCCCTGGCCTCTATGTCATGGGAAAAATGTTTGAGGTATCTAATTGCAAAAAAAGTGGGCCTAGGTCTAATCAAGTGAATTCCCCTTCCTGAGCCAGAAGTAGGTCAAAGAGTCAAAAGGCCACTTCCCATATGACTCACTTCTTACAAACTTGAAGGAGCAAGAAGCTATTTACAGAATATAATCTAAATGCAGATGAAAATGCATGGACTGTCAGGCTATATGGAAAGCACGAATGTCACTTAAGTAAGCAGTTTTAGGGTGGGATGATAAATAACCAAAGAATAGCAGTCAAAACTAGACTTCATAAATCAGGACTGACAATGTAGGATGCCTTTTGAGGAAATAGAGTACAATCATGCAGGGAACATTTTCTTTGGTTAAATGCATGCTTTTAAAACTAAGTTAGCTACACAATGTTCAGTTAGAATGAGGTTGTGCAGGAAATATATTTACTTGCTAGAGATCACTGCTAAGGAAGAAATATTGGTACTATTCGCTAATTTTGGGACAAGATGTCATCTCAATATGCATAAGGCCATGCAGCTATCCAATAAGAACACTATGATGTTAGTATTTTTTTGTGTATCACAAGATGCATGCTTTCCAAAAAATTGGAAGGGAAGAAGAAAGGTTGTTTGTATTTTTCTTGGCTTTTGTCCAGTAACAAAAAACAATACAAGCAGTAATATTACAAAGATTCTTCAATCTCATTGTACCCCATGAACAATCTTTCTAGTGGGTACATAACAGAAAATTCTCTTCAATGTTAGTCATTGGGAATATTCAAACCCGAGCCATGGGCAGTAAGGATCATGAGCATGAAAAATAAGCTACATTTTTCCATAAATATTATTCAAAGAAATAAGAAATCTTGTATGATTTTTTCTTGTATTTTGAAGACATCTTGTATGTACTTTTCATTTCAAGTAACAAGAAACAAATTACAATACAAGCAATAATATTACAAAGTTTCTTCAGTCTTGTTGTACACCATGGGTAATATTTCTAGTGGATATACAAAATGCTCTTCAATGTTAATCATTCAAAATATTCAAACCTGTGAGTCCTGAGTCATGGGTGGTAAGGATCATAAGCATGTAATTTTTCTTATTGTAGCTAAAATATAATTTCAAAATAAAATACATCCTTTTTTGCTAACCAAAAACAAGCTGATATAGACCAGTCAGTCTCAACTATATTGTAGGTTGGAATATATTTCCAAAAAGAGCAGTTAAGAGATATCCAAAATCATAAATTTATATAGTACTACAACATCCATTAAAACAACATATAAACAGACAAGTTTAGATCTTCTTACACTATCAAAACATACCATGCATCATCACAACATGTTATCATTACAACTTACATGCAATAGAAATAAATGTGCAAAACTATAAATCTCTACAAGGGAATGTCAAAAGTTAAAACTGAGTATGTAGTTTCACACCATACGTCATAGGAAACATGTGAAAACAATGAATTCTCAAACTACCTTTCCTCTTCAAAATGATACTAGAAACCTAAAACCCAAGGCTTCAGACTTAAATCATAAATGCCAATGAAAAGATTCAGTGGCACAGTTAACAAGCCATCTCTAAGGATTCAAAGTGCTTATGTTTTTCATAATGCAAGATTGACATTTTGTAATTCAACAAACATATCAAGAAGCAAGTTGAGAACAAAAAGTGATGAAAGCCCATGCTGTACAAAAGGAATTGTATAATTGGTCAAATTTTACTCCTTCTAATTATATATCTGATAATAGCATACAGAGATATCAACACCAATTCCATTTACTCCAATAAAGCTAGGTCATAATGATCATGCTTGTTCGGCAGGGTAGGGTCAATGCTTATTAGCTAAGATAGGGTCAAAATGGTAGTCCAAGTAGTTGAACCCTATAGAACAATTTCTAGAAACCTTACAAGTGTTTCAACTCCAAGACAAACATTGGTCTATGGCCTACGAGTCTGCTGGTAGTTTTTGAAGCCAATTTCCATCCTAAATTTGACCTATTCTCTTGGGTGTTTCTCTTAAAGGATAAATATCCATTCTAAAAGGGACAAATAGAATGGAGAGGAGAGACTGAGACTTGATATAGCTCTATCATTGTCTTCAACCCCCTTGTCTAAAAGGATTCCATGCAAATAAGAAAATAAGGGGGTTGTTGGAATCCATGCCAACAAGAAAATAACACAAAATGAAAATCAATTCTGCTAGTACACAATATAGCTTCTTGGTATCATAATATGAGAAGGATTTTCCATAAGTCCAATCCCAATAATTTTAAATAAAGCCTTGAATATTAGGTTTGACTATCTTGTAGATTACCCCATGTATGAGCTCTCTCTTAGAAATCCTCTTATCTACACAATTTGGGAGTATACCCAATATGCCCTATTGGTTTTGGAAAGGTCTAGATTGATCCATCTGCAATATCCCATCCATTTCTAGGTCCCTCACGACATTAGCTACATTAACAAAAGGATTACACCACTAGAATGTTTCCTCTATTAGTTCTTGCGAGAGCTAGGGTTAGGGATAAATAATCTATAAAATGCAATTACTAGTTAGTATATGCCTCACCATCCCCATCCCAACTAATTTTGGCTATTGTATGGACATCCCTAGCTTGATAGGGAAGCTCCAACAAGGAAATTAGAACTCAAGGTCCCCAGTGTACTTAATTGTATTAAATAGATGCACCTCTAAATCACGCTTGTTAATATTGGGTTGCTTCCTAATTTTGCTTTCTTTTTCTCAACAATATTGTGCTACCATATTGCCTCAACTTCTAAGAATTTAGTCACTCTTTGGATTATTGCCTATTTCCAATAATTCTAGCCTATGCCATGAGTGGGCTACAAATGGGCCAAGGAATAGATCAATATGATTAGAGAGTACAATCGGTGGCCAGTAGATTGTGGGAGTGACAAATAAAGATAATCCATCAATGATAATCCTTATGCATGTATGCTAACTAAGAATTGATTCAAAATACAAATTTTAATGATTCAAACAACTTATTAGGGGAATCAAAATAATTATTTTTTATCCAATGGAAATGCCATAAAACTAATTGACATCATTTAAGGACAAGATTGCAAATGTTTTCAACATTCCTTCTCCATGGGAGGGTCATTAATATCCTCCAAGAACACTCTATGTTGAAGAAAAAATATTACAACACTTCCCCTTATTCCATCATCACTTTGAAGAGAAATTTGGGCAACATGAGGCCAAGGCAAAGCAAGAATGTGAGTGGACACATATTAGCTTCTCACACTTTTTGACAACAAATTGGTAGCATAACCTTAGTTTGAAGAGATACCTCTGGCCTAGCTAGGGCACACAGTCCTACTAAGGTCATCCTTAAAGTATCTGAGTCTAGTCTAGCTAGTCCTAGTAGGACTATGAATTATCCTAAACCCTAGCTAGGAGAGGTTACAACAGTCCACTTTAAGGATGAGGGAGGTCATCATAGTCCATGGCCCACCTAGGAGAGATCATACATAGTCATAATCCATTAGGATAAAACTTACACAGTCACAAATAAGGTTTAGCATCCCTAGAGGGATGACGCGAAAGCTAATAGTTCAAGAGTATCCCACAGAAATAAACACGACCTATATTTTCAGCATAAAAAGGATCTTGGATCAACCTAAAACAACCACAGGTCAGCTTCGTAGAGTCTCGACTGAGCATGGCAATAGGAGAGACACCACACATTCCATGGGTCAGATGCATAAGGTCATAGCTCAGCAAGAGACACACCACACAGTCCATAGGTCATATGCATAAGGTCACTTCATGGTTCATGGTTCATAAGGTCACTGAATTGTTCATGGTTCATAAGGTCATTTCATGGTTCATGGTTCATGGTCTTTTCCAATATTGCACATCCACTCAAAATTAGACCGCTTGTGGGCCTGACGAATTCCAGCCAATTGTAATCCTCTTGGAGCTAGACAGAAGCAATTTCCACCTTAAAAAACACATACATCCATCCATTGCTTGGGTTTAAACACAAAAAAACACAAACTTGCATCCATCGCTTGGGTTTAAACACTAATATCTGATAGGGTTTGATTTCTCGTCCAGGGTTTCAGAGAATGCTCATGTAGCAACCAGGTTTTGCAATTATAGGATTAAGAAGAAAATATTGGCACATATTGGGCAATAAAAAAAGATGTTGATAGCCATTGCAATCGGTGCAATGGAAATTAAACCCTATGAAAATCTATAAACATTCACATAAACCCCTAGACAACAATCGGGTCTTAAAAAGAGCAACAACATATAATTTGATGTGGCAAATGCAAATAACACAAACAACATACATCACATACATCAAATAAGGGAAAAAAAATTGGGATTAGAAATAGACCGGTGTACCTTAGTGAGCCATGCCAGAAATCCCTTGACCTTGATGAGCACAAGATCTCCGAGCCTCCATTGTCTGTAGGAAGCTATTTTCCTCCTCATCTTTTAGCTAGCACCATGTTGTCAAACCCTAATGGCAATGGAAAATACTGTATGGCATACCCTCCCAATCCTCAACAAGAATTATACCCTCAACAGGAATTATACCCTCCCAGTTGTTACAGAGAGAAATTCCTATGGCTTGGGGTACCACAACAGACAGCTTGACTCCATAAATCAATCCTTTCCAATATGCAATAGAAATTAAATGTCTAACACTAAAGGATCAGACCTCATACCTTATTCCAGACAGTTGAAGTAGATCCCCGTTGAGCTTTCCAATCTTCAGCTTGAATTGACAAATTACTTCCTCAACAACAAGTAAACAATACAAGCATTCTATATATCATGGTGTTAGATCTATTCTAGCATATATAATCAATAATGTATAAGCATTTGGCATAATCCCATGGATAAAATATTCATTCAAACAAACATTATTGGACAGGAAAAGATATTTCTATTAATATAAATCAGATATTACAAGATACAACCTCTGACGGCACGTCTGCGAACCGGAGAAACTGAATCCCCCACTTGGGCCTCCACTACCTCAATCCTCCATCTCTCAATAGCAAGCTCACAAGCAAAAGGTAATCTTGGGAAG
Source organism: Pseudotsuga menziesii (assembly GCA_001517045.1). Lineage (NCBI taxonomy): Eukaryota > Viridiplantae > Streptophyta > Pinopsida > Pinales > Pinaceae > Pseudotsuga > Pseudotsuga menziesii. The sequence continues at coordinate 137,995 of LPNX010932413.1, forward strand.
AACACACTAGTGCTCCAAGGGACAAAGGGATGGAGACTCAAGCATAAGTTTCGTCAACAATGGACTATAGTTTCTTTGCTCTCAATTCTCTCTTCTTGCCTTCAATGTACCAAGGGGTTCCTTATATAGCTTTCAAAGGGATAACGAAAGGTCAAATCCAAGCGATCTCAAGGCATAGGGAAGGCCAAGAGTCAAATGAGTTGGATCCGTGTCAAGGAAAACTCCAAAAGGATTTGGATTATGCACACATCCCGATGTACGTGGTTTTAGTGGTCAAACCCATGTATATATGCGCTTATAGGTTAAAAAGTCATGTGTATCATTTTTCATGTGTTTTTAGGGATGATCAAGTAAACATCAAAGGACAAAAACTGGTCCATGGGGTCTAAGGAGTCTACAGTGGGACAGGGGAAGGCCATACAAAGTGTGATTCACCTGGAGTGGTGAAATCAGCTATAACATATGCCCCCTAATGTGTGAGGTCAGAGGGGTCATACGATGGCTGAAATACATTATAAGTCCATCCCAGATGTTGCTAGGGTTTTCACCCTAGCTTGTGCGAATGAGCACCTACTAAGGAATATGGATTCCTTAGTAGCAGTTCAATGATATATGAATTAAATAACGATAAACTGAAACGAAAACTAATCTAAATACGTTCTTAAAGCTAGAACAGTAAAAAGCAAATAACATGAAACAATATGGTGAAAAGTGAATAACATGAAGCAAAAAACAGTAAATAATAAATAATGATTTGTATTGATGTTACCTCCGGTGTGGAGGTTGGTGAAGTCCGTTGCGCTGGTCCGATGTCGGTGGCTTCGAGCTCCAAGCTGCCTCTTCCCTTTCTCCGGTGGTGGAAATGGGCCAAAAAGAGTTCTCAATGGAGAAAATAGCTTAATGGTAAGCTAGGGTTTCAAGGATAATTTTGGCAGAGGGAGGATGCTTATTATAATGGATATGGAATAATGGGTATCCATCACTTATTTATAAAACCATGTGGTTTAGGTCATCTTTTTAGGGTTTTAGCTGTTTAGGGTTTCCTCTTTTCATTTTCCTCATTATTTTATATTTTTTATTCCTTTTTGGATATTTTTGGAGGAAAAAAGGATTTTATAGCCTTTTGGAGGCATTTTAAGCTTTTTGGTGACCTTTTAGATGGTTTTATGGGTTTTTGATGGAGATATGGTAGGAAAGTGGACAAATGAGCCATGTAATGGGGTAGATGAGGTAGTTAACCATTTTTGGGTGTTAACAGATTGCCCCCTGATGTGTGAGGGCAGGAGCTCATCGTATGGCCGATGGACATCATGAGTCATATTTGGTTTTTCTTGGGGTGTGGAGAAGAGAAGGAAGCAACTGAAGTCCGGGACACCGATCTCGAACCACCTGCAAGGACTGAAAAGTACATAACCTCAATAATGGATGAGGGATCATCTGATAATATGGATGAGGCGGGCATTCCCATGCTCGTATGAGAATATAACATAGCAATATAAATGGTCCTCGAATACTGAATGAGGAAAAATCTCAATATACGGACGAGGCGGGAATTCCCATGCTCGTATCAAGATACATAAGAATCACTGTGAGGCCCAAAATGAAGGACCTGTAGTAGATAATCACTGTGCATATCATGAGGGTCCAGAAGGGACACAAATCTAGAACATACTGCTGGGCTGACCATGTCTGAGCGGAACAACTGATGCACTGAAATGAGGTCAGTGCTACTGAATGTGGTTCCAGAGGAACTGATAAGCTGCTGGATCATAGTGACAATGGTCATAATCGCGATGGTGCGCTATTTTGGAACTGAATCTGGGTACTCAAAGAAGCATAGAACTGAATGGCTTCCGAATACAATCGCCAACGCATCCCGGACATCCACGGGAACATATCACTGGTCATTCCAAAGTGACTCACCAATGTGCTAGAGTCGGGGGAAATCCGGGGTCTTCGACAAATAATGGAATGGATATAAACCCTGCGCGATTCTCAATGATGCGATTAAGGTGCTGAAGTCGAACATGTGAGAAACAACCATTCGGAGAGGCAATAATGATTCCTCCCAAAATGGTCCGTAGGCACTCACCATAGATGGTGATGAGTCCAAGACGCAGGGATGTAAAGGTGGCTTCGAGCTCCAAGCTGCCTCTTCCCTTTCTCCGGTGGTGGAAATGGGCCAAAAAGAGTTCTCAATGGAGAAAATAGCTTAATGGTAAGCTAGGGTTTCAAGGATAATTTCGGCAGAGGGAGGATGCTTATGATAATGGATATGGAATAATGGGTCTCCATCACTTATTTATAAAACCATGTGGTTTAGGTCAGCTTTTTAGGGTTTTAGCTGTTTAGGGTTTCCTCTTTTCATTTTCCTCATTATTTTATATTTTTTATTTCTTTTTGGATATTTTTGGAGGAAAAAAGGATTTTATAGCCTTTTGGAGGCATTTTAAGCTTTTTGGTGACCTTTTAGATGGTTCTATGGGTTTTTGATGGAGATATGGTAGGAAAGTGGACAAATGAGCCATGTAATGGGGTAGATGAGGTAGTTAACCATTTTTGGGTGTTAACACCAGAAGTGGAGTGATGAAGGATCCCAAATGGAAGACCAGCCACCCAATCAGCATAGTACAATAATACAACTCTGCATACAACTACAAATACATATAGCAGTTTTGGATACATAAGAGTACAATGGCCATGAATAGGCATGATATGTGATATCACATATGTGGTCATCGCCACGTACAATATACATAAATCAGAATATCCATGATGAAGATATACATAGGACCATGATCTCCATAATGGATGAAGATATAATAGATCAAGATCTCCATAGTGGCTGGAAATGTCTGACATATACTGGAATCAAGTCACGAGAGCTGAAATCTCATGAACACTGGCACAATCAAGGAGGTAGCATATAAGAGATGCCACCAAGCTAGAAAGTCTTCTACACAAACCACTATGATTACATGTCCTACTATGCGAATAGAGGTGTCGAGTTCGAACATATTAGTCCATCGTCTGATTACCGGTCATTAATGTATATCGTTAACAGATGCGAGATCACCCACCGATAATGAAAATGGGAATCAAGGTACTAGAGTGTAAACTAACAAGTGTGAATAAATGTGTTGAGGTCGAACACTTGAGAGGATCCATTGATCAGGGGACATTGATGTATTCCCAAGAACCGTCGATGGCGAGAGAACCTGCCACTGATGACTGCAAGTCTCAAGGCACTCAAAATGACTCTAGATTCCAATCCCAGAATAAATGATCTGAAGTCGATGGGATGGAATCCGATGGAAGGAGGGCATTAAGGAATCCCCCATCATCCAACATGAGGTACTCAGCAAAGCTGTATAATGTGGAAGGACTCGATCATAAGGTGGACGAGCCAGTAACTGTACTGGGAATGGCTGACATGCAAAGTCAAGATAACTGAGGAATGGCTGACTCATGTTTCAACTTCCTTCGAACAAGAGCATAATGATGTATGGTAACTGAATGAAGGTAGCATCGACTCGATATACAAACTGGGACATCTCTGTGACACAGGAGGCATCAACAGAGGTTCCATAGAGACTAGAAGCTTAACCAGTCGGTGGAGATAAATTCAGATAAACGAGTACATCTCCTACAGTCAAACTATAACCCAACCAATGGATGTGATATACAGTGCTCTGTTCGAAGGCGACACGACTCGACAGCTGCCACAGATAACATATTTCCTTGTCCAGATTTTTGGTTTTTTGATTTTTTTGGACTTTTTCAGTTATTTGAAAAGCTTGAAAAAAGAATAAAATAGCTTTATAGTTACAAACTAGGAGGAGAAAAGTGTCATAAAGGAAAACAAACTAGTTCCAAGTAGTGGAACATACCTATGCTCAATGCAAGGATACATGTGTAGGACATCGACACTCGGGGGAAAATCCCCTCCCGGTAAAAAGAGGGAATCAAGCTGCGAAGGATATAAAAAATGGCTCTGTGTGGCTAGACATGAGACAAGCTCAGGCTATATGGCTGAAACGCAATGTCAGGGGAGCTAGCATAAAGCTCAATAAGGCAGTCAAAGCTCATGATAATGCATTCATAACTTGACATAAGGGAGTCTTGAGGGAAATAGGCCAGCATAAGATCAAGAGGAGTATAAGGCTCTTGCGAAATGTCATGGCAATACTATACAATGGACTCCCACACCCTAAAGGAGAAAACGTCAGCATGGGCACCAAATGAAAATAAGGCACTAACTAGGGTACCCCTGGAAGGTAAATCTCTACCACTCATATCATACCAGTTCTAAAGAAGCAAGAGGATTCCGTGACATAATAGAGTGGGTTTGTACCTAAGGTCATGATGAGATGGTCATAAGGTCATGCAAAATGCAAACGGTGGTGAAACCTAACCTATATGCTAGTTTAGACATGATACTTGAGATCGACACAAATGAGTCAATCCAATGGCTGAAACGACACTAAAAAAGGTCTTCTACATCACAAATTATGTCAAAAACGGTCCAAAATGGTCAGAAAATGTCGAAACTATAGAAAAGGGGGTAAAAATTTTCAAATATTTGAAAATTTTCTATAAATAGTAAAAATTATAAATCATTTAAAACTTTTACCCTTTTGAGCTCTGATTTTCAACAGCAAATTCCAGGAGATCCAGTCAGCGGAATTCACAACCGTTCTTTCCAGGTATTTACTCATGCTCTCCTCTTGCATTTTGATACAATTTTTATGAATTTTCATGGTCAAATAAGTTTTTTAGGCCATCCCAAAATGAGCGCTATGGCCCACACAGAAATTGAGGTTTTTTTCGCATATAGGGATGGATATATGCAAAAAAAGCCTCAAACCCACATACATACGCGGCTGTTTTGAAAATAGTTGCGTATGAGGCCGCACATATGGTTTTTTCAATAAACTAATGGGAAAATTTGCAATTTATTTTGTAGGATAGTGCTAGAGTGGAGAGAGTGTGAGCATGGTGAAGTAGACAAAGCAGTAAGGGCCAACTTAATGGCTCAACAAGCTTTACGTGCATGCCGACTCTACATGTTTTGGTGTCTTGGTGGTTTGAGGGCCAAACCAAGACTGCTACAGATGTTGGTAGACTATTGGGATCTAGAATCAGAGTCCTTTCATATTTATGGGATGTCACTCACCATAGAGGTGGAGGGCATATACTTTATCACAGGGCTTTCTGGACGAGGGGATGTGGTGAACCTTCATTCTCGTGGTGGGCCAGGAGGTGGCCTGACTATCGACGAGTACATTGCCGTGTACTGTTATCCAGACACTGAGAAGGTGGGGAGTAAAGTCCCTACCAATGCTATACAGGTGCTGGGCCTAAAGGCCATATTATTGATGTTGGGCAGGATAGTAGGCTTAGCATCACTCCACCAGGCCTCACGGCCTCTGATGTTCTATGCAATGGAGTGCATGAGACCCACCATCTATGACTGGATTACTACACTACTGAGCAACATGAAACACCATCTTAGTGAGTGTAAGGCAGGCAGGGTGCGAAACTTCAGGTTCAACAGTATTTTGAGCATGTTTTTCTTCGAGTGTGTTCTAGGATTGAGCCCTAGAGTGGACGTTCCTCTCCATGGGGTTTGAGATCCAGCCCAATGGTGTTGGGCAGATGCTATGCGCAGACTGGGGGGTGGTAGGGTGGCCAACCCATATCCAGCTAACTTCTTTCCATGGTGGCGACGACAGATAGTTTCCATTGATGAATACCCCTATGCAGGGATAGATTTTCGGGGGGACCTGGACATGCCTCTACCACCAGGATCGGCATATGGCGATATAGGTAACAAATCTTGACCCTCACTCTTTTTAAATTTTTTGATTTATTTAATTTTTTTGTGTTTTCTTGATTATATGGAATCAAAAAGACATGTTTTTGGGTGACAATACATAGTGACATCTACCATTTGTGTGTAGATGTGGGACCATGGTGGCCAGAGGGCTTCCCTCGTCATAGACAGAGGGGAAGAGGAGATGACATCATGGGTGTGGATGCACAGCAAATGCTCCAGAGCATTCATAACAACTTTGTGAGACTGACTCATATATTTCCCATGGCGCAAGTTGAGGACTTGCCTGAGGCCATGCAGCGGTAGGTGGTGGGTGTACCATGCACATGGGTGCATTTATTCCGATGGCTAGCTAGAGCCGTAGTGATGTTCCATGATCACAACCCTCCTCCTCCTCCACAGGATTAGACACCTGGGATTGTATACATTTTGTATGACTGTGTATTATATGATGGTGGCTTTCAAAGCCCCAAATTTTGTATCATGACACTATGTATTATCACATTTTTGATGTATATATAAAAAGTTTTATGGTGATCGATTTATTTATTTACATGTGTAAAAATTGTTTTTGTGATTAATTTATTGTGAATGAAACAAATTCCAATCTAACACGTAGTTAGCATATGAGTCAGCAACTTGATTATTATTTCTTGGAATGTGTATATATGTTATATTATCAAATTGCCATTCTAACAATCTCACACGTAAGAACCTTCTCAATAACATCGGATCTCTAACATGGTACAAACCATTGAGTCGTGACACTACTAACTCCAAATCAAGACGTACCTCAAGAGACAGAACACCATGCAAAATGGCATCCCATAGAAGCTCAATAATGGTGCTATATTTTTCCACATTGTTGGAAGATGGCCATAGACATACACCTCCTGAAGACAGTACCTGACCCATAGGAGTATAAATCACCCAAGCAGCAGAGGCTGAGTGTTGAGTGTGACGGTTTGCACCATCCGCGAATCCTATGTAGGTGGAATATTCCATTGACATCTGCCAAAAGAAATGGAAACTAATCACAAACCCGATCATGATAAGAAAAAGACCTAACTATGCAAAGATGTACAATAATATACAACAAGCAGCCTTGGCTAAAGATCATGCATAGTATTTTTTGAGATAGAGCCCATTTCTAGGCTCCGCCAAAGCTATTCCTTCGTAATCCACTAACTCATATGCACCCTTCTCTAACACACACTTGACCACGTAAGGACCATGCCACATAGGATTAAATTTCCCTACCCCCAAGGGTTCTTTCAGTTGATCCCACAAAAGGACCAAATCACCTTCACTAAATGCCCTTGGACAGACAGACTTATTGTACTAGACCTTAACGTGACTTTTATTGACTTCTAGAGCCACCAAGGCATCTCGACGCTGCTCATCAAGTTGGTCAAGGTGAACCAAATGCTCCTCCAATGGGGAAGTGTCCGGTAAGAGTTCCACAGCTAGCTTCAACGAAAGAATTTCACATTCAACCAGCAATATCGACTCCACTCCATGTACAAGCTGATATGGAGAAAAACTAGTGGCAGTCTTAACCGCGGTTCGATATGCCCACAAAGCAGGATATAACATAATGTGCCAATTATTCTTGCTTTTTGTGATGGTTAATTGGAAAATGGATTTGAGTGATTTATTCACTGCCTCTACCTATCCATTCGCTTGGGGGTAGTAAGAAGATGAATGTTCTTTCTTATACCCTAACTTGGATGCCAACTCTTCCATCATACGGTTCTGAAAGTGTGAGCCATGGTCAGTGACAAGCTCTTTCGAAATCCCGAACCGAGCAATAATTTGGTTGAACACAAAGTGAGCAGATGTATCACCATCAAATTTTACTGTAGGCATAGCCTCAGCCCATTTCGTGAAATAATCAACATCCACTATAATGTGATGGTGCCCCCTAGCCGAAGCTCAGTTGCAATCCATAAAATTGAGCCCCCACTTAGTGAAGGGACCAGCGGTGATAATGGGATGTAACGGGGTAGGTTTTGAGCACATATTACGTGTGAACACTTGGCAAGGGTGGCACCTCTTGATCGCATCAACACAATCCTTAAAGATGGATGGCCAGAAATAACCCGCTCTCAAAATCTTTTGAGCTGCAGAAATCCCAGATAAATGACCACCACACGCCCCTCTGTGGCAATCATTCAGCACAACCTTAGCCTCTTCATGAGTTAAACAACATCGTAAAATGGAATCTACCCCACGGCAGTACAAAGTATTGTCCACTATGAGGTAGTTCTTAGAGACATGATGTAATCGTCATTGTTCATCTCACGAGAGGTGAGTAGGGGTCTTCTGTGTTTGTAAATATACTATGATATCCCCATACCATGGGTCTAACATTGAGATTAAGAAGATGTGTTCATCGACAAACGTATCTTCACAAACCAACTCCTCGGCCTCGCTCTAGAAATTTGATATAAGCTCTGCAAAAATTAAAGACTTCTTTGATTTTTCCGAAACAAACTCGAGATCGAATTCTTGCAGAATGACAATCCATTTATTATAATTTCCCCCAATCATCCTTTGAGTGAGGACGAATTGAAATGGATTGACATGGGCCACAACCAAGGTCTGGCGAAGGAGAATATAATGTCTCAACTGTTGAACTGCATGTACGGTAGCTAAAGCAAGCTTCTTGACATGAGAATAACGAATCTCTGTGTCAATAAGGTTCCAGCTCAGATAATATATGACATACTCTTGGAGCTCCTCATCCTCTTGAACCAAAACCATACCAATCGTCTCTAAGGATGTGGCCACATATAATAGAAAATCACGGCTATAATCCAGAGGACTAATCACCGGGGCCGATGCTAGGTCTTGCTTGAGTGCATCGAAGGACTCCTGGGCTCGCTCATCCCAATAAAAGGGGGTGTCCTTCTTCAAGAGATGCATGAAGTCCCTAGTCAAATTGGAAAAGTTGACAACAAATATTCGTAAGAAGTTTGCCATGCCTTGCAAACACTGAAGATGACGAATATTCTTTGGGCGAGACAACTGAAGTATTGCCTCAACCTTCAAAGGGTCAACTCTTATACCCTCTTTAGACACAATGAATCCAAACAAACGCCCTGATTTCACACAAAAGATGCACTTGTGAGGATTTAATCGAACCAAATAGTGCCAGCATCTTTCGAATACCAATATCAAGTGATAGGGATGACGCATTCTCATGCGAGAATGAGCAGCGAGGTCATCCAAAAATACCTTGATAATTGACTTGAGATCATGGAAAATCAAGGTCATTTCCCGCTGAAATGTAGCTCCGGCGTTTTTAAGGCCGAAAGGCATTTTATGATATGCAAACGTTCCCCAAGGACAAATAAATGCAGTCTTATGTTGGTCCTCAGGTTTAATCTATATTTGATTATACCCAGAAAAGTCGTCCATAAAGGAGAACACCTCGCTACCCGCACACTCATCCAAAATCTGATCTATAAATGGTGTGGAGAATTTGTCCTTAGGACAAGCACATTTCAAATCATGGAAATCAGTGCATATGCGGATCACTCCCTGCTTCTTATCCACCGGAACAGGGTTTGAGATCCACTCCGTCAAGGGAACAAGATAGATGAAACCATCTTTCAACAGCTTCTCTATCTCTGCCTTAATGGTGGGTGCTTTCCTAGGATTCACCGCGCATAAATGCTGTCGAATAGGCTTAGCGTTGGGGTAAGTCTTAATCTCATGTTCGAAAATTCGAGGGTCAATACCCGACATCTCATCGTAAGACCAAGCAAAAATATCACGAAATTCCTTAAATAGCTTGGTGTATTCCAAAATCTCAGCATGGGAACATTCCGCCCCAATATAGACATTCTCTACCGTCCGAGGATTGCGAGAGATGTTGATAGGAATCATTGCAGATATGTTCACCATGTTTCCATCAGCCATCAGACCAAGAGATCTTAATGGAACCACAGAACTACCAACTCTCTGACTAAGAACCACCCTAAAATCCTCACGCTCCAGATGGTAAAGCTTTGGAAGAAAGTACGATCTATGATGAAGTTCCTCCCATGGTGGCTCAACTCCTGACATAGCCTCAATAATCGCTTCATCTGAAGGGAAAACTGTATCAAGGTAGTTGTGGGCATGATAATACTGTACTACCCATGACAGCAACACATAAGGGTCCTCCTCCTCTATCCACGAAGAGGAAGGACTAGGCTCTACAACATTCTTGAGATTAGCTTAATAAGCTATCATAGCTGCAGGAAATGACACGCTTGTCTCGACAGGCTCACTTGAAGTACTCGGTGTAGGAAGAATCCAAGGATCTTCCATATGGGTCGTGCTAAAAGACACCGATGCTGTAGAAGTCGAAGCCCCATTGGAACTAGATCCTATCATGAGGATTGGTGCAGGACAACTAAATCTTCCCATGAGGGAGGGATACATGCCTACACCCACATCCCCAGTTGCCGGTTGAGAGTGCTCAATGATCGGGATCGAAGCTCCCGAAGATGCGGCAACGGTCTTCCCCCCCAAATGGAATTTAAGGGAAGGAAGGATACCGTGCAACTTAAAAGATCTCCCATCGAACGCAGTTAACATAGTCACTGATTTAGAAAGCTCAGGAGAACCTAGACCCTTCCAACAGGCCAAAGACATCACAAAAGCAGCAGGGCCCTCGTCAATCATAGTGTGCTTGATGGTCACATTAAGACATTCTATGTGCACCAAAAGAGACACATAGTAGGGCAAGCGAGGCTGTAGTCCCGCGGTTTCAAATTTGATCACAGAGGAAGAATCATCATCGTTCACACTAAGGGAAGAAAGCAACACCTTCCTTTGCGAAGGACAACTTTGAAGCACTTCCAATGCGGACATCTCACAAGAAGTGTGGCCCAAATCCTCGACAACTGAGTAATTCTGGGTGGCTCAGGCATTTGGGTTATGCCATGAATGCTTAAGGACTCCCTTAGGAATGCGAGGTGCAGCCTCAGGTTTATCCATAGGTTTCTCAATACGCAAAGGGGACCCTGGTGGATCAGGCTCTTTACCTAGGCTAGGTTGTGATGAACTATAATCTTTCGCATGAGTCACAACGGACCATGTTAATGCACCCATGACCATTACTCTCCGGTGGATCATCATCACTAGACTGGTCATGGGACTTCAAGTTCATATTTTGATTATGCGGTAAAGGGTTATTTAGCACAGCTGGGCCTTGTGCTAAGAATCTCGAAGCTTCTTCAATACGAGGGCACAAGTAAGTGAGGTGATCGTCCTTACACAACTTGCAAGGGAACTTAACCTTACGTTTATCTTGCTTGTCGCCCCCAACATTTATACCATTCTTGTCATTATTTTTAGCATTCTCATTCTTATTCCCATCCTTTCGATTATATTTTTATGTTTTTTTATATTCCGTCTGGGCTGTTGGTTACCCTTCTGGTCCGATGATTGCACAGAGAGTACACTCGTCGTTTGGGTGGGTTGAGATGAAGCCGTAGCTTGTCTTGAATTATATTGGTTGATTGACAATTGACCAACTTGTTTTGCAACCGAATCCACAGGTTTCGCACTTGCACAACCCACAATGCCATCGGAATGTGGTCCAGGTTTGACTTTGGGATCGAAACTGGAATGAGGAGCATTGGGAATAATCTCATACAACAAATTGGACTGAGCATAAATCAAGTCCAGTTCCTGTGCCCTAAAAATTGCTTGTTCCTCATTCTACACTCCGGATGTGGAAACATCCTTCGCTATATATGGCAATAACGAATTGAGGAACCACTTGAGGATGAATTTCGGCGGTATAAAATCTTTAATTAACCTCTTCCATCTATGCCACTCTTGAATATGATCAGAAATATGTGTGGCTTTATCTTGCCGAAATGTCGACAATAGTTCACTACCAACGTCATAATGCATTGGTAGCTGGAAGTGATTAAGAAAAGTCATCGCAAGATCGTCGAACAAAGCGAAAGCTCCCTTAGGTAACTCTATATACCATTTTGCGGCAGGTCCTGTAAGGGTGCATTGAAATAGTCTCAAACGGATTGAGTCCTGATGTAAGGAATTCGAAGAGCACCATAGGTGAAACCTAGTAACGTGTTCACTCAGATCCTCTCCCAGTTGTCCTTCGAACTTAGGTATGTCCAAAGGAATTTTGGTAGGGATAGCCGGCCAAGTTGGGTCATGATCCACAGGATCGTTTGTCAATCTTGATAAGCCAGGAAGATTAAGAATCGTGAGGAAAGGGAGCCTAGGATGATGAGGTTGATGGACCGCTCCCTGGTTCATATAGGGTTGATTACCACCATGGCCTTGGCCATAGTGTCCTCCTCCTGTATGACCCATAGAGGGTGGCATGGAAGTACCATAGTATGGTGGACCTTGACTAGTAGGAGCTACAAAGCCATAATTAGGAGAGTAAGCAGGTTATTGATACCTGCCTCCATAAGGTGAAGAACCCTGTCCATATTGCATCCCATAATAGGGTCCATAGGTCATCGCATGCGGTGCCCCATGAGACACTCCATAGGTAGGAAGATATGCTCCAAAAGTAGGGATATACATACCAGAAGTAGGTATATATGCCCCGGAAGTAGAAAGCTGACCTCTAGAATTATGAACATATCCTCCCGAAGCAGCGGGCGGTATGTGAACCTGAGACACAATCGGTCTAGTAACTGTAGTACCGACCTGACTCGTAGCCATATACTGGCTCGTAGGACCACGTGAATAAGGTGGAGGATGTACATTTGAAGAACTAGGGACCGAGGATGAAGGAATCTGAGTAATAATATATGTGCTACCACCTATCATCACTTGTCTCGGATTTGGTATCCTAATCAGATTACTAACCCTAGACCTAGGAGGGATATACGATGTAACTTCCACCACTGGGATGGAAGGTGCAATGTGACTAGTGCTTCCAAACCTCTCCGCATGGTAAGGAATGAGAGTGTCCCTAGGCATAGTGTTAGGCTCAAAGTCGGATTCGACATGAAATGCCAAATCCTGTGTAGGGAAACCAGACATAGCATAACTACCATAGCTAGTGCTGGCAAGTTCAAAATGAGTCTCGGCGTCCTCCGACATTCCATATTGGTAACCCGTCAATGGGGAATCAACCCTAGAGTGAGTAGGTCTATCATGCAAGGTTCCTATCTTAGAAATCATAGGACCTAACTCAGTGAAGTCAGGTGAAGTATCGTAAGTAGGAGTAAATTACCCATCGTCTACATGAATGGGAGGAGGTGGTTCAGGAATATCCTCTAAATGGTCTCCCATGGTGTGTGAATCAATGTGTGACATAGTCTACCTGGACTGTCTAGGTCTCTCTCCCAAAGGAGGAGGAGAAGTAGAAGGCGGAAGTCCTGCTAAATGACTAGAACGGCGAGGAACCACACTTGAATCCACAATGACTCAAAAAATAGCAAAGAATCTCTATTTACATAAACCCTAGGTCAACTATCGTGCACAGAGCAATCACTAATAAAATATAAATCCAAATGCAAGCAAACAAGGGCTAGATAAGTGAGCTTCTGAATGAAGCAGGTATGTCTCACCTAGGAGAGGCTTGAGACTCCCATACACAACAAGCAGAGGTACGTAACCAATTATTGTGGCCCTCAGCTTCAATGCGTAAGGAGACTATGCTATCCAACCCCAACCTGGCCGGGATACCCACAGAATAACCCCTGCAAAGTACCCCCTTGATATCCTAGGTAAGACCACTAAGGTCACCTCAATATAATCAATGCTCAGGAAGACACTCGTAGGCGGGATTGACCATATGGGCAGGGTAGAAAAGCTTGAAACTCTCGAAAGAGCCCCCAGATATGAATACAATCCTGGAAATATCTCTAGTGCTACTCAGTTATGACTAGGGGTCATCCCAATCAATAACCGCTCACACTGCCTCATGCTTAACTCCCTTTTGAGAGGAGGATCCTGAGAAACACTAGTTATATCAAGGATTTCACACACTCACCTGGACAAACACATACATGTTGTTGTTTAGTGATCTTGGAGAATTGACTTACAATGAACTATTCCAAGATCCTAAAACCTAATCTTGTTGGTGCACCCTAGAAAAGAAAAGAGTGTAGTTCATTTTAATTTAGCGTTGATTTTAGTTGGCTTTATTACTCAAAAGCGGGATATGATCATGCAACTAATGGTGTTATGACGCAACATGAAGTAAAATGCACACTTAACAATAAATGCAAATGCATTGTGTCCATGAAAACAGGGTATGCTACTACGTGAAATGCACAATTCTTCTTCAAATGATGAATGCAAATTTTCCTATATGAAGTCCTAACTAGTACTCCAAAGCAAATCTAGTGCAAGTACAATGCAAAGTGAAAAATGCAATGCATGATGATAAGGAAATGTTTTTGGATTTTTTGAAAATAAAAGAGATGCAAAAAGCAAAAGAATGATTCTATGACCCCTAGACTCTGCAAGCCCACCCAAACATCACTCAAGCAAAGCACTAAGGTAAAAGAACTCCAATGCACTAATCTCAAACAAAAAATTGAAAATGCCATGACAAGAACCTTCTTAAAAAAGAATTTAGCCTAAAAAAACGTTTCTAGTCAGAAACAGAGGTCTAAACATACTTAGGCAGTGCCAAAGGAGACTCAACAACTAACAGAATTCACCCAGCAACCAATTATCTTCCACAAAAAGGCAAAATCAAGGGTAGATGTGACTGTTCGTAGTAAACCCGCGTGTATATGCGGAAATTGAAGATAAACCCGCGTGTATACACAACTGTAAGTCAAAAACTCGCGTACAGGAAGAAAGGTGCATAAAATCAAGGCAAACAGATAGGCTGATACAAACTTTACACCAATCAGAATCTACCAGGCATACATGCCCCCATACTCGACATAGAAACAAGAGAGAAAGAGCAATTCAAATTCATTGAATGCCGATAAAACAACCCCCAAAGGACAACTACTAGGAACTCCCCAGCAGAGTCGCCAATTCTGTTACAGAGAGAAATTCCTATGGCTTGGGGTACCACAATAGACAGCTTGACTACAGAAATCAATCCTTTCCAATATGCAATAGAAATTAAATGTCTAACACTAAAGGATCAGACCTCGTACCTTATTCCAGATGGTTGAAGTAGATCCCCATTGAGCTTTCCAATCTTCAGCTTGAATTGATAAATTACTTCCTCAACAACAAGTAAACAATACAAGCATTCTATATATCATGGTGTTAGATCTACTATAGCATATATAATCAATAATGTATAAGCATTTGACATAATCCCATGGATAAAATATTCATTCAAACACACATTATTGGATAGGAAAATATATTTCTATTAATATAAATCAGAGATTACAAGATACAACCTCTGATGGCACGTCTGCAAACTGGAGAAACTGAATCCCCCACTTGGGCCTCCACCACCTCAATTCTCCATCTCTTGATAGCAAGATCCCAAGGAAAAGGTAATCTTGGGAAGAACACACTAGTGCTCCAAGGGACAAATGGATGCAAACTCAAGCATAAGTTTCAGCAACAATGGACTATAGTTTCTTTGCTCTCAATTCTCTCTTCTTGCCTTCAATGTACCAAGGGGTTCCTTATATAGCTTTCAAAGGGATAATGAAAGGTTGAATTTGAGCGATCTCAAGGCATAGGGAAGGCCAGGAGTCAAATGAGTCAGATCCATGTCAAGGAAAACTCCAAAAGGATTTGGATTATGCACACATCCCGATGTATGTGGTTTTAGTGGTCAAACCCATGTATATACATGCTTATAGGTTAAAAAGTCACGTGTATCATTTTTCATATGTTTTTAGGGATGATCAAGGAAACATCAATGGACAAAAAATGGTCCATGGGGTCTAAGGAGTCTGTAGCAGGATAGGGGAAGGCCATACAAAGTGTGATTCACCTGGAGTGGTGAAATCAGCTATAACACCAGTCCTCCTCTTCCACAATTTCCATAACACCATTAATTTTCCCTTGCCCTTGATGCCACAATAGTGTAAATGCCTCATAACAACTGGGTACCTGTTAATATTTTATAGAGGAAATATTTTCATGGCTCATTCAAAAATGGAGGAATGGGATCACGATGGAGGAATGGAGGAATGGCCAATATTTCCGTGGCTCATAGTGGAGGAATGGACGAATGGGAAATATTTTCATTTGTTGTTTAATGCATACGCTGATATTAATCATGGTATTGTATAGTATCCACTTAAGAAAAAGGACATAGTATCCACTTTATATAGTATTGTATAAACATCCATTTGACCAAAGACTTAGTACATATATAATTCCTTATCCTTAACACATTAATAAATTTTTACATTGAAAAGCTAACATTGAAGAATAAAAAGGGCACAAATTTGTAACAAATGTTTTTGTAGCACATCCTTACCACTTAGGCTATCCTTATTTATTAAGTCAATCTTGTTGACTTGACATCTTTGATGATGTAGTATATCTCATTTCTTCTCAAGTTCGACTTCGTGTCATTCCATTCATTTCTTGTGTTAAACATCCTTATAGCAATGTCCTCATTGGTTTCCTCCTAGGATGTCTCTAGATGCCTTTTTCCATTGATTGTATCCTCTTGGTTTTAATTCATTGAGTAGTTGATGTTTGAATGAGTGATTTGTGCTTGACTACCTAATAGTTTCTTCCACTACATATTGCATACAAGATGATGGTGATGATGACAGACACGATGATGATGATGATGATGTCAATGATGATGATGATGATGATGATGATGGTGATGATGATGGTGATGATGATGCTAATGATGATATTGGTGATGATGATGTCGATAATGATGATGATGACAATGATGGTGAGGATGATGATGATGCTAATGATTATGACGATGAGGATGATGATGATGTTGAGGATGATGGTGATGACGATCATAGGTCAATGATGGTGATGATGATCATAGGTCAATGATGATGATGATGCTGATGATGTCGATGCTGATGATGATGATGATGACGATGATGATGATGGTGATGATGACGATGATGACGATGATGGCGATGATGATGATGGTGGTGGTGGTGATGATGATGATGCTAATGATGATGATGATGATGATGATGGTGATGATGATGATGATGCTAATGACGATGATTGTGATGGCGATGTCAATGATGATAATGATGATCGTGGTGGTGGTGGTGATGATGATGATGATGTTGAGGATGATGGTGATGATGATCACAAGTCAATGATGATGATGATGATGATGATGTTGATGATGATGTTGATGATGATGTCGATGATGATGTCGATGATGATGATGTTGATGATTTGTACATCATCATCGTCATCATTTCAGGGATTTGTACATGGAAAGGACTACCATGTACATGGAAGAGGTGTAGTGAATGGAATTTCATTTCAAGGATTTGTACATAATGGGAATATAAACTCTAATTATGACCCATAACCAATGTACCACTAATAGAAACTCTATAACCCCTAATCTATGATTGTGATAACACATATGACCTATAACCACTAATGATGATGAGGTTAATGATGGTGATGATGATGGAAATGATGATGATAAGGATGATGATGATGATGAGGATGATGGTGATGAGGATGATGGTGGTGATGATGATGGACACGATGATGATGAGGAGGAGGAGGAGGAGGAGGAGGAGGATGGTGAGGATGATGACGATGATGATGATGATTATGATGATGATGATGATGTGGATGATGATGATGATGATGATGATGGTGATGATGATGTTGATGATGATGACAATGATGATGATGATGCTAATGATGGTGACGATGAGGATGATGATGATGTTCAGGATGATGGTGATGATGATGCTAATTATGATGATGACAATGAGGATGATGATGATGTTCAGGATGATGGTGATGATGATCATAGGTCAATGGTGATGACGATGACAATTATGCTAATGATGATGATGATGATGATGATAATGATGATGATAATGCTAATGATGACAATGATGCTAATGATGATGATGATGATGATGATGATGATGATGCTGGTGATGATGATGATGAGGATGACAATGAGCATGATGATGATGATGATGGTGATGATGGTGATGGTGATGATGATGGACACGATGATGGACACGATGATGATGATTATTATTATAATGATGATGATGACGATGTCAATGATGATGATGATGAAAATCATCATCATGATCATATAGTTGACAAGTTTGGAGGGGTGTTACCTCTTATTCCCCAAAGGTTCACATTTCTCCTTCCTCCTTAAAATTTTTAGGGTTGTGGATTGTTGTATCCAACTCAGTGTGCATGGTCCTTTTGCCATGGGTTTAATGTAGTTGCATCATCTACCTCATGTATTCTATAAAATTTATGAAACTATCATTCATGAACTTAAGGTTGGTCCTATATTCATGAACTTTAAGGATGGTCCTTTTTTAATTTCCTAAGCCTACAATTGGTTTAAGGATGGTCCTGGAACCGGGTCTACAGCTTACTCTATAGAGGCATGTGTATTGGATTAAAATGAAAGAATAAGTTTCCAAGGACACTTAGGGATGTGTTATTTATAGCACTAATGAAGAAAACATTAGTTCTTTGAATTAATACAATAATAAGTTAAAAGATTAGTTAATGGGCAAAGCTATAAGGTAATATTGATATAAACCATAGATTGCTAGGACATTGTCATGATAGCTAATTTGGTGTAAATTTGATGATGATGGTGATGATGATGATGATGGTGATGACGATGGTGATGGTGATGATGATGATGACAATGATGATGAAGATGTTGATGAGGAAGAGGGTCATGCTGATGCTGATGATGATGATGACGATGATGACGATGATGACGACGACGACGATGATGATGATGATGATGAAGATGATGATGATGATGAGGATGATGATGACAATAATGGTAATGATGACGATGATGACAATGATGATGATGATGATGATGATGATGATGATGGTGATGACGATGATGATCATGATGAAGATAATGATGATGATGATGATGATGGTGATGATGATGTCGATGATGATGGTGATGATGATGTTGAGGGTTTTTATTAGACCTCAACCAAGAACCAAGTGCCTTTTTTATTATATTATTATGTTATGAAGTGTGAGGCTATGATTGTTATTATTAATTGTTGATTGTTATTGTTTATCCATTCATGATTACACTTGTATGGGTCTCAATGACTTCAGACACTTGCTTTCTCATTACCTTCGTAAAGGGGGTGAATGATAAAAGCTTATTAGTTCATATTTGAATATTGTGGACAAAAAGTAGGCCCCAGGGGCTAAGTGAAAAAATCTTATTAGTTCATCTTTGAATATTGTAGACAAAAAGTAGGGCCTACACATTAAAAATGGTAGACCTAAATAGAATATGGAGGTGACCCTAGGTTTTTAATATAGTTATACAAGTCATTGTGTCTCGGTGTTATAAGTTCAACTCGTAGCTCTAAATTCCTTTGTGATTAACTTAAAGTGCCAAGTAAAAGTCACTCTCGAAGAGTACATAGATACAAGATTAGATATGCAATGTGTGTGTCCATGTGAATGCCCATCTTCTAGTATTATAAGTTGGGAATTTAACTCTATGTTTTCAATCACTCTTTTACTATGTACAATAAATCCCATGGGAATCAAACTTTGGTCAATAGTGTAGCGTAATGCTGGAAGATTTGATAGGGGCCATAAAACTTGAGCAAATGATTGCTTTTTTCCTTGAGAGATGTCTGCTTATAAGGCCAAAGATGTAAAAAAAATTGATCCACTTCTTCAAAGTAACACTATGAGAATTATTGAAATGATTGTTGCTTCATTCCATTTTAAACCAAGACCAAAACATCATTAAGAGTACAAAGAAAGTTATCTTTTGTGTTAAGATTGATATCCACTTCTTCTGCCTTGGATGTTCTTGGTAAAAATGATGGTATGGATGGGGGCTTGTCCAAAACAACCTTGTAGGGTGACATTTTTGGTAGCACCATGATAGGTGGTATTGTGCTACCTTTCTGCAAGGGGGGTGTACGGGGGGGTGGAGGAGTGGGCTATGGGGGAACTACTAAACCCAATGGTTGTGTCAGCCAATGTAAAACCCAATGGCTAAAAATATTTGTATGGTCAACACCTCACAACCTCTATTACTTGTTATTAACTCCAATATCTCAAGTCCTGTAGTATAAAGAAGTATTATGACAAGCATCATCATCGTGGACATCTACATTATCATCATTGTCATCATCAATTCCATATGGTACATCAACATCATATTGATCATCATCCTCATTATCATCATCATCATCATCATTAAGTACATCATCAAAAAAATCATCGTCATCATTGTCATTTTGGTCACTCATATGCCATTAGTGTTCTTAATCACTCATTTCCATTAGGATTCATGTAATGTAATTGTTAAGGTCATTTATATGTCATTACAGTCATTTTGATGATAATAGGGTCGTTTAGATGTTGCTATAGACATTTAGGTGCCATTAGAATTAATTAGGATCCAAAAGTGCTACCACATGCATAATCATCATTGGCATCCACATCGTCATCATCATCATACAATAAATCAACATCATTGTCATGATCATAGTCATCATCAATGTCATCGATAATATAGTTGCGATAATAATTAGCAAGGAGTCCTACTACCTCACAAGAATGGATGATATAGTCTTATACTTATCAAATCATATCCATACGCTCCATCATAATTATCATAATGCATCATCATCATGTTGTTAGGGCCAATAAGGTACAATTAAGATTCTATCAAATGTTGTTGGGGACACTAAAATGCCATTAGAGAAATTTAGGTGACATTAAGGTAATTTACCCTTCATTAGGATTAATCAAGATCCAAAAGTGTTATGATTATGATCATTTAGGTGCCACTATGATAGCTAAAGATCCAAAAGTACTATCACATGAATCATGGTCATTGACATTGGAATTGATATATCTGACATTATGTCGGACGCTTTATGAACACAATTCCTAGCTCTAAATCTAGTGCAATTCCTATTAGGGTTCTTTCAAAATTTATGGCATTATTCTAGGCATTATATCTGGATCTATACCTAATGCTATGTTGGATGTTTTCTAGGAATAATTCTTGGCTCTATACTTGGCACTATGTTGGATGGTTTTCCTATTGAAATTCATGTCGCAATTCCCATTGCTAAACCTAGATTAATATATGGTGCTATGTTATTCAGGACGTTTTTTTGGAGGCTATCATGGGAATTATATGGGATGCTTTTTTGGACATTAATTGGGATGCTGATTGGGATGATAATTATGATGCTAATTGGGACACTAATTGGGACGTTAATTGGGATGCTGATTATCATAAAAAATAGTGCCAACTTTTAAAAAGGGACACTAATTAGAATGTTAATTGGGACGTTATTTGGGACGCTATTTGGGATGCTAATTGGGACTCTAATTGGGATGTTAATTGGGACACTAATTGGGACGCTACCTAGGACGCTAATTGGGATGCTAATTGGGACACTAGTTGGGATGCTAATTAACATCCAAAATAGCACCAAATTTTATAAAGGGACGCAAATAATTCCATTAAAAGAACCATTCTGTGGAAAATCATCCACTTTGTCCAAAAAATGATGAAAAATACACTAAAAGTAATGGTGGACGCTAAAAAGGAAGCTAAAAGAGATGTTAATCATAGGTTTTTGTTGTAGTGTCTTATATTCTCTAATGCATCTACAGAGATCCAAGGAGTATCCATTGAAGACCAAGATTTAGCTTAAAGATCAGCCATTCAGCCTTGGGAATCAAGCTCTAGTGAAGGAGACTTCACTTATTCTCTCAGGATTGTGATATTGGTGCCGAGTGCTAGTTTTGAGCCTCAAATATTCATTTTTGGGCACCATTGAGGAAGATCAACTCCTCCAAGCTCTTTCTGAGCTTCTCATATTTCTGATCTATGATATATAGTAATATTTCTATTGAGGCTATTTTACCAATGTAATATCCCTGATCTGAATTGTTAGAGTTGATTTTACCACACATGGTAGATCACATATTTATGGCCTTCCTTGTCCCACCATGCATTATTTTCCATATGCAACTTTTAAACCCTTTCTCATGTATATACGAAGACATGACCCCTAAACCCACGTACATCGGGATGTGTGCAATAGGACAAATAGTTTTGGAGTTTTCCTTGATGTGGATCTGAGTCACTTGTATCTTGGCCTTCCATATTCCTTGAGATCGCTTGCATTTGACCTTCCATTACCCCATTGAAGAACTATATAAGGAACCCTTTGGATACATTGAAAGGGGAGGAATTGAAGAGCAAGAAAACTATAGTCCATTGTTGTCATATCTTGATTATACTTGAGTCTGCATCCATTTGTCCCTTGGAGCAATTTGTGTTCTTCCCAAGCTTTCCTTTGCTTGTGAGCTTGCTATCAAGAGATGGAGGATTGAGGTGGTGGAGGCCCAAGTGGGGGACTCAGTTTCTTCGGTTCACAGATGTGTTGACAAAGGTTGTCATTCTTGTAATATCTGATTTATATTAATAGAAATATCTTTTCCTGTCCAATGATGTGAATTTAAATGAATATTGAATCCATGGATGCTTTTAATTGCTTCTACATTATTGATTATGTTGATGTATTTGTAACTTCGAAATGTATTCATCTGTATTTCTTATGTATTGTAACCTGATGTTTATTATAGGATTTATTTGAGTCATGTCATGCCCCGATGTTCTGATCGGGAAGTTTCTATAATGTGAAAGTCATCTCAAGTCATTGTGGGTAACCCTCCTATTGGTCAAGGGTTAAAGTCCCTGTAGTTGTGGGGCCCCAGGGTTATTAGACTATCCTAGTGAATTCAACCCTAGGTGAGTCATTGTAAGTTGGGGCAATATTCCCCACCATATAAGTCAAGGTTAACCCTCCTTGTTGAGCGGAGGGCAAAGTCCCCACAAGTTCTGGGGCACTAGGGTTATTAGACACTCCAAGAGATGTTGGCTCTAGCGAGTAATTGTTAAGTGAGGCTGACATGTTGGAGTGCACTTCAAGTGAATGAAAAAATATAAATAGAGAGTGAGCCTCTCTATTTATCACACTCACAACACACACAGTCACTCATTGGGGCACATGAGTGAGAGAGGAGAATCTCTCTCAATGTGAGAGAGAGAGAGACAGAAGGTGTGGAGATCATCTTTATGTTTTGGGTTTTTCTATTTTGATGCTGATTCTATCTCTAAGAAAGTTGCAGGGTTTTCTCCTTTATGGTTTCCCTAAGGAAAATTCTTTCTGTCTCTTGTCTCTTGTGTTTTATTTCCGTGCATATTATTCTCTCAGTTAAAGATCCTAAGATCATAATGCTAGCTTGAATGATAAAAATCTAACATGGAATCAGAGCTAACCTGAGAATAATACATTGTGTAGTTGCAGAAGCTAGGGATTGTTACTTTTTGGGTCTCTCTTCATAATCCATCAGCAAACGTATGCTAGGATGACTCTCCATTGAAGGGTGCATCTTTCTACCGAAGCGAAATTCAATTCCGAGCATTTTCAATTTTCGATGCAGAAATTAGGGCTTTCTACAGAAGAGGAATTTTTTGAGTGATCCTGGCATAGGATTTTTCTCCTCATCAAAATCGAATTTTAGAGACCTGGATCAAGAAATTTGGTTGGGTGAAACTCTGGGAAAGTCAAACCCTAGTTTGACCCCGAGCTAGAAAAACCCTAAATACTAAAACTGCTATGTTTTTGGACATTCGCTATACCCTGAGATTGGAGCAGGATAAGGAGCTAAAAATTATAGGAGCTGAATATAAACTACTTATAAACACTGTGTCCAAAATTTAGCTACATATTCTCTATATTCTGGGAGATATGATCCCTCCAAGTTAGGGTTCCAGACTCTTCCAGACTTCATCCCTAAATAGGATACCTGGGGAGAATTGATACAGATTGGGCTACAAAGGTCCAAATGGAATTCCTAAAGCTGTTGTAGAACAAACACAGAATTTAATTTCTTTGGTCTGAAGTTTAGACCCAGAATATGAAATAGTGACACATGGCAGTCTGTACAACTTCTCTATTCTGAACAGTCCTATAACAGGTCACCTTGGGAAAAGATTCATAAATCCAAATTGGTGAAACCAATTCTAATGAAACCTATGGTTTTGGATCAGGGACATGTGATTTCACCTGAGTGAGAAATTTCATACATAGAGGAGTATTAATTTCATATATATCACAGAAATAGTGACAAGCATTTCTGCAGAATAAATTGGAAAACTAGGGCTTCCTGTTCTGGGAGCTTCCCTTCATTGTTTTCAGAAAAGGGGTACATTGGATAGCTCCATTTGAAGAGATATATCTGTCCATCCAATCATATCTAAAAGATTCCAAGTTTTGAAAATTAGGGTTTCTATGACAGAACCTAGATCAGCTAGCTCCAGAACCATGACGGACACCTCAAATCGGTAAGATCTAAGCCTTTGCTATTTTCATTTGAGGTTCTCATTTCAAGGTGACCTATCACATCAGCTTGATGATAAGCTTGGTGAAGTTGACAAATTCCAAGTATGGAAGTATATGATCTCTCTGAAGAAAATGAATTGGACACCTACATGAGTAGAGAGGTTCCAGTTCCAGAGGGAGATGAGGTTAGAAGCCTTACACAAGAAGAACTTGGTCAAGGCCAAGAAGATCATTGTTGATTCAATCACGGATCAAATTGTACCAAAAGTGTATTCCATAAAGACACTGAAGATGTTTGATTCCTTGACCAAGCTATTTGAAGGAAAGAACATACATCAGAAGATGACCTTAAGAAACCAGTTGAAGAATGTAAAGATCCAGAATGCAGAGACCATGCATTCATAAGGGTCTCTCAAATCAAAGAACAACTTGAAGTGGTAAAAGAAGAAGTGAAAAATGTAGAAGTGGTGATGGCCACCTTGAATGTCCTCCCAGGATCATGGGATTCATTCATTCAAGGAATGTGTGCCAGAAGGAAGTGATTACTTTTAGTAGACTCTAGGAATAAGAAGAAACTCGACTCATAAGAAGAGAAGAGAAGATGGGAGCAATTGAATATCAAGATCTCACCATCTAAAGAAGATCCCTCAAGCGATGAGGAATATGAAGAACTCAAATCTTGAAGCACCTCTTATCCACCTTAGCATTTGGATAAGAAATGATGCTATCACAAATGAAGAAGATGATGAATTTGAAGGCTCAAGAATGAGTCTACCCATGAAACAAATAAAGATAAGCATTCAATTTTCATTTCATGATATTGTTTTGTTATGCATTTGTTTATATTCAGTTGATGTATTATGCATGATAGGATGTTTGCATTAATGACAATATACTACTAATATTCATGTGATGGGTAAGTAGCTCATGGTACTATACAACTCTCCATTGCTACTTATCTAGAATGAAACCTCTTTGCTGACATATTGGATTAGTGTACAATCTCAATGTTGTCTTGGTAGAGATGGAAGGCATCTAGAAAGTTTCCGTGAGATATGGATGAATGTTTTATTGGCTAAAGTAGTTGCATGATCATATGTTTATGCATAAGAATTTTCCAGTATGAATATTTCTTATGAAATGTTTCTAACCATACAAATGCATTTTGACTTGTAGGAAAGATCGCATACATAATCACCTACAAGCAAAGAAGGATGAGACTTGTTCCAAAGAACAAGTGGCAATAGTTCAAGATGAAGAATAATATGATGAATGCAGCGACATTGTTGATGCAGAACCTTCCAACTATTAAGAAGTAACCAAGAAGAAAGGGAAGACTAGTTCAAGAAGAATGATGTCTAGGATACAATACCGATACGTGAAGGGAAGTTTGTAGTTGCATCATGCAGTAGATGGAAACATCGTAAAAAGCAATATTTGTAGCACGAGGCTTCTCACGAAAAAGAAGGCATAGACTACGAAGAGACATTTGCAACTAGTAAGAGTTGAAACGCATACATAATGAGCTTGATGAAGATCTTAACCTTTGCTACAAGGTTGAAGATTAAAGTCTATACACTATACAAATACATAGAATATTAGTAGCATAGGAAGCTACTTGTCACTCTAGTATAGAATGATTCAGTGCATAGAGTATAGAAGATAGAGGGAGAATGATGCTATGCTTCAGAGGGAGTGCCTACAGAAGATCCTAAGGATTGACATAGTACACCAGGATGGACAGATTACTGATGACTCTAGGCTTTACTAAGAGTAAAGTGGATTCCAACCTTTGCTTCAAGGTTGAAGGTGGAAGACCAATAATGCTCTTGTTATGTGTTGATGCACTATGTTCTAGGCATGGAGGTATGGAAAAGGGAAGTATGCAGTAGAGATCCTAAAGAGGTTTAGGATGATGGATTGCATGACCACACCTATGGCATCGAACCTAAAGCTATTGAGTGTTGCTTCATTAGACATGGTTGATGCTACGATGTATCGTCAGATGATTGGTTCCTTGATGTACCTGATGAATACGAGACTAGATATTTGCTTTAGTGTGAACACATTGAGACATGTTCACCTGATGGTTGCAAAGCATGTAGTAAGGTACCTAAAGGGTACAGTTGATTATGGGATTAAGTATGAGGCGAATCAAAAGACTAACCTAGAGGGTTATGTTGATTCAGATTGGGTAGGAAGTGCCATCAATAGGAAGAGTACTTTAGGATGTTGCTTCAGTATGGGATTAGGTGTGATCTCTTGGTTTAGTAGGAAGCAATCCTATGTGGCACTGAGTACAGCTGAAGCAGAGTATGTCATACCTTGTTCAGCTAGTTGTGAGGCAGTATGGTGGAGGAAACTAATGTCTGATTTATTTGATCTCTAGTTGTATGCTACTTGTATACATTGTGACAACCAAAGTTGCGTGAAGTTGTCAGAGAATCCAGTGTTCCATGATAAATCAAAGCATATCGAGATCAAGTATCACTATATTAGCGATATGATGTAGAGGGAAGCAGTGAAGCTCTAGTATGTTGCGATGGAGGAACAGATAGATGATGTATTGATGAAGCCATTGGCTAGGATGAAGTTCAAGTACTTCAGGGAGAAGCTTGGTGTTCTCCAGATCGAGGTTTCCTCCAAGGGAAAGTGATGAGACCCATAGCCATTATGACATGGTGAGAGTATTGGTTCCTTCCATGGTCAGATGTAAGGGCTGAGCCATTCTGTCATGGTCAAAGGATTTAGGTTCCTTCCATGTCAGATATGAGTGCTAGCCATTTTGTTAAGTAAGACAGATGTAAGGGCAACTGCCATTTTGGGAATGGAGGCACCTAGTCAGTTACCAGGAAAACTCAGTCTAGGACTGAGAAGCCATTCTGACGTGATAGAGGGATGTGTTTCCACTTGATCAGATGTAAGGTATGAACCATTATATCATGGCTAAAGGATTAAGTTCCTCCCATGTCAGATGTGAGTGTTTGCCATTCTGTCAAGTAGGAAATATGTAAGGGAAACTGCCATTCTAGGAATGGAGGCACCTGGTTAGTTACCAGGTAGCTCAATCTAGGACTAGGGGCAATTATGATGTGATGATAGGATTAGTTCCTACATGATCAGATGTGAGTGCACGCCCTTTCGATGCAATGTATTTACACATGGTCGAATGTAAGTGCAGAGCCTTTTTGACAAGATGAGGTTGGATATAAGTGCTGAGCCATTCTGGTATGATGTATTTACACATGGTCAGATGTGAGTTCTATGCATTTCTAATAAAATGAGTTCAGATGTAAGTGTAGTTCCTTTATGACAAGATGGGGTTGGGTGTAAGTGCAGAGCCTTTTCGATGCGATGTGCTTGCATATGATTGGATATAAGTGCTGAGCCTTTTTGACAAGATGAGGTCAAATGTGAGTGCTGGGCCTTTCTGACAAGATGCGATTAGATGTGAGTGCTGGGAATTCCTTTCTGACGAGATGTGGTCAGATGTAAGAGTTGGGCGGGCCATTCTGACTTAAGAGTTAGATATAAGCATTGATGAAGACCTACATGAAGGGTATGCCTATAGGATTGACTCTGTAGAACTTCCTGTGATGAGATGAATCGAGATAGCACCATTATGAGATAGCATATGATGATAATCTAGACTTGATAATGATCTAGATCAAGTGATCTAGATGTGTTGATCCAGACTTGATGACGATCCAGATCAAGTGACGATCCAGTTGTGATGATGATCCATACTTGATGATGATCCAGATCAAGTGATCTAGATGTGATGATCCAGACCTTATGATGATCCAGATCAAGTGACGATCCAGATGTGATGATGATCCAACTTCAGTGATGATCCAAATCAAGTAATGATCTAGACTTGATGATCCAGTAGTGATGATCCAGATCAAGTGATGATCTAGAATTGATGATGATCCCATGATGATGATCCAGATCCAGTGATGATGATCAAGATCCAGTGATGATCCAGATCCAGATGAAGATGAATTGAATATGAAGATGACCTGAAGATGATGATGACCTGAAGATGAAGATGACTTGAATATGAAGATGACCTAAAGATGATGATGACCTGAAGATGAATATGACTTGAAGATGAAGATGACTTGAAGATAAAGATGACAAGAACTTGAATATGATTCAGATGATACAGAGAAGAATACTTGTGCTGATAAATTATGTCGAGAGAATACCTTCCTATTTAAGAGGGAGTGTTGATGTATTTGTAACTTTGGAATGTATTCATCTGTATTTCTTATGTATTGTAACCCGATGTTTATTCTAGGATGTATTTGAGTCATGTCATGCCCCGATGTTCCGAACAAGAGGTTTCTATAATGTGAAAGTCATGTGAAGTCATTATGGGTAACCCTCCTATTGGTCAAGGGTTAAAGTTCCTGTAGTTGTGGGGCCCTAGGGTTATTAGACTATCCTAGTGAAGTTGACCCTAGGTGATTCATTGTAAGTTGGGGCAATATTCCCCACCATATAAGTAAAGGTTAACCCTCCTTGTTGAGCAGAGGGAAAATTCCCCACAAGTTGTGGGGAACTAGGGTTATTAGACACTCCAAGAGATGTTGGCTCTAGTAAGTAATTGTTAAGTGAGGCCAACATGTTGGAGTGCACTTCAAGTGAACAAAAGAATATAAATAGAGAGTGAGCCTCTCTATTTATTAGACTATCTTAGTGAAGTTGATCCTAGGTGATTCATTGTAAGTTGGGGCAATAGTCCCCACCATCTAAGTCAAGGTTAACCCTCCTTCTTGAGCAGAGGGCAAAGTCCCCACAAGTTGTGGTGCACTAGGGTTAGTAGACACTCCAAGAGATGTTGGCTCTAGTAAGTAATTGTTAAGTGAGGCCAACATGTTGGAGTGCTATTGGCTATCATGGGAAGACCTGGGTTTACTGTGTTTAACTAACAACACCCCTAGCTCACTGGCCCTTTCGGCGACAGACCGCAAAGTGGCCTGAAGTCTCACCCGAAGTGATTCTAATGGGTTTGCCAAGAACTCAAGTGTCTTGGACCAGGTTCTGTGGCATCCTACTTGTGACTTGTAGCTCTGCTAGCCACGAGGACTCTTTCTCTGCGCGTCGTGCGACCCTCCTGCGTGCATCGCACGATGTCCTCATCTCGCAGCTCTTCTGACCATGAGATCTCTCTCCTCCTGTTGCACAGTCCCTTTCCACGTCGCGCAACTTCCACTGACTAGTGATGACCACAGCCTTCTCGCATCGCTGCGCACCAGGCGACACGTAAATTTCTCCCCAACGCTAAGTCCTTAACCTACGGTATCGCGCACTGTAGCTCCTCTACCGGTGCAGTATTGCCTCTCTGCGATATCCTACTCCCGTAGCTCAGTGCACTTAGCGTTGTTCATGTTGACTTGCAGGACTCAACATACCAGACTGTTAACACTATGACTAGTGACTGTTCAAGCAAAGCATAAATGAACCCGCATACAACATGCCAAAGACGTCAACTTATGCTATACTTCTATGTTACTGTGAACTGAACAACACATTCATACATTCAATTGTAAACAAGGTTCATATAATAACTAACAGATGCAACAAATAAACACAACACATGAATCAATCGCATAACACTTGATTTTAACGTGGTTCACCTCCAGGATGGAAGTTACGTCCACATAACTGTGTTTCTATTATAGCTCAAGGGAAGGTAAACACAGTTCTGCTGCACCGCATATGCAGTTTGAGATCTTCTATCTTAGATGTCTTATCTATCTCTATATTGTCTCTCTTACAATATACTCTTCCCTCTCTGTCAATCCCTATGGATTGTTACAATACAAAATAACAATAAGCTAACGGACTACTGATGACCTGACTAGCTGGATGGCCTAAAATGCTCAAAATGCCAACCTTTTACAATACAAAATACATCCCTTTATAGGCGGACTGAAGGTCTCGCCAATACAACACTATGGGCCTGTCCCAACAGTAACCCAAACCCTAACTAGTGACAGTTGGCATATCTGTACTTTGAGGTAGCCGCTATCCATCACACCACAGCTCTATGCAGTCTTCCATGCTTCTCGGCGCTGACCATGGGTACTATGCACCGCTTCCTTTCACCATAGCTTCCTGCAGTCTTCCATGCTTCCCAGCGCTGACCATGGGTACCGACGCTACTTCCCTGCTGTCCTTTGTCTTCAATACCTCGGCCTCATTGCCCCTTTTCCTTTATGAGGGTAGCTGAACCCTCCTTTCTTCTGCCGCTGCCTTCAATGCAGTGGGTGAGCTCTCTCTTCTCAGCTGCTCAGGTACTGTCATCTTCCTTGACTTCTCTGTCTTCTAAGTCATGGTTTCCGGCTCTGATCTGTAGCTAGAAACCTGCTATAGTTTCGTAGCTCTACCTCTTATATCTCCGCCAAAACTATCTGTTCGTCAAAATAGCATCTTCTTCTGTAGCTGCGGGACCCTACTCCAACAAGTGCACTTCAAGTGAACAAAATAATATAAATAGAGAGTGAGCCTCTCTATTTATCACACTCACAACACACACACTCACTCATTGGGGCGCATGAGTGAGAGAGGAGAGTCTCTATCGGTGTGAGAGAGAGAGACAGAAGCTGTGGAGATCATCTTTATGTTTTGGGCTTTTCTATTTTGGTGCTGATTCTATCTTTGAGGAAGTTGTGGGGTTTTCTCCGTTATGGTTTCCCTGAGGAAAATTCTTTGTGTCTCTTGTCTCTTGTCTTTTATTGCTGTGCATGTTATTCTCTCAATTAAAGATCATAAGATCATAATTCTAGATTGAATGATAAAAATATAATAGATTATATATTCTAGAGTATTTCTAACACCATTATATAGCATGCTTGTCTTGTTTGTTGATTGTTGAGAGAGCAAATTGTTAACACAAGTGGGACTGGAAAAGCTCAATGGCGATCTACATCAACCATCAAGAATAAGGTATGTTTTGTGATCCTTTAGTGTTAGATGTTTACTTCTCTTGCATATTTGGAAGGGATTGATTTCTGTGGTTACTCTGTCTATTGTGGTACCCCAAGCCATAGGAAGTTTTCTCCGTAATAGAATTGGTGACCATACTAGGGAGTTCCTCGTCATTTCCTTTGGAGATTTTATCAGCATTCAATGTTATTGAATTACTTTGATTTCTCTATTTCTGAGTCGGGTCTAGGGGCATGTTTTTCTAGTAGTGTTTGACAGGAGTAAATTTTGTCTCAGCTTGTTTATTTACCTTCTTTTTTATCTCTTTTTATTCCTGTACGCAAGTTTTTCCTTCACAGTCGCGTGTACACGTGGTTTTTCCTACAATAGTCGTGTATATACATAGATTTTCTGCAAACAGTCATGTATGCCCTGAGTTTTGTCTTTTTGGGGAATATTAAGTGTTGCCGGGTGAGTTTGGATGATTGCTGAGTCTTCTTGGATGCTTCTGGAGTCTGTATACACCCATGTTTCTGACCAGAGACACTTTTTAGTTTAATTTTTTTTTTTTTTTAAATGTTCTTGTCATTTCATTTTCTATTTTTTGTTTTGGGATTAGTGCATTAGGTCTCTTTTACCTTGGCGCTTTGCTTGGGTGCTGTCTGATAGTGCTTGTAGAGTCTTGGGGTTGTAGAGTCATGCTTTTTATTTTTATCTCATTTAATTCAAAAAGTACAAAAAAATTTGCTTTTTGCATCGTTATGCATTGTTTGCATTTTGGATGGTACTTGCATTAGGTTTGCTTGGAAAGTATTAGTTAGGTTTTCATATAGGAATGATTGCATATTCATTTGAAGAAAATTTTTACACTTCATGTAGTAGCATACCCCATTTTTCATTTGACACAATGCATTTGCATTGATTGTTAGGTGTGCATTTTACTTCTTGTTGCGTCATAACATCATTAGTTGCACAACCATTTTCCCTTTTCATTAATAAGCCAATTAAAATTAACGCATAATAAAATGAATTACACTCTTTTCTTTTATAGGGTGCACCAACATGACTAGGTTTTAGTTCTTGGAATAGTTCATTGTGACTAAATTCTCCAAGACCACTAAATGAAACATTTATGTGTCTGTCCAGGTGAGAGTGTGAAATTCCTTTATATAATTAGTGTTTCTCAGGATCCTCCTCTTACAAGGTAGTTAAGCATGAGGCAATGTGAGTGGTTATTGATTGGGATGACCCCTGGTCATAACTGAGTAGCATTGGATATATTTCTAGGATTGTATTCATATCTGGGGGCTGTTTCGAGAGTTTCAGGATTTTCTACCCTGCCCATACAGTCATTCCTGCCTGCGAATGTCCACCTGAGCATTG
Organism: Pseudotsuga menziesii; assembly: GCA_001517045.1. Lineage (NCBI taxonomy): Eukaryota > Viridiplantae > Streptophyta > Pinopsida > Pinales > Pinaceae > Pseudotsuga > Pseudotsuga menziesii. The sequence goes on from LPNX010932413.1 coordinate 170,674, forward strand.
ATTATATTGGGGTGACCTTAGATGCATTACCTAGGTTATCAAGGGGGTACTTCACAAAGGTTATTCTATAGGTGTCCTGGCCAGGTAGGGGTCGGACAACACTGTCACTATATGTGTTGAAGCTGAGGGCCACTATAATTGGTTACAAACCTTTTCTTGTTTTGTATGAGATTCTCAAGCCTCTCCTAGGTGAGACATGCCTGCTTCATTCGGGAGATCACATATCCTACCCCTGTTTGCTTGCGATTTGGATTTACATTTTATAGGTGTATGCTCTGTGCACACTAGTTTTCCTAGGGTTTGGGTAATTAGATCAAGAATTTTCATTTTTTGAGTCATTGTGGATTCAGGCACAACACTTTTCCATTCTCATCATTTAGCAGGGCTTTCGCCTTCCACGTCTCCTCCTCCTTTGGGAGAGAGAAACAGACAGTCCGAGCGAACTACTTCTCACTTTGATTCACACACGGTGGGAGATCACAAAGATGAGATTCCTAAGATGTCCTCTCCACCTCACGAGGTTGGGCATGCAGATTCTACTCCCATATATGATTCTTCACCAGAAATACCTTCACATTTTGGTTATGATCCCTCATTCACAGGTCATCGGTATTGGTTTCTAGGCGACGAGATTCATCATGAACCCACAAGCACTAGTCATGTTTGTTATGGCATGTATAATATCCATGCACCCAATTCGGCACATCATTTCGAGTCAGGATTTGAACCTAGCACTATGCCTGGGGGCACTCCTATTCCTTTCCATGCAGAGAGATTTTGGAGCACTAGTCACATTGCACCTTCCATCCCAATGGTGGAAGCAACCTCACATGTCTGTCCTAGACCTAGTGTTAGTAACTGCATGCAGATACTAGAACCAAAATGAGTGACCATAGGGGACACCACTTACATCTCTTCACATGTCCCTTCATCCTCAAAACCTACTCCTTCGAATGCATTTTTGACAACCCTTCCTCCCCCTCATTCATGTGGTTCTTTGGGATGGAATATCACTACTAACCATGTTCGTACTGCGACTGCTTGCACAGTAGTATCTCAGAGTCAACTACCTCATGTTGTATCGAGAGGTCATATCCCTATTTCTAGATCATCTTATGGTCCATCGCAAGAAGCTCCCCATATCCTTAACTATGGACATTCTCATGGGAGATCCCATGGGACACCTTATGGAGCTTCTCATGGACAGTGTTATGGACCATAGTATGGATGGAAATATCAACCCTATGGGTGCAAGTATCAACAACCTACTTACTCTTCCAATTATGGCTTTGTAGCACCGCATAATCAAGGTACACCAGATCACAATGCTTCCATGCAGCTCTATACGGGTCAAATGGGAGGAATTTATTATGGCAAAGGCCATGGTATTTATAGAAATTAGCCTTACATGAACCAGAACTTTCAAGGAGCATAGAATAGACAGGATCAACCTAGGCTCGCTTTCCTCACAACATTGAACTTACTTGACTTATCGAGACTTATGAATGATCCGGTATCTCATGAACCGGCCTGGCTGACCATACCTAACAAGCTTCCTTCAGACATTCCCAAGTTCGAAGGCAAAGCTAGAGAAGATCCTAGTGAGCATGCCACTACTTTTCACCTTTGGTGCTCTTCCAATTCCTTACATGAGGATTCAATCTATTTGAGGCTATTTCAACGCACCCTCATCGGTCCTATAGTGAAATTGTTGATGTAATTGTAACTTTGGAATGTATTCACTTGTATTTCTTATGTATTGTAACCTGATTTTTATTCCAGGATGTACTTGAGTCATGTCATGCCCCAATTTTCCTATCAGGAGGTTCTATAATGTAAGCAAGTCATGTCAAGTCATTGTGGGTAACCCTCCTATTCATCAAGGGTTAAAGTTCCCACAGTTATAGGGCACTAGGGTTATTAGACTCTCCTAGAGAAGTCATCCCTAGTATGGTTTAGTCAAGTCAAGAATTAGTATAAATAGAGAGCTAGCCTCTCTATTTATCACACACTCACTCACACTCAGTTGTAGCGCATAGCTGAGGAAGAAGAAGACACTGGGGCTAGGAAGAAAGAGGTTATTGCTATTGGGAGATCATCTTACTATTTTGGGGTCTTACTTTTGGTGGTGATTCTATCTCTGAGGAGGTTGCGTGGTTTTCTCCATTTATGGTTTCCCTGAGGAAAAACGTTGTGTTCATTGTCTCTTGTGTTTGATTGATGTGCTTGTTATTCTCTCAGTTAAAGATCGTAATGTAATGCTAGTTTAATGTTAAAAATATAACATGGTATCAGAGCTAACCTGAGAACAAGACACTGTGCAGCTATGGGAACTAGGGCTTCCTACTTTGTGGATATCTCTCCATATATTTTCAGCAAAAGAAGGTTGGAATAACTCTCCTCCCTAAGGGACATATTTTTGTCGAAGCAGAATCCAATTCTGAGATTTTTTAGTTTTGAACCCGACAATGCTGCCGAAAATTAGGGCGTTCCATAGAAGTGGAATTTGTAAGTGAGCCCAGGCATGGATTGATCTCCTCCTCAAAATAAAAGTTAGGGATCAATATCAAATCATTTGGTTGGATGGAACTCCAAAAAGGAAAAACCCTAATCTGCTCCTAAACCAGCACTATAGAATTTCAACTCCAAATCAAGATCCGACATCTTGGCTTGGTAAGATCTAAATATTTTGTATTTCCATTTGAGGATCTTAGTTAAGATGTCTCATCATACCAAGCTTGATGAAAATCTTGAGGGATCTGATAAATTCTGACCCTGGAAGTATAGGATCTCCCTGGTCTTCGAAGAAAATGATTTGGACTCCTATATCACTGAGGAGGTTCCAGTTCCAAAGGGAGATGAGGCTAAGGCCTTACACAAGAAGAATATGGTTATGGAAAAGACGATTATTGCTGATTCAATTAAAAAATACCTCATACCATAGGTGTCCTCCCTAAAGACACCTAAAGCTATGTTTGATTCCCTAACCAAATTGTTTGAAGGGAAGAACATAAACCAAAAGATGACTCTGAGAAACCAACTGAAGAATGTAAAGATCCAAAATGTAGAGACCATCCAGTCTTTCTTTACAAGGGTCTCTTAGATCAAGGAATAGCTGGAAGTAGTAGATGAAGAAGTAAAAAATGTAGATATTGTAATGACCACCTTGAATGGTCTCCCTAGATCATGGGACTCCTTTATTCAAGGAATCTATGCCAAAAATAAGTTAGTCAAGTTCAGAAAACTATGGGAATAATGCTCTCAAGAATAAGCTCGGATAGCAACTCAAGAAGATAATATGGGAAGTGAAGATCAATCTCTCATGGTACACTCCAAGAAAACCAGAAGAATTTCTCATCACCCGAGAGGTAAGCATTCTCATCAAAGAGATATCACTAGAAAAGACTTATCCAAATTAAGATGCTATACATGTGATGAAAGAGGACACTTTTCCAAAGACTGTCCTAGAAAAAAGATTAACTCCCATAATAAGAAGGGAAACAAGAGAAGACATCATGCTGATGCTGTAGAGGATGATGAACCTTCTACAAAGAGAACCAGATATGAAAGTGAAGATTCTTCAAGTGATGAAGAATATGTTTTGATTTCCACTCTCATGGGAAACATTACTCACAGAAGCAATGATTGGCTTATAGACAGTGAGGCTTCAAAGCATATGACAAGATTCAAGGAATCCTTTGTGAAACTATCAGAACATGAATCACCTCACAAGGTGAAGCTCGAATATGACTACCAGTATCCAATAAAAGGTAGTGGGGAATCCTCCTATAAGCTAGACTCTGGAAAGTTGATGATAATGAAAGAATTATTGTTTGTACCAAGACTAAAGAATAATCTCCTCTCCATATCTGCATTAGATGCAAAAGGAATGAGGGTTGCATTTATAGATGGCCAAGTCATCATGTGGCCAAAAGGAAAGACTATTAATGATGCAGTAGTGATTGGGGAACAAGAAGGAGGTCTATACAAATTGAAGGGCCATACAGAACAAGCCTTGGTCCATGACACAATAGAGCCAAATGAACTTTGGCATAGAAGGCTTGCAAATGTGCATTACAGAGAACTACCACTTGCGAGAAAAGATGTTGAAGGTATTCCATAAATTCAAGCAAAACATGATAGAGTCTGCAAAGGATGTGTGAAAGGAAAGAACACAAATAAGACATTTCCAAGTAGCGAGAGCAAAGAAAAATGAATCTTGGAAATCATCCACTACGATGTATGCGGTCCAATGTCATTAAGTTCACTAAGCGGGTATGTATACTATGTTTCTTTCATTGATGACTTTTCTAGGAATACATGGATTTACTTCATAAAGAACAAAGATGAAGTTTTTAGAAAGTTCAAGGAATTCAAAGCCTTGATCGAGAACCACACTGAAAAGAAGATCAAGACCTTTCGATCAGATAATGGTGGAGAATTCACATCAAATGAATTCAAAGAGTTATGCAAATCCTTAGGGATTAAGAGGGATTTGTCCACTCCATATAATCCACAACAGAATGGGATTGTAGAAAGGAAGAATAGAACTATCATGGAAGCTACAAGAGCAATGCTTCATGATCAAGATCTTCCTATGCATCTATGGGCAGAAGCTACCAGAGCAGCAATGTATGTACAGAACCGTACTCCACACAGAGTACTCGAGAACAAGACACCTGAAGAAGTATTTTCTGGTAAGAAACTAGAAGTTAGCCATCTCAGAATATTTGGATGTCTAGTGTACATACACATTCGAAAAGAGAAGAGGTCAAAATTAGATCCTTTAGGAAAGAAGTGTATATTTGTGGGATACTCTAAAAGCTCGAAGGATTACAGAATATAATTCCTAGGATTCAAGAATATTGATATCAGTAGGGATGTGACATTTGATGAATACATAGCTTACAACAAATCCAGAAAGAGACCTACTGAAGTTCCTGAAGAATCGGAAGCACACAGAATTCATGACACAACCATGAATGAAGAAACTAAAGAAGAAGATCAAGAAGTTGAAGAACCTCAAGAACCTGTAGATCCACATCAGGAGAAGAATCCTCATAAGAGGAAACCTGCTTGGGTATGAGAAGCTATCCAAGGTGCAGAAAGATATGGGGCTCCAGAAGAGAATCACAGAGAAAGAAAGAGGACTAGATCCTGCTTCAGGTATGTAGCATTATTATGTGATTTCATCGATAAAGAACCTTCCAATTATGAAGAAGTGGCAGAATAGAAAGAATGGAAGGATGCTATGATCGAAGAGTATCGATCGATCATGAAGAATGATGTTTGGGATGTTGTCCCAATACCAGAAGGGAAGTCGGTTGTAACTTCCAAATGGATCTACAAGATCAAGCATGCTGTAGATGGTAGCATAGAAAAATATAAAGAAATATTTGTTGCTCGTGGTTTCTACCAGGAAGAAGGAATAGATTATGAAGAAACTTGTGCACCTGTAGCCAGATACACTTCCATCAGATCGGTACTTGGTCTAGCTACATTGATGAAATGGAAGATACACCAAATGGATGTCAAGACTAATTTCTTGAATGGTGTAGTGGAAGAGGAAGTGTATGTGGAGAAGCCACTAGGTTTTAAGACACATGATAGTGAGTCTCATGTGTGTAGATTGAAGAAATCCCCGTACGGTTTGAAATAGGCACCCAGGACATGGTACCGCAGAATTGACAGCTTTCTATCCAATTTAGCCTTTACCAAGAGAAAATAAGATTCCAACCTTTATTACAAGGTTGAAGATGGAAAACTAGTGATGCTCCTATTGTATGTAGATGATCTATTTGTAACAGGTATGGATGGGTTGATTGCTAATACGAAGAGGAAGCTTGCTACCAATTTTGAAATAAAGGACTTGGGTATGATACATTATTTTCTAGGCATGGAGGTGTGGCAGAATGCATATGGAATTTCCCTGGGACATGGGAAATATACAGTAGAGATCCTGAAGAGGTTCGGGATGATGGACTGTAAGGCCATGACCACACCTATGGCATCGAACCTGAAGCTATTGAGTGATGCTTCATCAGAAGCGGTTGATGCTATGATGTATCATCAGCTGATTGGGTCCTTGATGTACTTGATGAACACAAGACCAAATATTTGCTTTGTTGTGAACACCTTGAGCCAATTCCTAATAGATCCGAGACATGTTCACTTGATTGTTGCAAAGCATATTCTAAGGTACTTGAGGGGTACAGTTGATTATGGGCTCAAGTATGAGGTGAATCAGAAGATTAACCTAGAGGGTTATGTTGATTCAGATTGGGAAGGCAGTGCCATTGATAAGAAGAGCAATTCAAGGTGTTGCTTCAGTATGGGATTAGGTGGGATCTCTTGGTTTAGCAGGAAGCAATCCTGTGTGGCACTGAGTATAGCTGAAGAAGAGCATGTCACAGCTTGTTCAACTAGTTGTAAGGAAGTATGGATAAGGAAGCTATTGTCTAATTTATTTGATCTCTAGTTGGATGCTACTTGTATATATTGCGACAACCAGAGTTGTGTGAAGTTGTCGAAGAACCCAGTGTTCCATGACAAGTCGAAGCATATCGAGATCAAGTATCACTATATCAGGGATATGGTGCAAAGAGGAGCAGTGAAGCTCCAGTATGTTGTGAAGGACAAACATATAGCTGATGTGTTGATGAAACCATTAGCCAGAGTGAAGTTTGAGTACTTTAGGGAGAAGCTTGGTGTTCTCTAGATCGAGGTTCCTTCCAAGGGGAAGTCATTGGTCCATGAGCCATTCTGACATGGTGAGAGGATTGGTTCCTTCCATGGTCAGATGTAAGGGCTGAGCCATTCTATCATGGTGAGAGGATTGGTTCCTTCCATGGTCAGATGTAAGGGCTGAGCCATTCTATCATGGTGAGAGGATTGGTTCCTTCCATGTCAAATGTGAGTGATGAGCCATTCTCATATGACTATAGGATTGGTTCCTACATGATCAGATATAAGGGCTATTGCCATTCTTGGAATGGAAGTGCCTGGCCAGTTACCAGGAATACTCGGTCTAGGATTGAGGGCCATTCTGATATGACTATGGGATGTGTTCCCACATGAAAAGATATGAGTGCATGGCCATTATGATGTGATTGAGGGATGTGTTCCCACTTGATCAGATATAAGGGCTGATGCCATTCTCTAGGAGAATGGAGGCACCTGGTCAGTTACCAGGAACCCTCAACCTGGGTTTGAGTTCCCTTCTGACATGGTTGTGCAATTTGTTCCCCCCATGGTCAGATGTAAGTGCAGAGCCCTTCTGACATGGTTGTGGGATGTGTTTCCCCCATGTTCATATGTAAGTGTAGAGCCCTTCTGACATGGTTGTGGGATGTGTTCCCCCCATGGTTAGATGTAAGTGTAGATCCCTTCTGACATGGTTGTGGGATGTGTTCTCCTGATGGTCATATGTAAGTATATATCCCTTCTGACATGGTTGTGGGATGTGTTCCCCCATGGTTAGATGTAAGAGCAGAGCCCTTCTGACATGGTTGCAGGATGTGTTCCCCCCATTCTCAGATGGAAGTGCAGAGCCCTTTTGACATGGTTGCGGGATGTGTTCCCCCCATGGTCAGATGTAAGTGCAGAGCCCTTCTGACATGGTTGTAGGATGTTTTCCTCCCATGGTCAGATATAAGTGCAAATCCTTTCTGACATGGTTGTGGGATGTGTTCCCCCCATGGTCAAATGTAAGTGCAGAGCCTTTCTGATGTGATTATAGGATCGGTTCCTACATGATCATATGTGAGTGATGGGCATGCCTTTCTAACATGGTGTTGGATGTGTTCCTCTCATGGTCAGATGTAAGTGTTGGGTGGGCCATTCTGACTTGGTGTCAGATATAAGCACTGAAGAAGACCTACATGGAGGATAGGCCTATAAACAACAAGAAAAAGGGCTAATTTGTAGAAATTCCTGTGATGAGAAGAATAATGAGATAGCATCCGTGATGATGATTTGGTGATGATGATCTAACAGTGATGATCCAGATCGAGTGATGATGATCCAGATCAAGTGATGATCCAGGTCCGAAGATGAATATGACTTGAAGATGAAGATGACTTAAAGATGATGAGGACTCAAGGATGATACAGATGATACAGAGAAGAAGACTTATGCTGATAAATTGTGTCGAGAGAATACCTTCCTAGTTAAGAGGGAGTGTTGATGTAATTGTAACTTCGGAATGTATTCACTTGTATTTCTTATGTATTGTAACTCGATGTTTATTCCAAGATTTACTTGATTCATGTCATGCCCCCATGTTCCTATCGAGAGGTTCTATATTGTAAACAAGTCATGTCAAGTCATTGTGGGTAACCCTCCTATTGATCAAGAGTTAAAGTCCCCGCAGTTTCGGGGTGCTAGGGTTATTAGACTCTCCTAGAGAAGTCAGCCCTAGTAGGGCTTAGTCAATTTGGGAATTAGTATAAATAGAGAGCTAGCCTATCTATTTATCACACACTCACTCACACTCAGTTGTAGTACATAGCTGAGGAAGAAGAAGACACTGGGGCTAGGAAGAAAGAGGTTACTGCTGTCAGGAGATCATCTTACTATTTTGGGGTCTTACGTTTGGTGCTGATTATATCTCTAAGGAAGATGCGGGGTTTTCTCCATTTATGGTTTCTCTAAGGAAAAACACTATGTTCATTTTCTCTTGTGTTTGATTGTTGTGCTTGTTATTCTCTTAGTTAAAGATCCTAATGTAATGCTAGCTTAATGCTAAAAATATAATAGAAATGGTATATAGAGTTACCAAAGGGGGCATTCATTTTATTTGATGACCTTGCCATGAATTTCCTCAATCACTTTCAGCTACCGGTGTGTTATGACGTTGGTACCGAGCTCTTGTCAACATTTCAGCAAGACAAAGCAACACATATCTTGGATCATATTCAAGAGTGGTGTAGATGAAAGAGATTGATTAAATCCTTTATACCACCGGAATTTCTCCTTGAGTGGTTCCTCAAGTCATTGTTTCCTTACAACACAAAGGATGTTTCTACATCTGGAGTCCAAAAAAACAAACAAGCAATCTTTAGGGCACAAGAATTGGATTCGATCTACACTCAGTCCGGACTTTTGTATGATATTACACCTAATTCTCCATGATTTAGTTTCGATCCCAAGATCAATCCTGGACCACATGTCGATGGCATTGTGGGTTGTACAAGTTCCAAACCTATGGATTTGATTATGAAACAAGTGAGCCAATTGTCAATTAATCAATCCACATCGGGACAAGCCATGGCTTCGTCTCAACCCACCCAAATGATGAGTGTACTTTTTGTGCAATCATCGGACTAGAAGGGAAACTAGCAACCTGGAAGGAATAGGAAAAAAGGAAATAAAAATAATCGTAAGGAATAGGAAAAAAGGAAATAAAAATAATCGTAAGGGTGGGAACAAGAACGAAAATGATAATTATAATGACAAGAATGCTTGTAATGCTGGGGGGACAAGCAATCTAAATGTAAGGTAAAGTTTCCTTGCAAGTTATATAAGGAAGGCCACCTCACTCACTTGTGCCCTCATATGGAAGACGCCTTGAGGTTCATAGCACAAGGCCTAGCCATGCTAACTAATCCTTTACCCAACAATCAAAATATGAACTGGAGGACCATTGATCCTCATTGTGCATCGAGTGGAGATCAAAATACGCTGGAATCCAATAGTGGTCATGGTTGCATTAACATGGTGCATTCTAATAAGGTTGTGACTCATGCGAAGGATTATGGTTCATCACAATCAAACCTTGGAAAGGAACCTGCTCCACCCGAGAGCCCTTTACATATCGAAAAACCTATGGATAAACCTGAAGTTGCACCTCACATTCCTAAGGGAGTGCTAAACATTCAGTACACAATCCTAATTCCTGAGCCACCCAAAACTATTCCGTTGTCGAGGATTTGGGCCAAACTCCTTATGTGATGTCTGCGCTTGGAGTACTTCAGACTTGTCCTCCACAGAGGAGAGCTTTGTTTTCTACTCTTGGGGTTGATGATGATAACTCTTATTCCATTATCAAATTTGAAACAATGGTAATATAGCCTTGCTTGCCTTACTATATGTCTCTTTTGATTCATGTAGAGTGTCTTAATATGACCATCAAACACACTATGATTGATGAAGGCGCTGCTACTTCTGTGATGTATTTGTCATGTTGGAAGGGTTTGGGTTCTCCCAAGTTGTCTCAATCCACTACTATGTTAACAGCTTTTGATGGTAGATATTTTCGGCCACATGGAATTATTCCTTCTCTTAAGGTCCAATTGGGAGGGAATACCATCGCAATCGAGGTCAAGGTGGTTGATGTGCCCCTTGACTACAATATTTTGATGGGTCAGAATTGAATGTATATTATGCAAGTCGTAGCCTCTTCTCTCTTTTGAGTGGTATGCTTTCCATTTAATGGGAAGATCATTATGATTGATTAGAAATCATTCTGTAATCTGAGTGTTAATGCATCATCGAGAACTTCTATCATAATTATCGATCATTCTCAGCCGACAACTGGGAGTTTGGGTGTGGGTATGTATCTGTCTCTTATGGGAACCTTTAGCTGTCCTGCGCCCGTTCTTATGATTGGATCTAGTTTTGGTGGGGCTTCATCCCCATTGAATCCTGTGTCTTTTCACACTACCCATATGGAAGGTCCTTGGATTCTTCCTTCATAGAGTCCTTCGATTGGACCTATCGAAACGGATGTGCCATTGCCTGCAACGATGGTAGCATATCAAGCAAAAATTGATCAAGTTGTAGAGCCTAGTCCTTCCTCTTCACAGATAGAGGAGGAGGACCTGTATGTGGTGCCTACATGGGAATTTAAGTCCTCTCATGCACATGATTGCCTCGATGATGTTTTCCCATCAGATGAAGCCATTATTGAGGCCATGTCTGGGGTTGAGCCACCTTGGGAAGAATTACTTCATCGATCATATTTTCTTCCTCAACTTGACCATATAGAGCTTGATGACTTTAGGTAGATTCTTAGTGAGAATATTGGTAGTCCCATGGTTTCATTAATCTCTCATTGTCAGATGGATGATGGGAACATGGCGAATTTATCACCTACTATTCCTATCAATATTTCTCGCGATCCTGGAAAAGTTGAGAATGTATACATTGGGGCGAGTTGTTCCCTTGATGAGATCATGGAGTATATCAAGCTATTTAAAGAGTTTTGTGACATATTTGCTTGGTCATACAAGGAAATTCCAAGTATCGACCCTTGTATTGTCAAACATGAAATTAAGACCTATCCGGATGCGAAGCTGGTTCGACAATGTTTGTGTGCGGTGAATCCTAAAAAAGCACCCACCATTAAGGAAGAGATAGAGAAACTGTTGAAAGTCAGTTTTATCTATCCTATTCCCTTGATGGAGTGGGTTTCAAATCCCATTCCGGTTGATAAGAAGTAGGGAGCGATCTGTATGTGCATTGATTTCCATGATTTAAATCGTGCTAGTCCTAAGGATAATTTTCCCACACCATTTATTGATCAAATTTTGGATGAGTGTGCGGGAAGCGACGTATTCTCCTTCATGGATGGAATTTTCGGATATAACCAAATTCAGATCAAACAAGAGGATCAACATAAGACTGCATTTATTTGTCCTTGGGGTACCTTTGCATATCAGAAGATTCCTTTCAGCCTTAAAAACACCAAAGCTAAATTTCAGCGGGCTATGACCTTAATTTTTCATGATCTCAAAATGATTATTGAAGTGTATTTGGATGACCTCACTGGTCATTCTTGTTTGACAGTGCATCATCCATACCATTTAAGGTTAGTATTCGAAATATGCCATCATTATCAGGTTCGGTTAAATCCTCATAAGTGCATCTTTTGCGTGACTGTTGGTTGCTTGCTTGGGTTCATTGTATCGAGGGAGGGTATAAGAGTCGATCCCTTAAAGGTTGAGGCAATACTTCAATTGTCTCCCGTGTGTAGTATTAGACATCTTCATTGTTTGCAAGGTATGGAAAATTTCTTGTCGAGATTTGTAGTTAATTTTCCCAACTTGACTAAAGGCTTTATGCATATTTTAAAGAAGGACACTCCTTTTTTCTGGGATGAGTGAGCCCAAAAGTCCTTTGATGCTATTAAGAAAGCCTTAGCATTGGCCCTTGTGCTTAGTCCACCCGACTATAGCCGTGATTTCTTGATTTATGTGGCCACGTCCATGGAGACGGTTGGTATGGTTTTGGTTCAGGAGGACGAGGAGCTCCATGAGTATGTCATATATTATTTGAGCCAAAACTTTATTTATGCGGAAATCCATTATTCTCATGTGGAGAAGCTTGCCTTGGCCATCGTTCATGCGGTTCAGAGATTGAGACATTACATTCTCCTTCACAAAACCTTTGTAGTAGCTCATATCAATCTGTTTGAGTTCTTCCTCACTAGAAGGATGATTGGGGGAAAATAAAATAAATGGATTGTTATTTTGCAAGAGTTTGATCTCGAATTCGTTTCAACAAAATCAAAGAAATTGTTGATCTTTGCGGAGCTCATATCTGATTTTCCAAGTTTGGAGGAGGAGGAGGTTTATGAGGATACGTTTGTCGATGAGAATATTTTCCTTATCTCATATTTGGACCCATGGTACAGGGATATCATTGTATATCTGCAAATGTTGAAGGTCCCTACTCACCTTTCACGGGATGAGCAACGACAATTACGTCATGTAGCTAAAAACTACCATATAGTGGATAACACTTTGTACCACCATGGGGTAGATTCCATTTTATGTCATTGTTTAACCCTTGATGAGGATGACATTGTGCTGAATGATTTCCTTGGAGGGTCGTGTGGTGGTCATCTATTTGGGCTTTCTACAGCCCAAAGAATATTGAGAGTAGGATATTTTTGGCTATCGATCTTCAAATATTGTGTTAATGCAGTCAAGAAGTGCCACCCTCACTAGGTGTTTGCATGCAATATGCACTCGCATCCACTCCCGTTACATCCTATTATCACCGCTGGTCCCTTTACCAAGTGGAGGCTTGACTTTATGGATTGCGACCCTGCTTCGGCTGGGGGGCATCATCACATTATAGTGGTTGTCGATTATTTCACGAAATGGGTAGAGGATATGCCCACTATTAAATCTGACGGTGAGACTATTGTGCATTTCATTTTGAACCAAATCATTACTCAGTTTGGCATTCCGAAAGAGCTTGTCACTGACCATGGTAGGCACTTTCAGAATAGAATGATGGAAGAGTTGGCTTCAAAGTTAGGGTATAAGTAGGAGCATTCCTCATCTTATTACCCTTAGGCGAATGGACAGGTTGAAGTAGTGAATAAATCACTTAAGTCCATTTTACAATGAACGATCACAAAAAGAAAGATGAATTGACATATCATGTTATATCCTTCTTTTTGGGCCTATAGAACCATGGTTAAGACTGCCACCAGTTTCTCTCCATATCAGCTTGTGCATGGGGTGGAGTATGTCTTACCGGTTGAATGCAAAATCCCTTCATTGAAGTTAGCTATAGAGCTTTTACCAGACACTTCCATATTGGAGGAATGTTTGGTCCACTTAGAGTAGCTTGATGAGTAGCGTCGAGATGCCTTAGTGGCTCTAGAAGTAAATAAATGTCACGTTAAGGTCTAAGATGATAAGTCTATCTATCCAAGGAAGTTTAGTGAAGGTGATTTGTTCCTTTTATGGGATCAAGCTAAAGAAACCTTGGGGGCAGGGAAGTTTAATCCCATGTGGCATGGTCCTTACATCATCAAACATGTGTTAGATAAGGGCACCTATGAGCTAGTGGATTATGAAGGGATAGCCTTAGTGGAGCCTAGAAATGGGCTCTATCTTAAAAAATACTATGCATGATCTTCAGCCAGGGCTGATTGTTGTATATTATTGTATAGTTTTTGAGTTGTATAGTTAGGTTTTCTTATGGTGATTAAGTTTGTTGATTAGCTTCCGTCTCTTATGTTAGATGTCAATGGAGTATTCCATTTACATAGGATTCACTGATAGTGCTAGCCGTCACACTCAAAACTTAGCTTTGGCTACTTGGGTGATTTATACTCCTACGGGTCAAGTATTGTCTTCAGGAGGTGTATGTTTATGGCCTTATTCAAACAATGTTGCTTAATATAGTGTCGTTATTGAGTTATTGTGTGATGCCATTTCACATGGTGTTCTCTCTCTTGAGGTACATCTTGATTCGCAGTTAGTGGTTTCACAGCTTAATGGCTTGTATCGTATTAGGGATCCAGTTTTATTACAAATATTCTTACATGTGAGATTGATAGAACGACAATTTGAAAATATAACATACATACATGTTTCAATAATTTTCAATCAAGTCGCTAAATCATATGCTAACTATGTGTTAGATTGGCATTTGTTTCATAGACCATAAGCATATCACAAACATACATTTTTGCACACATGTAAATAAATAGTCGATCATCATAAAAAAATGTCATTAACATCCAAAATGTGACATCATAATACGTAAGTGTCATAATGCAAAATTGGGGCTTCCAAGCCACCAAAATATAAGCCTGTGTAGGAGGAGGGGGGTTCTGATCATGGTAGCACACCATAGATCTAGCTAGTGGTCAAAATAATCAAACCCATGCCCATGGTACACCAACCACCTGGCGCTCTATGGCCTCAGGCAAGTCCTCGACTTGCGCCATGGGTACCCTGTGCATCAAGCATACGAAGTTTGTGTGGATGCTTTGGAGCATCCGCTCCACATCCACACCCATGATGTCGTCTCCTCTTCCCCTCCGTCTATGATGAGGGAAACCATCCGTTCACTGTGGTCCAAAATCTGCATACACATGACAGATTGCCACTATGTGTCGTCACCCCAAAACATGTCTTTTGAGTCAAAATATCAAAAAACACAAAAAAATTTAATAATTCAAAAATTTTAAAGTGGGTTTGGGATTCATTACCTATGTCACCATATGCTGCTCCTGGTGGTAGGGGCATGTCCAGATCTCCACAGAAATATATCCTTGCATAAGATAGTCATTGATGGCTATGATCTGCCTCTCCCACCATGGAAAGAAGTCCATTGGGTAGGGGTTAGCCACCCTACCTCTGCCCAGTCTATGAATAACATTTTCCCAATGTCATTGGGCCAAGTCTCGAACTCCGTGTGGAGGAATGTCCACTCTAGGGATTATCCCCGATACACGCTCAAATAAGAACATGCTCAGTATGCTACTGAAACTGAATTTTCTCACCCTGCCCATCTTACAGTCACTAAGTTGCTGCTTCATGTTGCTAAATAGCATAGTGCTTCAGTCATACACTATGGGTCTCATACACTCCACCGCATAGAACATCAATGGTCGAGAGGCCTGGTGGAGTGAAGCTAAGCCGGCTATCCTATTGAGTACCAATAGTATGGCCTTCAGTCCTAGCACCTGGATCAAGTTTGTCAGGATTTCACTCCAAACCTTTTCTGTGTCCAGAAAGCAGTACACCGCAATGTACTCATCAATAGTCTAGCCACCTCCTGGCCCGCGAGATCAGAGATTTACTACCTCTCCTCATTGGGATAATCCAATGATAAAGTATATGTCCTCAATTTCTATACTGAGTGACATCCCTTCAATTTTAAAAGACTCAGAGTCTGGATCCCAGTAATCCACTAGCATCTACAAGAGTCTTGGTTTGGCCCTCAGGCTACCAAGACACCAAAACTTATACAAGCCGCATGCATGCAAAGCTTGTTGGGCCATTAATTCACCTTGGACTGCTTCTTCTACATCATCATGTTCCCTCATTAGAGGAAATTTGAGGTCTAAAATGGGCCCCCTAAGGAAAATGATAAAATAATAGTTAAAAAAATAAAATAATAGTTAAAATAATAAAATAATAGTTATTAATTTTGGAGGAAGAATGAAAAAAACTACTTTTTTTGTTCATATTTTTGACATATCTCCTCGTGTTTTTACTAAAATTTCAAGAAGGAGAGCTCATTTGATTCCAAATTTAATTCCACATCCAACGAGTACCCACACTGCATACTTTTGATGGACCCCGCTACCCCAAAAATAAGAAATGCCTGAAAAAACATGACGATGACATCACCATCATGTTTTTTCAGGTATTTCTTATTTTTGGGGTAGTGGGGTCCATCAAAAGTATGTAGTATGGGTACTCATTGGATACAGAATTAAATTCTGCATCCAATGAGCTCTCCTTCATGAAATTTGGGTAAAAGCACATGGTGATATGTCAAAAATACGAACAAAAAAAGTAGTTTTATTTTATGACAAATATGTCAATTCAACCATTATGGTTGACTCATTTTATTGAAATTCTATTGGTTCTTGAATTCCAAATCACAAAATTTATTGTTGGCGCATTTTCTTATAAGGCCCATTTTACACCCCAAATTTCCTCTAATGCTCCCTCCATTCTAGAACCATCCTGCACAAAAAACAAGATATTTCATCATTATTTGCCCTTGAAAAACTCATCCGCGGCCGCATACGCGACTGTTTGCAAAATAGCCGCATATGTATGCAGGTTTGGGCAGTTTTTCTGCATATGGTCAGCCCTATACGTGAAGAAACCCCGATACCCACGTGGGCCGAAACACACACTTTAGGATGGAATAAAAAATGAAATACACCATCAAAACTTTAAAAAAATTGCATGAAATAGGAAGAGGAGGACATGAGGAGTTACCTAGATCAAACGGTGTCAAATTATGCCGGACGATGCGCCCAGAATTCATGTTGGTAGTTTTGAGCTCAAATGGGTAAAAATTTCAAATGATATGGAATTTTTGAATTTTTTACTATTTATAGAATTTTTTTGAAAATTTTTACCCACTTTCTATAGTTTTGACCATTTCTAACCATTTTGGACTAATTTGATGATGTAAGAGTCCATCTTGAGCGTGATTTGACTGTGGTTTTGACCCGTTCATGCTGATTTCAGGTATTATGTCTAAATTGGCATATAGGTTAGGTTTCACATCCATTTTCACTTTGCATGACCTTATGACCATTTCATTATAACCGTAGGTACGAATCCATTCTATCTTGTCATGAAACCTTCTTTTTTCTTTTAGAAGTGACATGATGTGAATGGTAGAGCTTGACCATACATGGGTACCCTAGTTATCTCCTATTTTTCATTTGGTTCCCATGGCGACATTTTTCCTTTAGGGTGTGGGAGTCCTTTGTATAGTATCGCCATGATTTTGTGCAAGAGCCTCATACTCCTCTTGATCTTTTTGCTGGCCTTTTCCCCGAGACTCCCTTATGTCAAGTTGTAATTGCATTATCATGAGTTTTGCTTGCCTTATTGAGCCTTATGCTGGCTTCCCTGACTTTGATTATCAGCCATATAGCCCGATATTTTCTCATGTCTATCCATGCAAAGCCATTTTATATAACTTTTGCAGCTTGATTCCCCATTTTTTTGGGAGTGGACTTTCCCCCAAGTGTCATTATCCTACACATGTTTCCTTGCATTGAGCATAGTTATGTTCCATTTCTTGGAACTAGTTTGTTTTCCCCTTGACACTTGTCTCCTCCTAGTCTGTAACTATAAAGCACTTTTATTCTTTTTTCAAGCTTTTCAAAATATTTGAAAAGTCCAAAAAAAAAATTAAAAAACCAAAAATCCGGACAGGAAAATATGTTATCTTTGGAAGCAATCGAGTCGTGTCACCTTCGAACAGAGCATTGTATATCACATCTGTTGGTTCGGTTAATAGTTTGACTTTAGGAGATGTACTCATTTCTCTAAGTTTATCTCCACCTATTGGTTAAGCTTCTAGTCCCCATGGAACCTTTGTCAATGCCTCTTCTGTCGCAGATATGTCCCAGTTTTTGTATATCAAGTTTATGCTGCCTACATTCAGTCACCGTTCACCTTTTTGCTCTTGTTTGAAGGAAGTTGAAGCCTGAGTCGACCATTCCTCATTTTTCTTGACTTTGCATGTCAGCCATTTCTAGTACTGGTTAGTGCACATTATGATTGAGTCCTTAAACATTATACAAATTTTTTGAGTACCTCATGTTGGATGATGGGGGATGCCTTAATGCCCTCCTTCCAACGGATTTCATCCCATCGACTTCTAATCATTTATTTTGGGATAGGAGTCTAGAGTCATTTTGAGTGCCTTGAGACTTGCAGTCATTAGTGGCAGGTTCTCTCGCCATCGAAAATTTTGGGAATATATCAATGTCCCCTAATCGATGAATTCTTCCAAGTGTTCGAACTCAACACATTTATTCACACTTGTTAGTTTGCACTCTAGTACCTTGATTCCCATTTTCATTATCGATGGGTGATCTCGCGTCTGTTAATGGTATACATCAATGACTGGTAATCAGATGATGGACTACTATGTTCGACCTAGACACCTTTATTCACATAGTAGGACATGTACTCGTAGTAGATTATGTAGAAGAATTTCTAGATTGGTGGCATTCCAGATATGCTACCTCCTTGATTGTGACAGTGTTCATGAGATTTCAACACTCGTGACTTGATTCCAATGTATGTCAGACATCTTCAGCCATTATGGAGATCTTAATCCATTGTATATATTCATCTTTCATGGAGATCATGATCATTTGTATATCTTCATCATGGATATTCTGATCTATCTATATTGTCCATGGCAATGACCACACATGTCATATTTTGTATCATGCCTATTCATGGCCATTGTACTCTTACGTATCTGGGATTACTGTATGTACTTGTATTCATATGCAGAGATATTGGTACTGTATTGTTGGATGGCTAGTTCTTTCACTTGGTTCTTCATCACTCCACTTCTGGGATGGAATTATAATGTATTTTGGCCATTGAATCACCCCTCTGACCTCACACATTAGGGGGCGTCTGTTACAGTTGATTTTACCACACAAGGTAGATCACATATTTATGGCCTTCCCTATCCCTCTGTAGAATCTTTGGACCCCATGGACTAATTTTGTTCCTTTGATGTTTCCAATATCATGCCGAAAAACATGCATTATTTTCCATATGCAACTTATAAACCCTTTATCGCGTATATACGTGGATATGACCCCTAAACTTGTGTACATCGTGATGTGTGCAAAAGGACAAATAGTTTTGGAGTTTTCCTTGATGTAGATCCAAGTCACTTGTCTCTTGGCCTTCCATATGCCTTGATATCGCTCATATTTGACCTTTCATTACGCCATTGAAGCACTATATAAGGAACCCGTTGGATACATTGAAAGGGGGGAAATTGAAGAGCAAGAAAACTATAGTCCATTGTTGTTGTAGCTTGATTATACTTGAGTCTGCATCCCTTTGTCCCTTGGAGCACTTTGTGTTCTTCCCAATATTTCCTTTGATTATGATCTTGCTATTGAGAGATGGATGATTGAGGTGGTGGAGGCCCAGGTGGAGGAGTCAGTTTCTTCGGTTCACAGACATGCCGACAGAGGTTGTCATTCTTGTAATATCTGATTTATATTAATTGAAATATCTTTTCCTGTCCAATGATGTGCATTTAAATGAATATTGAATCCATGGATGCTTTTAATTGCTTCTACATTATTGATTATATATGCTAGAGTAGGCCTAACACCATTATATAGCATGGTTTTGTTGTTTGCTGATTGTTGAGAGAGCAAATTGTTAACACAAGAAGGATTGGAAAATATCAACAGGGATCTACATCAACCATCTAGAATAAGGTATGTTTCAAGATCCTTGAGTGTTAGATGTTTATTTCTCTTGCATATTGGGAAGGGATTTATTTATGCGGTTACTCTGTATGTTGTGGTACCCCAAGCCATAGGAAGTTTTCTCCGTAACATGAATCTACCTCAGGTACTACATGAGGGCTGTTCATAGTCTTCTTATTCATATTTCTCAAGCTCTTCCTCGATCACTGGTAGGAGCCTCATAGTTGCAACTTGATTTAATGATTTGCAATATTTCTTCACTAAGAGTTTAATTTCCATAGGAGCGGAGGAAATTTCTCTAATACCAATGTAATATCCCTGATCTAAATCATATCTTAAATATTAATTCTTACTGCTATGATAAACAAAATTAGAGAACTAGTTGACATGTGGGAAAAATTTCTCTAGTAAAAATTGGGAATTATATTGGGGTTATAGAGGGTTAGTGGGAGAAAAAAAAGGACATTTTTGGAGACTGAATGTTCATATCCCTAAGCACCTAGATGTTTGGCCCTTTTAGGTTTTAAGCATCATCCGGGATGAAATTTACTACCAAACTTCTGGGTGTCCCAACCACTACAAACTAAGATTTGAACAGTCAATTCCAAGAAACCAAGGATCAAGAAGAATTAGGTTAGTTATAAGTCTATTTTTAGGAATATACTATCCATTTAATCACGCTTAGAACAAATATAGAAAATTTTGGAAGACTTTGGTTGTGTTTGGGAAAAACTAGCAAAATTGTCCTAGAGATTGTCTGCACAAAGGAGGATTTCAAAGCACTATTCAGACTCAATCAAATCAGGTTTTGTGAGTTTCATTGGTTTTTTGGATGAATTTATGACCTAATTTAACTCATAGAATCAAATTTTAGTACATAGAACTCATGGAATTGGAAATAGTAAAACTAGTCAATTTTAACTAGCTAAAGAGCATAGGTAAGAAAATAAGGTGGATTTTACTACTATAACTTATCAGATATGATGTTAATTAATATTAAAGGCCTATCAGACCAAATTTAACAACAAAAAACTCATATATCAATATATTATCCATGGCATCACTATTAGTACACGAAGACTTACAAAAGGCTCATTAAATGAGCAAAGGAATGCCTCTCCCATAAAAAAATTGGCATTATGACCTCCTTGAGAAGAAATCCTACTGTATATCAGAGATAAAAAAAATATTCAAAGAATATTAGAATCTTGGGAATATCTTGGAGTATTTGATCTCCCTCAATGGTGCCCAATACTGAAGAATAGTGGCTTGAAACCAAAACCTGACACCAACCTTGCAACTCTGAAAGTATAAGTGAAGTTTGCTTCATTCAACATCAAAAAAATAATGATCAAAAGTCATTCAAAGGAGTTGGAAGCATTCTTTTATAGACTGATTGAATTTTTGAGAAAGTGTTTCAAGGAATTACTCAACCAGTACAGAGACTGCTTGTTCCTCTACCCTATATGATACAGGCATAGAACAAAAAACCAAAAAAACATATCCTTTCCCTAGATAGTTAATTTACATAATATAAAACCACTCTCATACCTCAAATCTGAATGCTTTTGTCCTTGTTCCAATGTTCGGCTTGCAATCTTTAGTACCTGCAAAGAAAGATAAGAAGACAACACAACAAGATGAGAGAAACATGATAAATTAACAATCTATGCTAGTGATCAAGGAATCTAACAATATTTAGTTGATATTGACACAAATTAAGTATGGGAAATGGGAACACTTTTGTATTAATGAATAAATAAGGTAAAGATACAACCAAATCCTTGATGTTTCCAGCTTTTTCTTCCACAATGTTGGCAATGGGTTTGGGGCGAGTGAGTTGCGCAGCGTCACGAAAGCTATGCAAGCTCATGCAGTACCGCGCAAGGGAAGATCGGCCCAATAAGTGGGAAAATAACCAATATTTGAATATTTTATGTATATTTTGACCAATTTTTGTTGCAATAGGTCAGTAGTGGTTAGAATTCAGTTAGTAGTGGACCCTTGATGTAAAGGCATAAGCCTATTTATAGATCTATTTTGGGGCAATTGAGGGAGAGTCGTAAGTGGAGAAGAGTAGTAGTGAGCGATTATATGGGATTGTATGTGCTATTGTATGGGTTAAGATCTAGTGTGATATGTTTTATTTCTTGTCTTAACTGTGATCTTATCTGGGTTTCTCCGTGATGTATGAAGTCTCTGGTTTTGCAGAAGAATTGTGTAATACGATAAATTTATGCAAGGCTAATATGATGCGATGAGTATGGTTCAATTCTTGTCTATTGTTATAGATATGTTATGATTTTGTGACTTTGTTTTCTTACAATGGCATAATATATATGTGATTCAATCTCTTTCTACTACATCAATGAGATCTATTGTTTTGTCGATTCAATCTGTGTTTCTATAACTGTTTGATGCACTATGAGTAGTGATGTTCCATGAATAATGCTATGATGTCAATATTACTATGTGATGATTGCATAAGTGATGGTGTCCCCCAATCAAATCCCCATATCCTCCTATCCCATTGTCAAAAACTTGGTTCTGAGAGCTCTCTCTTGAACACCTTAGGTGAGACCTCGTCTGCTCCGTAGACGTTGCTGGGCAAGGTAAAGCCTATCTGGGCTGGTGCTCAGGGAGATTGCGCTGCAAGGTGTCGATAGAGTGGGAACCCCTGTCGATTAAGATTTGTTGGTGGGATTCACCAACAAATGGTTCTGTTTCCGGGACCAAGTTGCAAATAAGAGGGGGATATGTTCTAGCATCTGACTCGATTAGATATCGAGGGATGGTTTGATCTAAAGTTGCGGGATGTTGCTGAAGACGAAAACCAAAATCCTAAGCTGTCGACTAGCCACTGGTTGGATAGATATATCCACAACGGTCCTCATCAATGGTTCTTTGTGAATTCCCTATGCTCTTGCATGAATGGTTGGTGAAGTTTGCAAAGAGGAAGACAAACTTTCAAGGAGGAGAGCCAACATCCTGGACCCCAAAATTAATCCAGGAGCTACAAGAAATGAGAAACAAGGCATTGCGGGAAATTGAGGTATGGTTGGATAGTATCTTACAAGGATACATCAATGAGTTTGTCCTTGATACTAATAAATATTTTAGTGAAGCAGAAAGGGAGTTTTTCAGTGGACCACATGGAAGATTCTTATTGTCGCTACAACTATCGATTAAGAAACTAGTATGTGAAAAGGGTATCCTAAATATGGACCAAGAGTAGTGGACTCTGGTGTGTGGGGGATGTAGGCACTGTGAAAGAAAGGGGGGAAATGCATAAGGAAGCAAGGGATAGATGGGCATGAGTTCTGGTGAGAATGTAAAGGTCGTCGAAGAAACGAGTGGTTGTACAAAGGGAGGAGCAAGGTTTTGAGAAAAGAGGCAGAGGATGGGTGAAGGTCCTGTTGAAGTCGAAGTGCAATACTGTGAAGAAAAACCACATGGGACGACACAAAATTTTTGTGATGATGAGAACATATAGGCCCACAGTTAGCACCAAAGCCACAAATGGTGATACAACTGCAGTATAACCAGACACCGTGACCATAGTATAATCAACAACTTTATGTTCAAGCCACCCAAAATGTTCAGTAGCAACCTAACCCACCAAAACAACAAATTTCCCAACCATAGTATAAACAAGGAGGAGTCCAAGGAGCATTACATGGAGGGTTCAGAGGTCGAGGAGGAGGATTTGGCCGCAGAGGAGGATGAGGTTGTGAATCAGTCCAGTGCTACACCTGTGGGGTATTTGGGCATTACAAGGAGGGAATTCCCTCATGCATAGTGCACATACTGTGCAGCCAACAATCATAATGTTGAAAGTTCCCCTCAATTGATTGAAAAATGGTAGGCATGACAAATTCCTTAGTTATAGAATACGCAGAATCAGAATCCGCCTACATTCCAAGTACAAAACCAGCCAATAATGCAGAACCAGGTCCCACCACAAACTCAGACTTAGAAATTGCTATAGACATAGAACCAACCAATGAATCAACCATTACATCAGAACCCACCTTTGAACTTAATTCAGGGATCGACAGTGGCCACTATTCAGGCTGAGCCGCGGATGAAGGATGTCAACATGGGGATTGTCACTTGCGCTGCTATGACAATTGGAGATGATGGACCGTGGCTACAAGTTCAGCTTGCTAGTAAGAAGAAGGTCACATTTGATATTGCGACAGAGAAAGATACCTTCTTTGATGCAAAGGATGTAATCGGGAGAAATCTGAGTAAGTTACCAATTATTGATATTCCTTCCACTTTCAACCCCTCTGTAGAAGTAGGACCATCATGGAAGTATGGTACCCTACGCAAGTTCTTTGAGAGTTGTCTATCACTAGCGAGGGACTTAGATGCCCTTGTCGAGCTTGATACATTATTGCATCTCTTCGATAAGACAGTGAAGGATTCTGTTGTGAATTCTTTACAAAAGAGGAAGATCAACAAGGAGATGAGGATGAATGTCTATATTGGAGATTATAAGGTTGAATTGGTCATTTTGGACCTTGGCTCAGATGTAAACATCTTGACAAAGCAAACCTATAAATTGATGGGAAATCCAACATTGGGATGGCCATCGGTATAGTTGTGTTTAGAAAACCAGGCGAAGGTTCATCCCATTGGTCGTGTTTTAAACTTGGTTGTCGACATTAAAGGTATCAAAACACGTGTTGACTTTGATGTGATAGAAGTTGTAGGAGATGGTGGTTCCTATCCCGCGCAGCTAGGAATTGGATGGGCTAATGATATCATGGCCATTAACAACTTCAAAAAAAATGTTATGACATTTGAAAACCAGGATGTTAGGGTCATTGCTCCTATGGAACCTCAGGAAGGATGGTTATATATCATGTAACATCCTCGACCCTCCGACCGGTGAAGAGGATGCTATGATACATCAAATCATTCATGCATCTAGCCCCATGAACATGAACATACATACATATAGTGTTAAAGCATGATACTTAAAACATCAAACATATTACGAGGAATAATGATTCATATACACAATGGAAGCAAAAAATTTCATTCTATACTCATGCACATATAGATCAGCATTTAACATGTATAATATCATTCGTCAATGGTAATTATAATTGCAGATACAAGTTAGGAAAGAATACTTATCTTATAAAGATATTGTTTTGCAACCAGCTATATCACTGCAATGTTCCACCCAACCATAGGCTCATGTGATCCTTAATCTCTCAGCAATGCTGCCACCCCTGATCCGGGCATGATTCACCAAGGAATAAGGAACTAATAGGCTCACATGTAGCCAAGGATAACAACACCACTATGGTACATAGTTCAACCAAGCCAACATAATTGGGTTTATCAGGCGAACAACAGATTAGCCAATCCAACAAAGTTGTGTTTATTAGACCATCCAGGAGCTGGGAAACGCTAATACTAAGCCAATGCACCAATACAAGAGCTAGACTAGCTTCTAGAACACCCACACACACCCAACACAAGGAAATCAGTCCTTTCTCTACAACGCAGTCCCTCAGACCCTGATCTCCCTTCCAGTTCCATTCAGGGGTTGTGGAGAAGAAGACCAGCTCAGCGGCCCTGTTTGTGTGGTTCTCAACCCACCAAGTTTATCAACCTCCTCAGGCCCTGAATCACCACTCTAGTGTAGTCCGAGGATAAAACCGCTACATGCAAGCAGCCAAACAACTCTTCAATTTTTTACAGGGGAAAACACAGTCAAGCAATCGTGGCCATTAATAGCCCATGAGAAAATCTAAACCCATAGCACAAAATCTTCACAGCAATCACTGAAGAAAGATATACAAACAAAAAAATGTTAAGAGACCAACTCTCAATCTGTGCATGAAGGAAAGGAATGCAACCCATAGAACTATTCAAAAAAATCCCGGACACAATTCAACAATAGGATATAATAGGACAAAGAACCATAGAGGAAAACCATGGCAATCTACAGCAAAATCCACATTTCACAGGAAAACAGAGTCGGCAATGCGTGAAGGTGAGTGAACTGGGGAAAAACAATTCACAGACTAGCGATCCTCTGATTAGGAAGGCGGTGTGTGAGGAATGGAAAACCTTGCAACAATGGAACGTTGATTCTTTTAACTCACTCGTGTGAAGGTGAGTGAACAGCCTCCTGAGCTAGTTAGTGGGCAGACCAAAAGATGCACCATGGAGAGTGCAGGTGCGTGGGGAGAATGGCCATCCTGGCGTAGTGGTTTTGCTATCAGTGAATAAGCACCCCACTAACAACAGAACAATGAAGGGTGGTGGATGGATGAGACAAGGGAGGGTGAGTGAAGAGAGAGGTGACACATGGCTTTCCCCTCGATAGCTCAGGATTTAACTTTTCCCCCTCCTTGCCCTTAGGAAATCATGCCCTTCTCAATTTAGTTGCCTTGAACATAGCTGGTTGGTTTGTTGAATTAAAAATTCATAGTTACATGGTGCCACAAATTAATATGTATGTCGCATGTACCGATATACCATCGGTGACCATTTCAATCCAAAACATAGCATAACCAAATCATGGTGGGGCCTTTTCCTTTAGCTGCGCACCATGATTATTTACAATATGTGTATCATGTATATTAATGCAAAATGGGGTCAAAACTAGGGTGTTACATTCCCCTTCCCCTTCAATAGCACTGTCCTCAATGCTTTACAAAATCTGAATAGAATGCTACACTAGTACCACCTCAGTGTTCTGCAAAATTGAACAAAAATGGATGTGCCAATCGCATGGAATCCTCTAGCTACCACGTAGCCTCTTCAGGTCCATAATGCTCCCATTTCACCTTTACCTTCCCTATGGCATGGTTCCAGATCATTGTGACCTTCCTGTTGAGGATGCGCATTGGCTCGATTTGGAACTCTCTCTCAGGTTCCACCTGAATCACATCCCAATTTATCACATGGTTAGGATCATGTACATATTTCTTAAGCAAAGAGACATGAAAAACATTATGAGCTCTAGTACTAGCAGGAAATGCAAGTCTATATGCAACAGGCCCTATTCTGTCAAGCACTTCAAATGACCCACAATATCTCGATGACAGCTTGGAACAACTTCCAAGCTTCAAGGAACTTTTCTTTACCTTCACTCTGAGGTAAACATGATCCCGAACACTGAACTCCCTGTTAATCCTATGCTTATCTACATAGCTTTTCTATCTATCCTGTGCTGATTTCAGATTCTACCTAATCTTTACAACCTCTTGCTCCATTTCCTTGAGCAATTCTGGTCCAAGCACAACTCTGTTCACTGGGTTATCCCAAGTCACTGGTGTCCTACACCTTCTTCCATACAAAGCTTCATACGGACTCATCCCCAAGGATGCTTGCTATCCATTGTTATAAGCAAACTCTACCAAGTGCAAGTAATCTTCCCACTTGGTTGGTTTGTCCATCACATACATGCAAAGCATATCTTCAAGCACCCGATTAACTCTTTCTGTTTTCCCATCTATCTGAGGATGGTATGCAGTGCTAAATTTTAGCTTTGTACCCAAATCTACAAACAACCCTTTCCAAAAATTGGAAGTGAACTTGACATCCCTGTCAGAAATTATTGCCTTCGGCAACCCATGCAATTTGAAGATCTCCTTCATGAAAATATTTGCAACGTCATTAGTCTTGTGTGTAGACTTCACTGGTATAAAATGTGCTGCCTTTATCAACTTGTCTACCACAACCATGATGGAATCATGTTGTCTCCAAGTCATCGGCAATCCTGTAATAAAATCCATGGAAATAACTTCCCATTTCCATTCCGGAATTGGCAAAGGATGCAGCAAACCTGCTGGATGTTGATGCTCAACCTTTACCTATTGACATTTCATGCACCTGGAAATGTATTCAGCCATGTCCTTTTTCATACCTAGCCAAAAGTACTGCTTTCTAGCTATAGCAATTGTCTTCTGATATCCTAGATGACCAAATATAGAGCTTGATGGATTTCATCCATAACAACTCTCCTCAAATCTGCTACATCCGGAATATAAATTCTACCTTTATAAGTGAGAAGTCCATCCTATTCCAATTTATATCCCTCATACCTCTTCTCAAGACCTTGCTGCTGCAATTTGTCTTGTACCTGCTCATACAATTCATCTCTAGCAACATGATTTGCAATCTGCTACCTCAAATCTGATTTGCAAATACTCAGAGATGCCACATGCATTTCCTGTACCTTCCGGCTGAGTGCATAAGCTACCTTGTTTTCTTTTCCTTTTATGTGCTTGATTTCAAAGTCAAACTCACATAAAAATTCCACCCATCTTTCTTGCCTAGCATTCAGAGTAGGATGATAAAACAAATACTTCAGTCCACAGTGATCTGTTCTGAGTTCAAATATTCTACCCATCAAGTAATGTCTCCACATCTTGAGAGCATGTAATATGGCTGCAAGCTCTAGATCATGAGTGGAATAGTTCTTCTCATGCTCCTTCAATTTTCTTGATTCATAACATATCATGTGGTTGTCCTACATAAGGACTCCTCCAAGCCCTTGTCCGCATGCATCGGTACATACGACAAAATCATTATCTGGATCTGCAACCTTCAACACTAGTGCATTGGTGAGAATATTCTTCAACCCCTGGAAGCTTTCTTCACACTTCGAAGTCCATTTGAGCTTCATCCCCTTCTTTTGAGAAGAAGTGATGGCATGTGCCACCCTAGAAAATCCTTCAATGAATCTCCTATAGTATCCTGCAAGTCCCATAAAATATCTTACATCTGTCACATTTCTTGGAGTAGGCCAATTCATGATGGCTTCAATCTTCTCACAGTCTACTGATATACCCTCTTCGGAGATAATGTGACCCAATTATTGAATTCTATCCCTATAGAAGTCACACTTTCTCAAATTTGCATATAGTTTATGTTCCCTGAGTGCTTGCAATGTCAATCTCAAATGCTCTTCATGCTCTTCTTCATTCTTAAAATAAACAAGAATGTCATCAAGGAAAACAAGAAAAAACTTGTCCAAATACTTACTAAAGGCATTGTTCATAAGGCACATAAAAGTAGCTAGTGCATTTGTGAGACCAAATGGTACCACTACAAACTCATAATGTCCATACCTTGTCCTGAAGGTTGTCTTATGAATGTCTTCATCCTTGATTCTTACCTGATGGTAACCAGACCTCAAGTCAATCTTGGAAAATAACTTTGCTCCTCTCATTTGATCAAAGAGGTTATCAATCTTGGGCAAAGGATATTTATTCTTCATAGTAACCTTGTTCATCTATCTGTAATCAATACATAACCTAAGTGTACCATATTTATTCTTCACAAACAGAAACGGTGCTCCCCAAGGAGACACACTCGGTCGGATATACTTCTTTTCCAAAAACTCTTGCAGTTGCATCTTCAATTCTAGCATCTCCAGTGTACTCATTCTGTAGGGTGTCTTGGACACTGGTTCTACTACTGGCACAAGTTCAATGGTGAAATCAATGTCCCCTATGGAGGAATCCCTGGAATTTCATCAGGAAACACATCCTTGAATTCTTGTAACACCTGATATTCCTCCAACCTAGGAGTCTCATCTTCTGTTGGTTCTAGAATATGAGCTGCATACAACTAGAAACCTTTCCTATAGAACTTCTTCAACTACATTGCTGAAACCTGTCTTACTGAAATTACCTTCGGAATATCTCTCACTACTACCAGGTTTCCTTCTTCATCCATGCATTCAAAAGTCTTGTTATAGTAGTCAAGCTTCACTCTATGATATTCTAACCAATCCATTCCAATGAAAACATAGTAGGAACCAAGTGGTAGAACATTTAGATCGACACAAGTGTTCAATCCATTCATAACCAATGGACACTTCTCTACCATGTCACTGAATTTTCTCTTAGTCCCAATGGCTAGCTGAACTGACCAAGATTTTATATGCTTTACCTTCTTAAAAGCACACATCTCCATTACTCTAGGAGTAATGTAACTGTGAGTAGAACCACGGTCAATCAAAATAGAAATAGAATGTTCAACAATATTACCTGCAACTTCAACCATAGTTGATTGATGATCTTCCTAGCGGTCCTCCAATGCTACATAAATTCTAGGGACTGCTCTAGCTACCTGACCCACTGTTTCTACTCCCTGAATGTTATAAGCTGGTCTTGCACTTTCCTTCTCAAGTGGACAATATTTGCGCAAGTGGGGTCCTTCACATTTCCAACATTTGAGTGGACCTTTATTCTGGTGTGGCTCTTTAGGCTTTTCACCTGGCACTCCAACTGGATTACTCGCAGCTTGGGATGGTTGGTTTTGTTGATTCCTGAATCTAGAAGGTTTGAAGCCTTTCCTCCTTTGGTCAAACTTCTCATTCTTCTTGTCCTTCCATGGCTTATGGTAATCAGGTTTACCTTTGCTTTGCTCATAGTAATACTTAGCCTTCCTTATTGCTTCTTTGAGAGTTCTTAGCTCATAGAACTCAATTCTATCTTTGTCAGCTTGAGGAAATCCACTTAGAAACCGCTGGATCTTCACTTTTTCATCTCTGATGTACTGGACATACCTCAACAATTCCAAAAACTTATTTGCATATTCATCCATGGTCTACTGTCCCAATGTCAGCTCATGGAACTCCTTGATCTTGTCATCATAATACCTGTCAGAAAGGTATTTCTGCCTGAAATACTTCTTGAACTGTTTCCACTTCAATTTCCTTTCACTAATACTCTTTACTTGCTTGAAGTGTTCCCACCAAATGGATGCTCATCCATTCAGATTGAATATGGCAACTCTTGCCTTCATGTTTCTTGAATAATCCTGCACTTGAAAGTGTTGGTAATAACTCCCGATTGATTTTATTCCCTTACCAAAGCAAATATTTATACATTACAATGTGGCAGTTGAGAACCAGCCTTTTCACCTTCCTATCTATTCATATTCCTATTTATTATTTATTTACAATAATCCCGACGGATTATTCTAACTATCCCCCTCTTAATCCGAAGGGGTGTTCGTAAGTCCGAGCATGTTTCTGAATTTTTCAAACTTTTCTCGTCCAAGTGCTTTGGTGAAGATGTCTGCAACTTGATCATTTGTGGAACAATGTCAAAGATGGACTATCTTGGCCTCTACATGATGTCGAATCAACTGATACTTTGTGTTGATGTGTTTGGTTCGATCATGGAATATAGGATTCTTAGCCAGCTTGATTGCAGAAGTATTGTCGACCAACAATGGAGTGGAGTTCTCTTGTTTTTCTTGCAAATATTCAAGTATCTTCCTGAGCCATACTATTTCTTTCATTGATTCAGCTGCAGCCAAATATTTTGCTTCTGTTGTTGAATCTGCTGGAACTGACTGTTTGCATGATCTCCATGAAACAGTTCCTGATCCAAGACTCATAGTGTATCTAGAAGTTGATACTCCTGTCTCCTTATCGCCATCAAAATATGAGTCTGAGTACCCAATAAGTTTGAAGTCATCCACTTTAGAGTACTTGATTCCAACATCTTGAGTCCCCTTCAAGTATCTTAGAACCCTCTTTGCAGCTGACCAGTGTCCTTCACAAGGTTTATGCATGAACCTTGAAAGTATGCCAACAACATAAGAAATATCTGGTCTAGTTGTTGTAAGGTATATAAGACTTCCTACAAGTTGTCGATACTTGGTCGCATCTTCAAATTCTTTTCCTTCGCTTGATGTGAGATTCATTTTCTGTTCCATTGGAGTAGATATAGGATTGCAATCTGTCATGCAAAATTTGTTTAGTAGTTCTGCAACATATTTTTTCTGAGATAGGAATATGTACTTAGGATGTTGAGTGACTTCAATTCCTAAGTAATAGTGGAGATGTCCCATATCTGTCATTTCAAAAATATTTTTCAAATATTTCTTTATGGATGATATATAGCTCTTATTGTTCCCTGTCATCAAAAGATCATCTACATACACCACAAGATACACAAAAGATCTTCCAACTTTCTTTATAAACAGTGTTGCATCATCAAGATCAAAATGTTCAAAATTTAACTTCAAAAGATGCTCAGTTAACTTTTCATACCATGCGCGAGGTGCTTGTTTTAGGCCATACAAGGATTTGACAAGCTTGCATACCTTTTGTTCTTTTCCTTTCACAACAAAGCCTTCTGGCTGAGACATGAAGACATTCTCTTTCAAGTATCCATTCAAGAAAGCAGTCTTCACATCCATTTGATGAACTTTCCACCCTTTCTGAGTAGCTAAAGAGAGTAAGGTTCAGATGGTAGCCCATTTTGCTGTAGGAGAAAATGTTTCTTCATAGTCAATTCCTTCTTTCTGTGCATAGCCTTTTGCTACAAGCCACGCTTTGTGCTTGTCAAGTGAGCCATCTAATTTGTATTTGTTCTTGTACACCCACTTGCAGCCAATTGGTTTGGTTCCAACTGGAGGGTCAACCAGCTTCCAAGTTCCATTCTTTATGAGTGCATCATACTCATTTTGCATAGCTTCTTTCCACTCAACACGAGTAGAAGCTTATTCAAAGGAAGTTGGTTCAAAGTTATCATATAAATTAAATTCACAATCAAATGATACATCCATGTCATCACCTGAATTATCTGCTCCTCCTCCATCTTCATGTCTTTTCGAACTTCTCGTTCCCGTCTTTCCAACTTCATCTGGATGGACACTTTCAAGTGTCTTTGTGGCCCATTTAGGAATATTCCGTGATGGTCCTGGTTGATCAGCTGGTGGAGCTTCATCATTGATTGAGAGTCTTTCAATTCTCTCAATCACATCATCCAGTTGAACCTCTTGTTCAAGTGAAGTAGCAGGAACTTCTTCATGTGGGGGAGTTGGTGCTTCATATGGAAATTCCAAAGGTTGATCCAGAATAGGAATCCCCCCTTCAAGATTTGGAATTTCATATTCATTTTCATAATAGTTCTTTGGATGAGGATAATTTTCCAGATGATCAAGCTATCTCTCAATGGACTGGTCATTTTTATTAGTTTTAAGAAAAATTACATCTTTGGAAATAACAAATTTCTTGTTTACCTCATCATACAAACGGTATGCCTTGGAGTATTCTTCGTACCCCAGGAAAATGCATTTTTTGCTTCGAGCACCAAGCTTGTTTCTTTGCTCCTTCGGAATCAAGGCATAACAGGTGGAACCAAAAAAACTGAGATGCATGACTGAAGGGAGATGGCCAAACCACATTTCTTGTGGAGTCTTGTCATCAAGAGCATTTGATGGACTTCTATTTCTCAAATATGCTGCACATTTTACTGCATCACCCCAAAACATTAGTTTTACATTCTTGAAAAACATCATTGAGCGAACCATATTCATTATGGTTCTATTCATTCTTTCTGCTACACCGTTTTGTTGAGGATTGTAGAGAACGATAGTATGATGTGCAATTCCATGTTTGCAAAGATAATGTTCAAAAGCATTTGAAGTGTATTCTTTTCCATTATCAGTACGAAGTGTACCAATTTTTTATTGTGCTTGTTTTTCAATCAATGCATGAAAGTCTTTGAATGTTTGAAATGCTTCTGATTTTGCCTTTAAACAGTAAGTCCAGCACATTCTTGAGTAGTCATCAACAAATGTCATAAAATACTTGTTCCCATTTGCTAAAGGAGTTGGCATTGGGCCACACAAATCAGAATGTACTAACTCTAATTTCCTACTTGCTCTGAAATTAGATTCATGGAATGGCAGCTTACTATGTTTCCCTAAAATACATGCATCACATTTATTCTTCTCTTTAGGAATGGTGGGAAAGCCAAATACACCATTCTTTCTCAACAAGCAAAGACTGTTATAATTTAGATGACCAAATCTTGCATGCCACAATGATCTAGATGACATATTACCTTCTCCATGCTGAGAGAGGTAGGCATAGTTCTGAAATCTTGCGGATGAACCCTTGAGCTTCAGCAGCTTTCCATCTTCGTATCCAATCATGATGACTTGGTTGTCAGAGGACTTTCTTATTTCAATGATTCCATCAAACATGTGGATGGAATGGCCTTGCTGTCGAATCTCCACCAAGGACAGCAGGCTTCTCTGCAACTCTGGAAGATAGAGAATGTTCTTCAACAAGAAATCAGGGAATCCAGGCATCTTCAGTCGAATGGTGCCCATTCCCTTTGGTTCAATACTTGACTTATTTGCAAAGTACACTATGCCATCTATTGTTTCATTCAGTTCTTCAAAACAGTCTTTTCTAAATGTCATGTGTGATGTTGCACTAATATCAAGCAGCCAACAATCTTTATAAGATGAAAGAGAATTCATTTCATTAAATCCAAGATTACAATGTGCAACAATACAAGAATCAGAAGATTTACTAGC